>BSBK01008380.1:0-135000 GCA_027943335.1 Chamaecyparis obtusa | reverse complement strand
GTTACATTTACTAGTTTGATCGGTATATACTAGATGATTTATCTGATAGTTAGTTAGTAAATAAAAAAGTCACAGACAAGTTTTACTGAGCTGTTTAGTTTATTTGTTAAAGTTTTTTTTATTCATCTGAGAGATAAGTGGAACTGTAGGATAACTACACTTAACTGATTCACTCCCCCTCTTAGTTATCTAACAATTGGCTTCAGAGCTCTAGTTCTTGAAATAAATTTTTGAATGACTTAAGTTAAAGATCACAAGATATATAAGATAGAGGCATTGAAGCTTAACAAAGATAATTTATCAACATGACAAAGCAGGATGAAGCTGTATCTATCAGATACAAATTAATATACCAACAAATAGCTCATTTCGATAAAGATATAATTCATAATATAATATTACACATATATAGATACCATAATAAATATAGCCCATAAGGGACATCAACAAAATATATTCCATAAGAGGGTATGACCCTCAATATAACCAAAAAATCAAGCTAAAAAAAATTGTAGACCACAAAGCCGATCAACCATAACCATTAAAGCTTAGCATAAACTCTTGAAACAAAACATATAAAACACCAACTAAAAATCATATCAATTGGAAAACACATGAAATAAACAAATCATATAACCAAAACAAGGAACCACCAAGAACAATCCACATCCATTTCGAAATAGGAGTGGGGATCTGGGTTTAATACCCTGATACTAAAGGAATCCCAATGTTCCTAAATCAAATACTGGTAATAAGGAGACACATGCAAGGGCCTTGATACTATCCTCATAACAAAAACTATCGATGATTTGAGGGAACATTCAAACATGTGTAGCAAGGTGAATTTGATGCCTGATACCTACAATTTTGCATCACAAAGCAAGTATACATGTTCATATAAATGGAAGATAGTGAAAATAATGGCAAGGGTTGATACACTGCGTGGACCTCACTAAGTGAGTAACTAGGACTTCACCCCTAGCCATACAAATAGATCATAGACACAAACACATGTGTAAGAAGCCATTATAGAAATCATTAACAATCAAATATAGAACAATAGTCAGATGAAATCTATGATATAATCCATCAGGTTATTTGCGTTAATCCCTTATCCAAAATCAATAATTAAAGAGATAATCATAATCATAAATATAATCATAAGGGAATAATAATCATGACAATGCAAATTAGAATCAAAGAATATAAAGAAAATAATTGTTAAGGAGATATTGAATAACATTTATACATCAATTAAGACATAAAAATAAAAGCATCGTAATCAACTATTTTTTCCAAGTGTAATCATAATCATTCATAAGGAGTTCCTCACATGGTAAACATATAGATATACCTTGTGACCACATGACATAAAGGCCCTAAAATATCATGGACACATAAGAAGACATCAATAATCATGAAGGAATATACATGAGAACACTTATCATTATCAAAACTAGAATGTTGAGTTATTATAGTTGAAATAGAATGGAATAAACAAATACTTTTATATACCACAAAATGATCATAAAATTCCCTACAATGTTCCCAAACATCCAACAAGCCCATTGAGAACATTTTAGGGTTTGAGGGACCTATTAAAATTTATTCTATACTAGTCCAGAACAACTTTCACCAATAAAAAATAACATAAATTATCAATGTAAAATCATATTACCATGAAATACAAGATCCAAAAAACTAGGCCATAATAAAATAATAAATAGAATAAAAGATGCTTCATAAATGTTTTCATAAGCTACATATTCTAACAACCAAACAAATTGGTCAACTATGACAACTCATAACTACACAAGAATCACTTGTAAGACATGCTTTGAAAGTGTCCCTTGGGAGCCCACCTACAATACATACACTTGTAAATGATAAATTTAATATTTTGAAATATTTATTACTATCTCGAATTATTTTTTTTCTTCCCAAGGACTTTGGTATCCTTAGCCTCATTTACAACAAAAAATAAGGTCGAGCCCTCTGTTTCAAATGGGTTGTTCATTCCACTTTAGAAAATGAAGCTCAAAAAATTGTGCTTCACCATTGTAGCTCCTCTAGGTTTCATATCCTTTTGTTCATTTGAGAACAAGTGAAAATCCAAGGATCATTCTCTTCTCTTTCATAAATGTGACATACAAAGCCCTAGAGACCTATTTTCCAAGCCTACTATATCTCTATAGATGTGGGAGGATTTGTAAGTCTAGTTTCATCTAAATTTCTTAGATCGTCATACTTTTGATTTTTTTATCTCATCTTTTCTAGTTGACTTACTCCATAAGAGTGGCATTTCTAGCATTAAGGCCTGGTGGAAGGACTAGCGATGATATCATCAAATGATATTTTCAAGATACCAACCTTGATAGGGATATCAGTAGCTTTCTCCTCATTTCCCAATGGTCTAGGTTCTTAACTAATGATGGAATTTATAGTCCCCATGTTTATCTTGGATATTGTGGTTTTCCACTATCTGGTCTGCTATCACAAAACCCAAAATAACTCATTTTTCCTACTATATTCTTTGACAAGGCTCTAGATTAGGCTCCATTTACCATTTAGGCATTCAATATCCCCTCTACCCATTTTGCAGATAGTTCAAGTCCTTCATTCATATCGTTTGGTTTTGTAGAAGGGAACACAATTACTAGGTGTGGATTCATAACTTTTTTTGGTCTATTTCAACCATAATTGTGTCCTTGGCATATGTCTTTATTGTTGATAGCCCTAGCTTTCCTTTCTCTTTTTTTCTGCTTCTTTGGCATACTTTTAAGATGGAAATTTTATTTGCTACATGGAAGGACATGAATGAAACTTTTTTTCACAAGCGAATATTGAAACTAATGTCTCTATTTTTGTTAAATCTTGCATATGTAATAACATGATGTTATAGATACAAGTTCAAGCTAAAAAGGTGGCTCTTGATGTGACCACTTGAAAGATATTTTGCAACATTGGGGTAATGTCCCTAGTAAGGTTTATAGGGTTCCACTAGATGCTTCTATTTGCAGTGATTATTCTCCTTCTAGTGGCTATTGGCATGGTCGTAGTTGCCCTACAAGGAATTATCACATACCCCTTCCTAGGTTCTCTAACATTGTTCATCTAATTGCAGAGCTTCCTCTCATAGATGGTATGGATACCCACCTCATTGGGGGTTTTCATATGGATGGTATCCTACTGGTGGCATTATTTCTTCTACTTTAGGTTGGCCTAGTTCAGATGGTGATTCAAGATGGCCTTCCTCCTCCAAATGGTTTCCTAGATTGGCTCTAACTATCTCTTTGTGCAAGGAAGATAATGAAGCTAAGGAAGATAATGTAAATGGATGGATTCTTCCAAAACCTGAGCTAGATGTTGTAGGTATAGGATTGATTACTGAGAGGGGGGTGTGAATCACTAATCGCCAACCCAAACTAAATTTCATTGTCCCAATACTTCTTTAAACAAATTTACTGATTAAAACATATTTTAACCTATAACATCATTAATACTTAATTGAACATTAAACATCCAAAAACATATAAAATCGTTCACACAACAAACTAAATTGCACAGTCCCAATACTTATTTAAACAAATCTACCGATTAAAATATATTTTAACCTATAACATCATAAACACTTAATTGAACATTAAACATCCATGCAACATATAAAATTGTACTCTAATAATTGTACTCTAATAATATTCATTTAATTTTAATTTTTTAATAATCATTTTGAAGTATATTATTTAAAGCTTAAATGTTATTATTATTTATAATCCTAAACCATGGAATGTGTGGTCAGTCCCACCTAGTAAATCATCGGTAATAATAAGATAGTTTTTGGATACATGTTGTTCACATTACAATAATTTTAGTTTTATTTGAATCCATTTGTTATATTATAACTCAAGTCAATTTGATTGAACTTCTTATTCTCTTATAATAACTTGCTTATATTTTTAATTAGAACAAAAATCAATTTAGATCAATAAACAACTAAAAATTGATACACCTTTAAAAAAATTTAATATATACATATACATATACATATACATAAATATACTAATTTTATTTTCTTTTGACCTCTTATTAAAAAAATTACATTTTGTGTTTATTTATAAATTTATGAGAAATCTACATTTACCTTTACTACTCTATAATATAAAAAATTATACACATCCTTCATATATTAAACTGAAATCTATAACATCAAATTCTTTGATAACATCTTCAATTTTTAAAACTATAATAAATCATTCTTTGATAATAAGTTCTAATCTTTAAAACTATAATATCACAAGCTTTGATAACAAATTGGAAACTTTAAAACTATTAAACGACACCATTGGATAAAAGGTTCCAATCTTTAAAAAAAATCAAATTTCATCTTGTTTAAAATAAAAATTACAAGATATATATTCCATCAAATTTAACAAACTTTTTTCAAATTATTTCTCAATGAGCACTTCTTAAGAACCTAGCTACTTTATTTATGCCCTACCTACTATCCATAACATACCTCGTACCTCAATAAAATTATTACATGATGGAGAACTCTTCCCTTTTGTAAACTGGTTTTCCTCCTTCCCAAAATTCAAGTAGCTTTTTTTACCCAATCAACTTTGAAACATGTTTTTTTTACTTCCCAAAAGTCAAGTTTTTCTTTTTTTACTCAATCAACTTTGAAATAGGCATTTTTCCTTCCCCAAATTCAAGTTTTACTTTTTATACCCAAACAACTTTGAAACACGTTTTTTCCCCTTCCCAAAATTCATGTTTTGCTTTTCTTACTCAATCACCTTTGAAACACGCTTTTTTTCCTTCCTGAAATTCAAGTTTTTCTTTTTATACCCAATCAACTTTGAAACAATGTTTTTACCCAATCAAGTGTAAAACACATTTATTATTTTGTTTTTGACTACATAATAGAAAAATTCCCTTCAACCAAACAAAATTACCTCCTCAAAATTCAAATTTTACTATCTTTTACCTAATCAATTTTGAAACTCATTTATTATTTTCTTACTAACTACAGAATGGAAAACTCTTCCCACCAAGTGAACTCATTTATTAATTTCTTTCCATAACTAGAAAGTAGAAAACTCTTGCCTTCTTCTAAACCCATTTTCCTCATCAAAATTCCAATCCTACTCATTTTTAACCTAATTAACATTAAAACTCATTTATTACTTTCTTTGCAACCCCATTTTCCTCATCAAAATTCGAATCCTACTCATTTTTAACGTAATCAACATTAAAACTCATTTATTACTTTCTTTCCAACCGCCTTACATTTGTTTATTTATACGAGCTATCTTCTTTGTCAACCTACCATTGAGCCGTGAGCTACTGAGATCCTCACATGAGTGAGCCCTCCATGTTTTGTCAAGTAACTTCAGCTACTAAGGATAATTAAAATTTAGGGCTACAGAACATAATGGATCACGCATATGCTGCAGGTAAATGAGCTGGTCGTTATGATTGTATAAAATGAATTGGGCTGCGGGTAATCTAGCTTTTTCAATTCGGTATGATGTCGTTCATTCTAGTAGAATACTTCTATTATTTTGGTTTCTTCAGATTCGACGCTTATCAGATCTGCTAGTATTGTGGACGGAACTTTTATTATTTTGTTTTCTTAGGATTCGAGGCTTACCAGATCTGCTAGCATTGTGGAGGGAACCTCTACTATTTTGTTTTCTTCAGATTCGAGTCTTATTAGATCTGCTAGTATTGTGGAGAGAACAACGATAGGAGCATTCTCAGTGAATGGAAGCCCACAGAAGCCCAAAAGAGAATGTTGGACTCCATTTTCAAGAGCGGAAGGAGGCAAATAAATCGCGGTACTGCAGAACTGCAACGCCATATTCAAAGTGCCACTGAGAGAGAACAATGAAAGAAAGGACAAGCAAAACCATTTGATTTCTGATTCCACTCGTGAAAATTATCCGCAATATTCTCTTTTACGGTGCAGTTGGACTCCATCTTACTCTCCTAACCGTTGCGCTTTCCACAACACTGGTAGATCTGAAAATGACATATCGATGCCCAGAACACATAGAACGCATTAGTGCGGAGCTGAGGCGCCATGGTGTTATGGGCGTCAAGAAGGTCATCTACTGGTTTCAAAATGACGGTAAGAGAGAGAAACGGAAAATGAAACAATTATGAAATACTTTGGCTAGTCTTGCAAATTATGGGTTTTAAGAATAATACTGTTTCATACTTCTGAAGAGTTATGTACCGGTATGAAATATTCTAGCTTGTTTTGCAACTTATGTGTTTTATGAATAAGATCTCTGAATAGCATAGCTCGCTGGAATTCATCGATAGATTCGTAAGAAATAAGAACATTGCAATTATTTTCTTTGCATCCAGGAAAAATTAGGGTGTTGATATTCCTGGAACAATGGTTTTGCTTTTGTGTGGTGTAGGGTTTAATAAAGATATTTTTAAAATCAAAACCTAGGGGCGCATGCTCTGTATTGCTGTCACGCTATATGTAGCGCTTTCATGGATTTTTAATTCCTGCCATGGAACTATTGGAGTATTGACAGGAATTAATTTCTCTCTACTTATGCAGTTAGTTATAACTGAACTGCAGAGATTGTTTTTTAAACTGTTTTGACATTGTATAATCTCCTCACATTTCCTGTATGTCTGCATGCAGTTATAACTGTTTGAACTGCTGTCTACATACTGGAGTTGTAACTGTTTAAACTGCTGTCTGCTGTCGCCATGGTTCTCATATTGAATATAGACTAGTTGATCAGTCCACATATCTGTCTGTTAAGATTGATATAATAGATTTGTATTTGGTCTCCTTGGGTCTTCACTCAAGTAAGATTTTCTATAAATAGAGACCATGTAATCAGTTTTAAAATATAAATAAATTATCTGTTTTTATCTGCAGTAGCAGCTCTGTATATTTGTATTCTGTGTTGCTCTGTTTGTAAATGGGGGGCTGTGCCTTTAAATAGTGATTAAACAAGTTTGAAATAGCCAAAAGGATTGCCGAATTTTCCCTCGGCTAAACTTCAATGTAATCTCTGATATCAAAAGCCGATCAGCCGTTAATGGTCGACAGTAAACTATTCATAGTGGAAAGTATCCATTGGAGGTGTCTCAGCTTTACAGAAGATAAAACTCCCAAAATAGAAGACCCTACGCACGAGTACAGAAGATAAGGCCCCCGAAATAGAGGTCCTGGGGATTACAGAGGTTTTAGAGATTACCATCTTTGAAGGTGCTGCACATAAAAAACCAACAGTTGGCGATTAAGGTTTTAGTTTTGAGCATGCAGATGAGAGGTGGACCATGTTCATGGCCTGTGCTGCATTGGTTTCACTGATGTATCATGTCCAGCACCCTTAGAAAAACAATAGTACATTCATATCTCTGTTAATTGTATTTTGTCTAAAGCTTCTGATTTTGTAATTTCAAATTGAGAAACCTCGTCCGAGGAGCTCTGGCTTATTAGATTGGGTCCAAGGCACCATTATTCATGGAAACGGCCTTATCTGGCTACTAGGTGAAGGACCATTCTATTCTCCTTTTAATTGGAAAACTGGATGAGTAATTTAACCCAAAACAATGTGATTGAAGACATATGCAAGGTATTCAACAACATGCTATGTTATACCACTTTGATTTGCCCCACAGCTTGGAAGATATCTATGGGAAATGGCTCAGTCCCAGAATAGTGTCTATAAAATTGATATCGAAGTTTGATATTTCTAAGCATTGTTTATCGTTCCTACAGGAAGAGTTGAAAGAACAATTTATGTTTAAACATCACAAAATTGACAGTATCACAATCGCACAACCAGTTGACCTACCTTTGATTTATGATGCGAGATTGAGATTACTGACATGTTTGAAAGGAGTGCTGATTGCCAGTCAAAGTGGAAGAAGATGAAACTGTTCTTGATACCAAAAGGTGCATCACGTCTCAATTTTCATGACTGAGACCACAGTAATCAAGGTCATGCAGGTACATGTGTTGTTAAACCATTTAAAATATGAGTGTCTTAAGGTGACTAAAAGAGGGAAAATAACATCAGTTTTTATTCTGGCGTTTCTTAAATCTTCCCAAGATAAATTCAGTGCGTTTCAAGATTTCATCTGAAACGAATATAAATAGTCAGTCTTTTCCTACTCTTTTTGCTTTCCTTCTATTTAGTTTCGCCCGTTGTAGAGCCATTTATATTGCTTTTATTCTTAGGGGTCTACCCTCTCTGAATCAACAACCTTATATAGCTTTTATTCATTGAGAGTGAGAATAGTCATTAAAATGCAGAAAGCATCTTGACCCTTTGATTGAATTATAAGAAGAAAGTATAAATATCTGAATGTTGCTGACAGATGAGTAACTGTTCGATTTCCAATAGTGATAGGGAATTCAAAATTTCGAAAATTATCAAATTAGAATAATTCATATTCATAAAAATAGCTCAACAGTTCACATATTCATAATGAGGAATAATCTTGTGGACAGCTTCAATAGTGTATTCACAAGCGATTGCATAAACATGAATCGGAAAAGACGTGAATCGGAAAAGATGATATCCACATCAAACTTTCCAGTGTCTGCTGAACAATACTTTAAGACAGCTCTTGCAATTAAAATTATCTACTTCTGTCCTCCAGACAACTGAACACCTCTCTCACTGACCATGGATTCATAAGCGTTAGGTAAGCTACTGATTAAATTATGATAATTTGATGCCTTGGCAGCTTCAATAATTTCAGTTTGAGTACCATTTTCTTTACCATAGAGTATATTTTCATTTATTGGAGCAGCAAACAGTGTAGGCTCTAGTTGCGCAAGCCCAATGTTCAAATGCAGAGATTTCAGATTTAGCTTTTTAATATCTTCGCCATCTATAGTAACTTTACCTGTAATTGGATTATAAAATCTTTCCATTAATGCAATCACTGTTCCCTTTCCAGAGCCACTTTCTCCGGCGAGGGCTTGGCTGCACGCTGCTTTAATTTTTAGGTTCAGACCTTAAAAAAATTTCACTTCAGGTATAGATGGATAGGTTTCAACTTTTATTCCCCTGTCTAGGATTGCAAAAATAGAACTCAATGCATCTCCCCCTCTTACAAAGTCAGGTGGAAGACATAGAGTTTTAGCAACAGAATTTGCTCTGATTACTCTGGAGGAGGTTGAGGTCTCATTTTGTACAACTCTTGAGCCATACCAAATTATTTAGGCTTGTGATCAATATAATGTGAGTTGTGAGATTCCAAAGAGTATGCCTACTAACTGACCCCGCTTTAGACTTTGGGTTTGATGGGATTTCAGTTCCGTACCAAAAAGAATGAGGATTTTTTCCCATGCATGGAAGGCAGCTACAGCTCGTATGTTGCTAACTGCTTCTCCTCATACGATGCTTGCTCTTGCATGTGCTTTTGCTGTGTCTCTTGTGAATCCCTTAAGAGATAGTTGCTGAAACAAGCATAACAAACATTCACATAACATTATTGTAAAAATATCAAATTTAAGCTACTATTTGGAAGATTGTTCAAAATACAAGAAACACTCTTCACATTACCTAGATTGCAAATGAGTCTTTTAAATTTCTCATAAATAAGCTACAAATAATTTCGTCACTAGTGAGGAGCAAAACAGGCTTTTCTTCATCACAAACCTAATCATCCGCGAGCTCAAAATTATTGAGCTAATAATCAATCACCACCTTATGTGCTAAACTAATGATAGTTCTTTATTTCTCATATCATGCCTTGGATTCTTTACAAGCTTGCATGACACAGTTCAATCCTATAAAAAATATTCTCTTAACTGCTTGATCAACAGGATCAAGATTAACTTACCTACATAAAATTTTCTACTCAACGCAAGCAACAATAAATGAAGTCATGTTCTGTAGAATAACTGAGATTCTCTCCGCAATTGCTGATTTAACATTTTTTGCTTCGGCTACCAAACGAGAAGCTATCTGGTTTGACTTATTCTCCTCGTCATCAAACCAGCTTACATCATTGCAGAATATCGCTATGCACCAAAGATTGTTGTAAAGTTTTGGATGATGAGACATCTTGAAGTCAAATGACTAGGGGAAGGCTTGCTCGGAACAAATCTTACATTCTTTGACAATTGATCGAATGAATAAAGACACCTACTACTGCTGTTAGTTTTATAACAATCCTTTTAAATGGAATAAGCAAAACTATAGTTACCAGCAAGCATAATCTTTTGGATTCTCGTTGTAAGATTCTTACCCACAATACCAAATAAGTAGTGCTGAGACAGATATGCAACTATAAAGACCAGCTCCTGTTGAAGAATGCGGATGCCTGTGGATGTGGAAGCCAGTAATGCAGAGTTCTTTAATCTTCCCTATCTACAACACACTTTCCTCTCTTTCTGACCGTACCATTTCTACCTTGTCGCATGATCGCAAGGCTTCTCTCTTCTCCCTTGCGATCATGCAACCGCGCCCCTTTTTTTCCGCCTCTCTGCCTTATCTTCCCCTGCGCAGCTTCCTTTTGTCTTTTTGCATTGTCGCATGATCGCAAGACTTCATTTTCATTCTTGCGATCATGCGACTGCCTTTAGCTTGCATGGTTTTTGTTGTTAAGTGCGCTCCTGCGATCTCATTTATTGCCCTACTTTTGTTTGCCATCCGTGTGTGGTTCCTTGGCTTGTTTTTGTGTGGGGCCCTCTCTTTTACCTTTTCGCATGATCGCATAACTCCCATTTAGTTTATGCAATCATGGGACTAGTACTTCTTGCGTCATCTTTTACCTATGCTTCCGTTTCCTTGCGCATGGGTCCCCTTGGGTTAGGCTCTTGTCACATGATGGCATGAGCATTATTTTATTCATGCGATCATGCGACCACTCTCTTTTGCGACAACATTTTTGTTCTGCCAACTACTGTATTTATTGCAGTGTATTTTATATAGTTTTTCGCTGACATTTTTGGTTCATTCGGTCATTCTCCAAGCTTATCTAGATGCTTCTGGGGAGCATATTTTGAAATTAGAAAAGGAATGTTTTTCTTAGTTTTGTGTGTCAAGAAGATACTTGGTCTCTACAAGATATGAGATAGTGTGAGCATTGGCAGCTCTCAAGAAAAACTTTGTAAGTTTATAATCAAGGCATTAATATAATTTCATATTTTTACATCTCTATGGGTACTTTGTTTACTCTGTTTAGCATTGTATGTGTTGAATCTTCCTCCAACAAAGTGGTATCAGAGCAGGTTGTTATTGAAGAAAAGGTTTGCTAGAGATTGAAGCTCAGAAGGATCTGGGTATTATTTTTCTTGGAAGATTTCATTGTGGGCAAAGAGCAAGTCAGAGAAAAGAAAAAGAAAAGGGGTTTTATAAAAAAGGAGAAAGTGTTACTGGTAAACCATGGTAGGAACCAGTGGGAGTATTTCTCAGCCCCAGATTCTAATTTTTAATGGAAAAAATTATGACTATTGGAGCATAAAAATTAAGACACTTTTTCATTCACAAGATGTTTGAGATTTAGTGGAGAATGGGTTTCCTGAATCACCAGACCAGCAGGCATATCAGGCCCTTTCACAAGCAGATAAGGACTTATTGAAGGAAAATAAGAAGAAGGATGCAAAGGCACTATTTTTCATTCAACAAACAATGGAAGAATCAATCTTCCCAAAGGTTGCAGCTGCCACAAGATCAAAACAAGCATGGGACAGTTTGCAGACAGCATACCAATGCACAGGCAAGGTAATAATGGAAAAACTACAAATACTTAGAAGGGATTTTGAGAATTTACAAATGAAAGACTCAGATTCTATAGATGCTTTCTTCACTCATGCAATGTTAGTAGTAAATCAGTTAAGGACCTATGGAGACACTGTTGAAGATCAAAAGATTGTGGAAAAAATACTTAGAAGTCTGCCTGCTAAATTTGATGCTATAGTAATTGCTATTCAAGAGGCCAAAGATTTTCAATATTATTAGTAGATGAGTTAATGGGATCACTTCTAGTCCATGAGCAAAGACTGAACCAAACTGGGTCATCATCATTTGAGAATGCATTCAAGACTCAGCTCTCATTTGGCAAGTTAAGAGGGAGATCAAACAACAGCAGAGGCAGAGGACATTTCTCATCAGGAGGAGGAAGAGAAAACACACAATTTGAAAGTAGAAGACCACCATCAAGCTCAAATGCCCATTCTACATCAACAAGAGGAAGGGGGAGCAGTCACTCTCATAGCTATCATCAAGGAGAAAAGTATGACAAATCTAACATCCAATGTCACTACTGTAGAAAATTTGGGCATTATGCATCAGAATGTAGGAAAAAGCAATATGATCTAAATAAGAAAAAGGCACATTTCACAAATGAAAATCAGTCAAACACTAGTGAACAGGACACAATGTTCATAGCATGCAATGTAGCACAAGAAACTTCTAAAGAACTGTGGTTCTTAGATAGTGGGTGTAGTAACCATATGAGTTGTAAAAAGAAAATTTTTTCAACAATGGATGATTCAGTAAAATCAGAAGTTAAATTGGGCAATGATCAAAATGTTTCAGTCATGGGCAAAGGGTCAATCAACATAAAAACAAAACAAGGCAAAGATAAATAAATTTCAGATGTTTACTATGTTCTTAGATTACAACACAACCTTATAAGCATTGGGAAATTAGTGCAAAAGGGTTATAGGGTACACTTTGAGAATGGTGAATGTATGATCCTAGACAAGAAACCAAGCAATAGGCTGATTGCAAGAGTAGAAATGACAAAGAACAGGATGTTCCCACTAAGAATTCAAAATGGATTAATGATAGAGCCTCAAGGTTTGCAAAAGGTTGCTGAAACAACTTTTAAAGCCTCATATAAAAATGAATCTTGGCTATGGCATTTAAGGCTTGGGCATTTAAACTTCAAAGGATTACAACTGTTATATAAGAAGAAAATGGTTTATGGGTTGCCACAAATAGAGCCACTTAAAACCACATGTGAGAGTTGCATTTTGGCAAAGCAACATAGGAAGTCATTTCTGGTTGGGGAATCATATAGAGCAAAACAGTCATTAGAGATAGTGCATTCAGACATTTGTGGACCTATGCAAACACCTTCCGTTAGTGGAAAACTTTATTTCATAACATTCATTGATGATTTCAGCAGAAAGGCATGGGTTTATTTCTTAAAATACAAATCTGATACATTTGTTGTCTTCAAAGAGTTCAAGGCAAAAGTTGAAAAAGAAAGTGGATATCCTATCAAGACATTGAGAACCGATCAAGGTGGAGAGTATGTCTCAACTGAATTTTAGAATTTTTGCAAAGAAAATGACATACATAAATAGTTTACAGCAAGGTACACATCTCAAAAAAATGGGGTAGCTGAGAGAAAAAATAGAACAGTCATGGAAATGGCACGTAGCATGATAAAGGCAAAACATTTACCAAATGAATATTGGGCTGAAACTGTTGCATGTTCAGTATATATTTTGAATAGGTGTCCAACAAAAGTTGTGATAAATAAGACACCAAAAGAAGCTTGGAGTAAGAGAAAACATAACATTTCACATTTAAGAATGTTTGGATGTGTGGCATACTCATTGGTACTTCAAGAGTTGAGAAGAAAATTAGATGACAAAGGAGAAAAATGCATATTTGTGGGATATAGTGAACACTCAAAAGCATATAAGCTATACAATCCTATTACTAAGAAGCTGATCATAAGCCGTGATTTTGAATTTGTTGAAGAAGAGGCATGGGATGGCAGCATAGACAAAATAAGTTCAAGCACACCTAGTGTCCTACAAGAAAATGAAGAGGATGAAATTCAGGCTGCAAATCCTCCTACACAAACAAATGCACCTAGAACACCTTCAAGAGCTCCAAGCACTCCAAATCCCACTGCCCCAACAAATAATAATAGCAGTGAATTTTTTGATCCTACAATTGAATCTTTAAGGTCTAGGTCCATAAACACATCAAAGAAGACAAAAAGTCTTAGGGAGATTTATGATCAAACTCAAGAAGATGAAAGTGCTGAATTCTGTTGTGATTTTGCATTGTTAACACAAGCTAATCCAATCTATTTTGAAGAAGCCATAAAAGAGGACAAATGGATTACAACCATGGATGAAGAAATTCAGTCAATAGAAAACAATGAAACAGGATCTAGTTGAGCTTCCTAAAGGCAAGGACGTAATTGGAGTCAAGTGGATTTATAAGATAAAATATGATGTTGATGGAAAAGTTGCAAAGCACAAGGCAAGATTAGTGGCAAAAGGTTTTACACAAAGGCCCTATATAGATTTCAATGAAACATTTGCAACCATGGAAAGAATGGATACAATAAGAACGGTCCTATCAATTGCAGCCCAAAACAAATGGAAAGTTTATCAAATGGACGTCAAATCAGCCTTCTTAAATAGAATTTTAGAAGAAGAGGTGTATGTAAGTCAGCCACCTAGATATGAAATTCTGGGAGAAGAACATAAAGTATGCAGATTGAAAAAAGCATTATATGGTTTGAAACAAGCTCCTAGAGCATGGTACAGCAGAATAGATTCCTATTTTGTAAATAATGGTTTTAGTAAATGCGGGAATGAACTTACCTTGTACATCAAAGTGAATGATGAAGGAGAAATTTTGATAGTCTGTTTATATGTAGATGATTTGATATTCATAGGAGATATAGAAACTAACACATTCAAGGCAACAATGAAAAAGGAATTTGATATGACTGATTTGGGTCTCATGAGATACTTTCTTGGCATGGAGGTAAGTCAAAATGATCAAGGAATCTTCATATATCAGAGCAAGTATGCTAGTGAATTATTGAAAAGATTTAAGATGACAAAAGTGAATCCAGCCCCTACACCAGTTGCATTGGGTCTGAAGCTTATCAAGGATGATCAAGGTCTAAGTGTAGATCCAACTCAATTCAAAAGATTAGTGGGCAGCCTCATGTATTTAACTGCCACAAGACAAGATATCATGTTTGTTGTTAGCCTTATTTCCAGATTCATGGAGAAACCGAAACAGTCACATTTGAAAGGTGGAAAAAGAATTTTGAGATATATAGCTGGTTCAAAGAATTTTGGAATTTTGTACATATTTTCAAATGATTATAAACTGATTGGTTATACAGATAGTGATTGGGGAGGTAGCATGGATGATAGAAAAAACACTTCCATATACTTTTTTCATCTGGGTTCTGGAGCTATCTCTTGGGCGTCAAAGAAATAATCTATTGTTACTCTCTCATCAGCTGAAGCAGAGTATGTAGTAGCCACATCAGCATCTTGTCAAGCAGTCTGGTTAAGGAGAGTACTTTCAGATTTGGGGCATCATCAAGAAGAAGCTACAAAAATTTACTGTGACAACAATTCAGCAATTGCCTTATCCAAAAATCATGTATTCCATAAATGAAGCAAGCATATTGATACCAGATATCACTTCATCAGAGAATTGGTCAACAATGGTGACATTCATCTTCAGTTTTGCAGGTCAAATGAACAGCTTGCTGATATATTTACAAAACCACTGGCAAAGAATGTGTTTGAACATCTTTGGGAAGAAATCGGCATTGCGGACATACTTATCAGTGAAGATTAAGGGGGAGTGTTGAAGAATGCGGATGCCCATGGACGTGGAAGCCAACAATGTAGAGTTTTTTAATCTTCCCTATCTACAGCGCACTTTCCTCTCTTTTTGACCGTACCATTTCTACCTTGTCGCATGATTGCAAGGCTTCTCTCTCCTCCCTTGCGATCATGTGACCGCGCCCCTTTTTTTTCGCCTCTCTGCCTTATCTTCCCCTGTGCGGCTTCCTTTTATCTTTTTGCATTGTCGCATGATCGCAAGACTTCATTTTCATTCTTGCGATCATGTGACTGCCTTTAGCTTGCATGGTTTTTGCTGTTAAGTGCGCTCCTGCGATCTCATTTATTGCCCAACTTTTGTTTGTCATCCACGTGTGCTTCCTTGGCTTGTTTTTGTGTGGGGACCTCTCCTTTACCTTTCCGCATCATCGCATAACTCCCATTTAGTTTATGCGATCATGCGACTAGTACTTCCTGTGTCATCTTTTAGCTATGCTTTCATTTCCTTGCGCGTTGGTCCCCTTGGGTTAGGCTCTTGTCGCATGATCACATGAGCATTATTTTATTCATGCGATCATGCGACCACTCTCTCTTGCGACAACATTTTTGTTCTGCCAACTACTGTATTTATTGTATTGTATTTTATATATTTTTCGCTAACATTTTTGGTTCATTCGGTCATTCTCTAGGCTTATCTAGATGCTTCTGGGGAGTATATTTTTAAATTAGAAAAGGAATGTTTTTCTTAGTTTTGTGTGTCAAGAAGATACTTGGTCTCTGCAAGAGCTCTGATGTAATAAAGGCATATGTTTTTATTTTTCTATCCATTTATTAATGATCAGCGTACTAAAAGACTTTAATTATAACATTTTGATGGAAAAAGTCGGGTCAATCGCCATCACCTAGAGCTTGATTAGTGATGTTTTTATTTTTCTATCAATTTATTAATCTTGTTTGCATCAGCATTTGATCATTTGTAGTCTCCTATCAATTTGATCTCTTGTCATAGCCATCACCTGGAGCTTGACTAGTGATGGTAAGCACCATCGCTACATTTGACAAGCGATTCTTTATGATTTCCAAATTTAACTATCCGACCTTGCTGCAAAATAGTAGTGATGTGTTCATTTCTAATAGCTTCCAGATGATGAGCGACAACGACAGTAGTTCTGCCTATCATCAGACAGTCAAAAGCTTCTTGTACAATGCTCTCAGAGCTTACATCAAGAGTAATTGTCGCTTTATATGAGAAGAATTTTAGGGTTTGTTAACATTTTGCTACATATTGCTACTCATTGCTTTTGACCTCCAGATAACCAAACCTCTCTTTCCCCAAATTGCATGTGTGCAAAATGCATCAGAAATTCCATGAACTCTCAAGTAGTGCTAGGCCTAGCAAATTTAAGGTTATAATTTATAAACAATTGCTATACTTCCTCTCAACATTTCGTCTTTGAAGATTGATTGTAGTACTTCAAATTCTTCATTTGAAACTTGTGTGGCATGACCTCCAAGTGCAGCTGCAGAAGGTTAAAACAGGATCGGATGCTAGTGTATTGCATAAAATTATCAGTGCCATTGGTGAGTCCTACCACTGTGTAATTTATTTATAGAACCCCGAAGTAAGCAAGAATCCAGGATCAATACCAATGAAGATGAGTAAAAATATGAGGCAATCAAGTGCGCCAACATAAAACACGACTTTATGAGGCTGAATTATGAATAAAGCATTTTGGAAATAAATAAAGAAGATAGGTTCTTAGCTGTGTACTGTAGTCATCTGGAAGTAGTGTTATGAAACTGTGGGCATTTGTTGTTTCTTCAACTTCTTCCATAGTGGCATCCTCTTTCCTGTACAATATATTTTCAAGGATAGGATCCTCTTTCTTGGTTTACCAATCCGATCTGCTGACGAAGTCACTTTAAATGCAAAGTTCTGAGATCACGACCATCCAAATAAATATGTCCGGAAGAGAATCAACAATTTTATTTTATCTTAAGAAAAAATATCAATTTTCCAGTCTTCTTGGAAATTGAAATATTAAAAGCCGATGCAATTTTTAGATCTAACTATGTAAGTATGTAACCTATGACTGAATTCAGATCTACTGGTCATATGCAAAATATGCAAAACTGTCAGATAACTAACCTTCCTTGGGGTTGTAAAAGTGCTCTATGAGGTCTAGGGATATAACAACACTCTTACTTATTTCATTGCCATACTTATTTCACCGTAGACTTCTTACTGCCTACTGTCTTTTCAACTTACTATGCCCTTTTATTCACTCCAAAATAGGACAGTTGATTAGAAAATTTGTATACGATGGATGTAAAATGAATATCAATTTTGTTTAATACTTGTTTTCCCTCCACACTAGAAAATAGTAGAAGAGTCCAGAAGTATTTTGATAAAAAGAACAGAGAATTCTTTTTGGGTTGTTGTTGCAGCATCAAGTGCAGATAAAAAACACAGGGAATATAGTTAATTTTTTTTTTCTGGTATCTAAGAGCAGCAGCTCTGTTTCAGCTTGTTGGATGTGAATGTTTTGATATACATATATGAAACATATATTTGAATAGTTTGTTTGAATATATTTCTATTTTCTTCATGCGTTCTGTTATAGTTTATTTCTCTCCTCTGCCTCTTTCCACCACCTTAGCCATCCCGTGTTTGTAACCTAACTTTTGTAAGGTTTGTAAAGCTTCTGAATATGAATTTAACGGTCTGTTTTCTCCCATTAAAGAGTAGAAAGTTCTGATTTGTGCAATCGGTTGTTAAGTATTAAAAATAATTAGACTAATTTCTTGTTTACAGGAAAATAAATCAAGACATTACGTAATTCATATGCGAACATCCATCCTAAGGATAAATTTAATAGTCTCCTAACTCACTTGCTCTGCAATGTTGCCTGCATTTGCATATGCTTCATGGCTCTTGGATGTCAACCCTGTAAGTGTTTAGGCATATAAACCTCCAGCAAATGCAATCCCTGGGATAATTGTAATACTCAGACGAGCTAGTCTCTATGCCAAAACAAATCCAACCAGTAAACCTGCCACAAATGTTGATAGGTAATGTATAAAATTCTCTACCTGTTTCCACAACGTATATGCATGCATCTAGCAGTTAAAATTTCAAGACATTAAACAAACAAATCAAGAGCACCTCAAATGGGATGCCTGTCTCCTTAATTCCTGCCATTTTGATTAATGATACTAATTACAATCCAAGTTAATGAACGGGTCCATTAGGAGTTTCTTATCACTGTATATAGGTCCAAACTTTCATCTCAGCCTAAATTTCAGATTGCCTATATATTTTCTAGTAGGTTAGTTCTTTATCTAATCCTACGCTTAATCAGTTCTTGGGTTGTGTTTCCAATGTTCTTTTATTTTGCCATCAGTGTTCAGGCAACGAAAGCATTCAGATGAACATACAAATAACTGAAGATAATTTGCCTTTGCATTCAAATTATCCAAAGAATAATAATACGAATAACCATACGTTCTCACTGATTGCATTTTGATCCAGGAGAGTGTCTGTGGAAATGCTGAACACAATATTCCCAGTTCCAGCATCTGTGTCAATGAACCCCACATTCTGCTTTAACACCGATTCCAAATATTTTTTCTCCATTTACTCTCTGTTCATTGTATTTTGTCTGAAGCTTCTGATTTTGTAATTTTAGATTGATGAACGATTGTGGCACCAACGAATCCTTGTATGAGGAGCTCTGGTTTATTAGATTGGATGCACGGCAGTGCCGTTCAGGGAAACAGCCTTATCTGACTACCAGGTGCAGAAGCATTATATTCTCCTTTCTTAATAAATTGAAAATTGGATGAGTAATTTAACAAAAAAGAATGTGATTGAAGACATTTGGAAAATTCGTAGGCATTCAACCGCATGCTACCTTAGACCACTTCAATTTGCCCCAGAGCATGGAAGAAGCGTATGGAGGATGGCTCAGTTGCAGAATAGAGTAAAGTCTCAATCTATAATTAAAACTGAACTTGGTATTCTGTTGTAACTTCGAAGCTGCACTTTATTAAAATGTTTGCGAAAGACACTATCTTAAGAAGTGGCTATGGTTATTCAAGAAGCTAATCCTTACTCTTAAACAGATGGCAAATAGTTTTTCATTTGCTGTTGTTACAGAGTAGATTTCAGATCCTTTGGAGAAGTTTGTTTCAAAGAATTTGGGGACGGAGTGAAGTACTGGAAGACTATCAACGAGCCAAATGCATTTCTGTTGGATTTTCAGAATAAAATCTGATTGTCTTAGCCTTCTTATTTGACTTTTAAATTGATATAGTTTATTTCTGATATTTTGTGTAAACTTTGAGAGATAAGTTCAAATTAGATTTTGGGGAAATCTGATTTCTTCTATGGACTTCTTCTTTCTTCTTTTGGACAACAAATTTTCTATAAAGGGAAGAATATCAGAGAATGAATGTAAGTTTTTTTTATGCAGTAGCAAGAATTAAAGTTTTTTATAATACGGTGTTTTTAGCAGAGAAGTTTTTCAACAGCAGTTGTAAATGATTATTCTGTTAAGCAATGATTGATTCAGATAATTTTGTCAGAGTTTTGAGAAGCTATAGAAAGTTTCTATGCAGCTCCAGTAGTTGCAAGTTATTTCTTATTGTAGAAGTAGTTTTAGATTTTAGATTAAATAAAAGCAAGAAGAAACTTGCATATTTCTCCAGCTCTCTATTTATATTTTTTCTCTGCTCTATTCTGGAGATTTTGAATTTATTCATTGCTGAAAAAAAGCATCATTCCGATGTGTTTCCAGAATATAGTTTTACTCTATATTCTCTACAATTTTCCAGTTTAAGTTATGACATTGGGTGGTGACCTCTAGAATGCTATTCTCCATTTGGATATATTCTAGAGTTCAACAAGAAAATTTTTAGGTTGTATACTTTGACACTGAATATAGGGGAATATTTGTTCTTAAAATGGCAATTCTTAACATCTGTAAATAGGTAAGGTAACTTCGGAAATGGCTCAACTACACACCCTTTGGTTGAGCCCTAAACTCAGAAATATATAAGGCCTTAAGGACTATAAAATCATTCAAGCGAAGTCTAGGGCTGGAAATTTTCAGCAAAACAATTTTCTTTTTAATTGGCCTAGAGATTGCTTAAATTTATTGTTTAATAGCTTGATAATTTTATTATATATGCACGTCAACCAAAAGGGTTTATTATATATGCACGTCAATTTAAAAAAATTACATTATATGCTGCAGCTGAGTAACTGCAGTAGAAATGTGGTCTGCTCGCATGATCGCAAGAGTGGAAAAACTGCCTTGTGATCATGCAACAAGGCAGAAGGATAGACCTAGGGTAGTTGAATGGTCGCATGATCGCAAGGGTAAGAAAGCTGCCTTGCAATCATGCGACAAGGCATATTGTATATCTTCTTTGGTTACTAGATGTTAGATACTAGATGAACAATATTTTGGTTACTAGATGTTAGATACTGTATACTTTCTTTCTGCATAATACAAAAACTTGGCTTCGACTTTTACTGATAAAAAAAAAAAAAAAGTTTATGGACTTGGCAATTGTGGCAATGTGGTATATACCATTGACAAGTCGCTCTGGACTGGAGGCTGCCAGAAGAGATTTGCTGCAAATAAGTATTAAAAATGAGCTTAGAGTGGGGGTTGGAAAAGGATGAAGCTGTTCATTGAATTCCTTGTCCTATTATGCTTTGTCTGTTCTCTCCGATTTATTTAGTCTGAATGTTTGAATGTTTAATGGCCGTCTAAATATGTCTTGAAGGATCCAGGGCCTATTATGCCAGTGCCATTTCAACATATAAATCAAACTGGGTATAATACAAACTAGTATATTATGAATCAGTTTAGTTATGGTATTAATTTTTTTTCTTCATTTTTCACTACACTGCAAAGCTTAATGAAATGGTTTTCATTGAGCAATTAGGTCCCACCATAATCACTATTATCCAGAGCCCCTATTATCCAAAACCACTCTACAGTAGCATTTTACAGGAACTAAACTGCAGTGATTATCAACATAAATAATTTTTAATTGTAAAAAAGTTTGTATTGATTTCTAGATTGTTAGTTTCTATTTATTATATATTATATTATACTAGTTCTTAAACCTAATTAAATCATAGTGATTCTATAGTAATTCCTTCAAATAAGTTGTCAGTTTTACTCAATTCATCATAATATATTACTTTATTATTTGAAGATTAACAATACTTGTGGGAGGCAATATATTGCCTTCACTTGAGTCTTATTAGTCAATTAATTTTCATGGTGATATATTTTTTTAATTTTTTTTCAAAATAATCATAGTTTTTATAAAGTTAAAATTTATATTTTTTAATCATAGTGGTATTCTATTGTAACTTCGAAGCTGCACTTTATTAAAATAATCATAGTGGTATTCTGTTGTAACTTCGAAGCTGCACTTTATTAAAATGTTTGCGAAAGACACTATCTTAAGAAGTGGCTATGGTTATTCAAGAAGCTAATCCTTACTCTTAAACAGATGGCAAATAGTTTTTCATTTGCTGTTGCTACAGAGTAGATTTCAGATCCTTTGGAGAAGTTTGTTTCAAAGAATTTGGGGACAGAGTGAAGTACTGGAAGACTATCAACGAGCCAAATGCATTTCTGTTGGATTTTTAGAATAAAATTTGATTGTCTTAGCCTTCTTATTTGACTTTTAAATTGATATAATTTATTTCTGATATTTTGTGTAAACTTTGAGAGATAAGTTCAAATTAGATTTTGGGGAAATCTGATTTCTTTTATGGACTTCTTCTTTCTTCTTTTGGACAACAAATTTTCTATAAAGGGAAGAATATCAGAGAATGAATGTAAGTTTTTTTTATGCAGTAGCAAGAATTAAAGTTTTTTATAATACGGTGTTTTTAGCAGAGAAGTTTTTCAACAGCAGTTGTAAATGATTATTCTGTTAAGCAGTGATTGATTCAAATAATTTTGTCAAAGTTTTGAGAAGCTATAGAAAGTTTCTATGCAGCTCCAGTAGTTGCAAGTTTATTTCTTATTGTAGAAGTAGTTTTAGATTTTAGATTAAATAAAAGCAAGAAGAAACTTGCATATTTCTCCAGCTCTCTATTTATATTTTTTCTCTACTCTATTCTGGAGATTTTGAATTTATTCATTGCTGAAAAAAAGCATCATTCCGATGTGTTTCCAAAATATAGTTTTACTTTATATTCTCTACAATTTTCCAGTTTAAGTTATGACATTGGGTGGTGACCTCTAGAATGCTATTCTCCATTTGGATAGATTCTAGAGTTGAACAAGAAAATTTTTAGGTTGTATACTTTGACACTGAATATAGGGGAATATTTGTTCTTAAAATGACAATTCTTAACATCTGTAAATAGGTAAGGTAACTTTAGAAATGGCTCAACTACTCACCCTTTGGTTGAGCCCTAAACTCATAAATATATAAGGCCTTAAGGACTATAAAATCATTCAAGCGAAGTCTAGGGCTTGAAATTTTCAGCAAAACAATTTTCTTTTCAACTGGCCTAGAGATTGCTTAAATTTATTGTTTAATAGCTTGATAATTTTATTATATATGCACGTCAACCAAAAGGGTTTATTATATATGCACGTCAATTTAAAAAAATTACATTATATGCTGCAGCTGAGTAATTGCAGTAGAAATGTGGTCTGCTCACATGATCGCAAGAGTGGAAAAACTGCCTTGTGATCATGCAACAAGGCAGAAGGATAGACCTAGGGTAGTTGAATGGTCGCATGATCGCAAGGGTAAGAATGCTGCCTTGCGATCATGCAACAAGGCATATTGTATATCTTCTTTGGTTACTAGATGTTAGATACTAGATGAACAATATTTTGGTTACTAGATGTTAGATACTGTATACTTTCTTTCTGCATAATACAAAAACTTAGCTTCGGCCTTTACTGATTAAAAAAAAAAAAAAGTTTATGGACTTGCCAATTGTTGCAATGTGGTATATACCATTGACAAGTCGCTCTGGAGGCTGCCAGAAGAGATTTGCTGTGAATAAGTATTAAAAATGAGCTTAGAGTGGGGGTTGGAAAAGGATGAAGCTGTTCATTGAATTCCTTGTCCTATTATGCTTTGTCTGTTCTCTCCGATTTATTTAGTCTGAATGTTTGAATATTTAATGGCCGTCTAAATATGTCTCGAAGGATCCAGATCCTATTATGCCAGTGCCATTTCGGCATATAAATCAAACTGGGTATAATACAAACTAGTATATTATGAATCAGTTTATTTATGGTATTAATTTTTTTTCTTCATTTTTCACTGCACTGCAAAGCTTTTATCCAGAGCCCCTATTATCCAAAACCACTCTGCAGCAGCATTTTACAGGAACTAAACTGCAGTGATTATCAACATAAAAAAATTTTAATTGTAAAAAAGTTTGTATTGATTTCTAGATTGTTAGTTTCTATTTATTATATATTATATTATACTAGTTCTTAAACCTAATTAAATCATAGTGATTCTATAGTAATTCCTTCAAATAAGTTGTCAGTTTTACTCAATTCATCATAATATATTACTTTATTATTTGAAGATTTACAATACTTGTGGGAGGCAATATATTGCCTTCACTTGAGTCTTATTAGTCAATTAATTTCCATGGTGATATATTTTTTTAATTTTTTTTCAAAATAATCGTAGTTTTTATAAAGTTAAAATTTATATTTTTTAATTTTTTAAATGCAAAAAATTATTTATTTGCAATATTATTGGTTGAAATTTTTTTGTGTGATAGAAGATTTTTTTTCATCTTTTCAAATGACTTTCACTGTCATGTTATTATTGAAGATTTTCAACATTTCCCTACTATTTTAATTTTTTTATATTTTTTTTCTCAGCCACAAAGCTTTACATGTGTTTGAGAAAGGCATTATAGCTTTACATAGTTAATCAATTATTAATACATATATTAATAGATGTATACATTGGAAGCATAATAAATATACTATATTATTATATATACTCTTAAATTAACATAAATATCCAAGCAAGTTTGACTATGAAAATACATTTTGCATCGTTGGACTATTTTTTATTTCTTAAAAAGTACAATATCCACCATTGTTGTAATAGCCTACTGTTACCATAGATTTTTGTTTAATTATTTGAGGCTCTAATCTTCTAAAAAATTACCCCATAATCTTTTTCAAGTACATTTCTTTCAAATTTTTTTCGGCTCCTTTGCATGTACCCCTTGTCGGTTGAACTTGAACCTTGAATTATTCTTAGTTCAAGATTTAAAGTTCAATAACACCCCGCAGTATGTTTGGATTTGTTAGTCTTATTACAATTTTAGCAGCATGTTTGTCTTTGCAAAGCGCGTTCACCCATTGAACTATGAATAGTGAACTCTCTTGGTTCAAAGTTCAACGGATTTTATCAACTTGCAAAGTGTTTTATTCTTTTATTATTCTTTTTGGCCATTAGATTTACTTTTATTAAAACATACCAAAGGGTAGTCCTCGCAATCTCATTGAACTTGAACCATGAACTCTCTTAGTTCAAAGTTCAAAGTTCAATAGATGTTCATAATATACAAAAGTGGATGGTGGCGATTTGATGGAAAAGATAGCTGCCAGGTGATTATGATATCTGTACATGGCATGGATATAATCATTAAGAGAAATGACATCTAAATATCACTTCACTTATGGGAAAGTATAGATATTCAATGTATCAATCAAGAGAAATTCCCATCATCATTAACCAAATCTCTTGGGCCATTACTTCAACATTTATTGTGAACCCCCCATGATTTGTGAGCTACTTGGTAATAAATTGAGGAACTTAATCATTTTGTTCATAGTGGCAGACCCATTTCAGGCAACCAGTGCAGAAGAGGTATCTTTCCCCTCTCAAATTTTAGTACGTTGTGTAAGAGAACATGTTAGTTTTCTTTGTTTGGCCTCCTTGTTTCCAGTTGAAAGCTCTTTCCATTGTGAAATTTCAAATCCTATGAACCTGTTATGTTTCCCTATTTCACTCCTTTTTTTTGAGTCAATATGAAAAACCTAGTCCCAAATTTTGGAAACACTTCCCCCTTAATATGTTCCCTACCTGAGTGTGAGGACACCTTAATCAAGACAAGAGCTTTAGAAGAGATTATTAGTAAAGTCAAAAACCCCATTCCTAGTTCCATGCTTGAGAAGGCAATCTAGAGCAGATTGGTTGATGCGACCAATTTTCCCATAGTAGCTCCATGTCGGGAACTTGTGTTAATATGATTTAGAAAAACATAGAGGGGGGGTGAATCAGTTGTTCTCAAGTCTTGATGTATAAAATAATCTCATAAACTTATCCTTAAATCAGATCCAAAACTAAAACAAACTCAGTCATCACTGATTCAATAATAGAAACATCTATCAATGCAGTCCACTACCTAGCTGTAACTTAACTTGTAAAATATAGCAATGTTCAGATCTAAACATTCACACAAGTATAAACAACAAGTTTTATAGTGGAAACCTAATTTGGGAAAAACCACTTTGTAACATGCTACTATTATTTTCACTCTTCCAAAGTGAGCTCGGTAAAAACCCAACCTTGTCAAAGGTTACAATACACAGTATCAAATGTGACCTGGTTAAAGGATTTCAATCACCCTGTTAAAAGTGAGCCTAGTCATAGGACTTACATACACTCATTTAGAATGCAATCTTGTTCAAAGGATTTAACATATGACTGTTAGGTCAACTTCTCTTAAAAGGATTTTGACTGTTATAATGGTTAGAAAGTAGCAGCAGTATTACCTAAAAAATATACAACTCACTTTGCAAATATCAGATTTGATTCCCTACACTAATGCTGGTTTATTGACTTTGAAACTTTTCCATTTCCATGTCTGAACTACTCGAAACTTTTCTTCAAGCAATCACAACAATTCTCCTTTAGCCTTTTCTGCTTATTCAGTCAATAAAACTTTTCTCTTCTAGCATTCTCTGTTCACCATGTACATACATATCACAATGTTAAAGTTCCCTTATATTTTTCTCAATTAGGTGAACTCATCTTTTGCCGCTCAATCTCATTTGTATATCTTAGGGTTAGGTCAAATTCATTGAATCTACCCACTTTATGTTCTTTGGCTCCTTTTCTAGAATCATCTCAAATCTCTTAAAGATTTACAATAAAACATTTTACAATGCATTTAATGCTTCCAAACAATCAATAAATAAAGTCAACACATTTTACATAATCCAAGAATTCAACAATGTTGGCTCCAAAATTAAATTCTCTTCAAATATAAAATTGCTGATGCTCAGTCAATACTATGATTGTTCACTCGGTCTCCATGTAGAACGCTCGGTCAATACTAAAACCATCTCCTTAGCTTGCACTATCTTTCTCAACAATTTACTGATGCTTGGTCGACACTATAATTTTGCTCAGCATATACTAACTAGGTTGACACTAACATCACTCAGCTTAAACATGATTTTTCCATTCTTTGCTCAGTTAAGCCTACCAGTTTAGTCTTTACTCTTACTAAGATAAACAATACATTATATCATCATAGTGCAACATAGTCAAGTACACTTTGTAGTATCAAGATAAATCAATCTTTCCCTAGGTGCTATTGTTACCAACACTGGTTAGCCCCTTAGCAACACTCAAATAGATATAGTACTTTCCTAAGTAGCAACAATCTTACCAATTAAGGTTTTACATCAATGACAATACAATAATTATTTCAATTCAGTTTCCAACAATCTCCCTCTTTGGAATTGATGGCAACACCATATGATATCATCTGTATAACACATGAATTACCAACCAATCCAAAATCTTATATGTCCATCAGAAACTTATTTATAATATCCTTAGCTTCATTTTGATTCAAAATCCTGTAAGCCTCACTTCTATGACCATCAGAAGTATTCAGATCCACCTCTATCTTGATTCTTCATTTCAGTTCATCATCCTCTTAGTTTTCAGTATCATGCGTTATCATATCTCATGTGTTATCATATCAATACATTCTCCCTCTTTGACAAAAATGCCAAAGCAGCAACTAAAACTTACATCCATCAGATGTAGATAATATCTATGTAGCTCTATGTTTCTCCCTTTGTCATCTTGCTTATAACTTATTCCTTGTCTTTGCTTCTCTTCACAGCTCTAGGCCAGCCCTAAAGTGTGACAATCTTCTGCATCAATTTGTCAAATGTTTTGTTGTAGCACATTTCATACAATGCTCCTAGCTTGTCTAGGCAGCCTCAGTTAGGGGAAGAACCCCTAATTGACTTCTCAAATACTCATGAACTTCTCTGGGTAAAACTTTAGCAAATATGTCTGCTAATTGTTCTTTTGCATTCACATATTCCATTTGGACTTCTTTGTCTTGTACTAATTCTCTCAAGTAGTGATACTTGATTGCAATGTGTTTGGTTTTAGTGTGCATCACTGGGTTCTTAGAAATATTGATAGCACTTGTGCTATCATAGAAAATAACAACAGGTTCAGTGATTTCTTCTTTCATGCCTATCAACAATTGTTTTATCCATACCAAGTTTGAACAGTTCACTATAGTAGCAACATACTCAGCCTTTACAGTAGATTGGGAAATGCAATATTGTTTCTTGCTTGTCCAGGAGACTAATCTATGTCCAAGAAAGAAAGCTCCACCACTTGTACTCTTTTTGTCATCTACATTTCCTGCCCAATCAACATCTATATAAACTCAGAGTTCAAATTTGTCATCCTTCTTATAATATAGACCATAGTCAGCAGTTCCTTTCAAGTATCTCATAATTCTTTTCATGGCCATCATATGTGTTTCCTTAAGATTGGCAGAGAATCTTGCAAAAATCCCAATAGCTAATGCAATATCTGGTCTACTATGTACAACATACTGTAATTTTCTAATCATAGATCTGTATAGAGTTTGATTCACTTCTGCAGCATCATCATTCTTAGATAACTTTTATCCAGTAACCATAGGAGTTCCCATTGGTTTAGCATCTTCCATCCCAAAAAATTTCAATATTTCATTAACATACTTAGACTGTGTAATGAAAATTTTATTCTTCCTCTGATATACTTGTAAACCAACAAAGAATTTGATCTCACCAAACATACTCATTTCAAATTTAGTTTGCATTTCGTTTGAGAAACTTTTACATAATGCATCTTATTCACAAAAAATAATGTCATCAACAAATTTTTTTTCCAACAAGATACATTTACCTTCTTCATCCTTCATGTACAAATTTCTTGTGTCATTTTTTCTTGAAAATTTAATCTGTATCAAGTAGCTATGCAACCTCTCATACCATGCTCTAAGTGCTTGCTTCAATCCATATAATGCTTTGTTCAGTTTGCACACCATGTGTCTTCTGTTTGGATCAATAAAACCTTCTGGTTGTTCTATGTAAACTTCTTCTTCTAGTATACCATTCAAAAATGCAGACTTGACATCTATTTGATATACCTTGAAATCTTTATAAGCAGCATATGCAAGTAGAGTTCTTACTCCTTCCAATCTAGCTATAGGGGAAAATATCTCCCCATAATCTATTCCTTCTTCTTATGCATAGCCTTTGCATACCATCCTAGCTTTGTTCCTAGTGATTTCATCATTTTCATTCATCTTATTTTGAAATACCCACTTTGTTCTTATAACATTCTTGTTTTCAGGTCTCAGGACTAGAGTCCAAGTATCATTCTTCTCAATCTGGTCAATTTCTTCATTCATTGCTTGTATCTAGTCTTCATTCTCCAATGCTTCTCTAGTTTTCTTTGGTTCAAATTCACATAATAGACATGTTGGATCCTTATTCTTACTTATGGTTTGGATTCTAGTATCTTTGTCTCCAATTATCTGTTCAGGCTTATGATGTCTTCCCACATATTTTGCCAAAACATATTCAGTTGTTCTCTGCTTTATTTCATCATGTTCCTCAATAGGATTGTTAGATTCCACTTCAGAATGCTCGGCAACCTCTTCTTGATATTCAACAGCATTTTCTTGTAGCTCGACATGTTCTTGTTCTCTCTCGGCACTATTTTCCTAATGCTCGATAGCTTCTATCTGTCACTTGACATTGCTTACCTAAGACTCAACATCAAGTGCAAGTTGGTTACTTGCCTCTTCTTCTTCTTCTTCTTCAATGTACACAAAAGATCTATAATCTTCTGGTTCTTTTTTACTGTCAGCTTCATTTCTTTCTGCATACTCATCAATTTTGACATTCACACTTTACACAATTTTGTTAGTGTTAGAGTTCAAACACTTATAAGCTTTACTTTTTGTGGAGTACCCTAGGAATATGCCTTCATCACTCTTAGCATCAAACTTTCCATTCCTAGTGTCTTTTAATATATAGCACTTACTTCCAAAGATTATAAAGTATTTAACACTTGGTGCATGTCCATGCCATAATTCATAAGGTGTCAGATTTGTACCTTTCTTGAGCTATACTTGGTTAAGAGTGTAGACAACACTGCTTATAGCTTCTTTCCAATATCTCTGTGCCACATTCTTTTCAATCATCAATTTCCTTGCACAATCCAAGATAGATCTGTTTCTCCTTTCTACTATACCATTCTATGGAGGTGTTCTAGGTGCAGACATCTATCTTTTAATTCTTCTATCATTGCAAAATAGATTAAATTCATTTGATGTAAATTCTCCACCTCGGTCAGATCTAAGACATTTCAGGTTCCTACTTGTCTCCTTTTCAACCTTAGCCAAATACCACTTAAAATATTAAAAAGCTTTAGATTTTTATTTTAGAAACATCACATGCATCATCCTAGTATGATCATCAACAAATAAGATAAAGTATCTAGCACCATAGTAACTTTGTACACCCATAGGTCCATAAAGGTTAGTATGAACCAGATCTAAAATGTTTTTAGAAGTAAAGGATTTGCTCTTGAAACTTGACTTTGTCATTTTTCCTAACTGGCATTCCTTGCACATCACATTCTCAGGTTTCTTCAATCTAGGTAGACCTCTTACCTTTTTCTTCTTACTTATCTCTACCAGATTGTCAAAGTTAACATGACACAACCTTTTATGCCATAACCAAATATCATCAAGTTGTGCAATCAAACATGTTTCTTCAGATAGGTCAAGATAGAACAAATTAACTCTATTCTGATCTCCACTTCCAATCAATTCTCTAGCAGCATTAAATATTTTAGCTTTCTTGTGATGAAATTCCACTTGGTAACCAGTTTTGTTAAGTTGAGCAACACTTAGCAAATTGTAATTAGGACCTCCAATGCAATATGCATTTTCACAAGATATCTTCTCAATTAGTTTAATCAAACCTTTTCCTCTAATGGGACATGGTGCATCATTACCAAATTTTACACTTTTACCTTTGTAATGATGTAAGGTCTCAAACTTATTTTTGTCACAAGTCATGTGATGTGAACAACCACCGTCAATAATCCATTTATCATTCTTGTTCACATAAGAAATCAATGTAGTTTTCTCATCCTCATCAGATTCATCTTTCATTGCCACATAAACTACCTCAATTTCAAAATCATCACTATTAGTGTCAGTCTCTTTTTCAGTAATGTAACAAGATTTCTTACCTTTTCCCTTGTAGTCTCTCTTCCATCGGTAGCTTCTGTCATCTTTTCTATCTTTTTGTTTTCTTTTCCTTTCCCTTTCATCATCTTTATCCTTCTTGTTAGGACATCTAGCAGCTATATGACCAACTTTATTACATGCAAAACATATAATAGGGAGTTTACCTTTATACTTTCCTTTTCGCCTTCTCAGTCTTCTAGCCATAAGAGCTTCTAGATCTTCTAGGTCTTCATCAGAAGTGTTATTGTCACTTTCACTATCACTTTCACTTTCACTTTCACTGATGCATCTTTCTTTTTCTTTCTTTGGCTTGTTCAGAACTAGCTATGACTTAAAAGTAGATTCAACATTTCCAATGCTTCCAACAGTGAAATTATCATAATTAGAGAGTTCAAAAGAAGTCATCTTACCAACCAAACTTTCCAAAGTAAGCACATTAGTAGAGTTACATCTAGATTCCTAAATAGCAAAGATCTTAATAGCATATATAGGACACAGGGTTCTTAATACTTTCTCAATTATAGTTTCATCATCAATAGTCCCATTAGCTCCTCTAATAGCATTCACAACTTCTTTTATTCTACTATAATATTGTACAATGTTTTCACCTTCTTGCATTCTCATTTCATCAAACTTACCTCTAAGACTCTTGGCCTTTTCTTTTAGCACATTCAAGTCACCACCATAGATCCTTGCAAGAGTGTCCCACATATCCTTTGCAGTTGTGTAGTCCTTAATGCCCTCAAATTTTGGATAGCATAGGGCAGATGCAATTTCCAGCATTACCTGATTATGTTCTTGCTTAGCTCTCATTTCTTTGGTAGTTAAAGGTGCAATAGGTGAGACATAGTTTTTTTCAATGTAGTACTTTGCAAAGTCACCAATACCAGCTAGATGCAGATTCATCAAGCTTTTCCATGCAGGGAAATTTTCTTTGTTCAACTTCAGTACCTCCTTCTTATAGATCCTGATCATTTTTTTCAAGCCCCTTTAAACTTGATACCTGTCAACACTAATAATAAGCAACTTAGCTCTGATACAAATTGTTAATATGATTTAGAACAATAGAGAGGGGGGGTGAATCAGTTGTTCTCAGGTCCTGATGTATAAAACAATCTCATAAACTTATCCTTAAATCAGATCCAAAAACAAAACAAACTGGGTCATCACTTATTCAATAATAGAAACATCTATCAATGTAGTCCACTACCTAGCTGTAACTTAACTTGTAAAACATAGCAATGTTCAGATCTAAACATTCACACAAGTATAAACACCAAGTTTTATAGTGGAAACCCAATTTGGAAAAAACCACTTTGTAACATGCTACTATTATTTTCACTGTTCTGAAGTGAGCTCAATAAAAAGCCAATCCTATCACAGGTTACAATACACACTATGAAATGTGACCCGGTTAAAGGATTTCAATCACCCTATTAAAAGTGAGCCTATTTATAGGACTTACATATACTCCATTAGAATGCAACCTTGTTCAAAAGATTTAACATATGACTGTTAGGTCAACCTCTATTAAAAGGATTTTGACTGTTACAATGGTTAGAAAGTAGTAGAAGTATTATCTGAAAAATATACAACTCACTTTGCAAATATCAAATCTGATTCCATACACTAATGCTGGTTTACTGACTTTGAAACTTTGTCATTTCCATCTCTGATCTGATTGGAACTTTTCTTCAATAAATCACCACACTTCTCCTTCAGCCTTTTCTACTTATTCAGTCAATAAAACTTTTCTCTTCCAGCATTCTCTATTCACCATGTACATACATATCACAATGTTTAGGTTCCCTTATATTTTCCTCAATTACATTAACTTTTGCTGCTCAATCTCATTCATAGATCTTAGGGTTAGGTCAGATTCATTGAATCTACCCACTTTATGTTCTTTGGCTCCTTTTTAGAATCATCTCAAATCTCTTAAAGATTTACAATAAAATATTTTACAATGCATTTAATGCTTCCAAATAATCAATAAATAAAGTCAACACATTTTACATAATCAAAAAATTTAACAATGTCGGCTCCAAAATTAAATTCTCTTCAAATATAAAATTGTTGATGCTTGGTCAATATTGTGATTGTTCACTCGGTCTCCATGTAGAATGCTCAATCAATACTAAAACTGTCTCCTTGGCTTGCATTGTCTTTCTCGACAATTTACTGATGCTCGGTCGACACTTTAATTTTTCTCGACGTATACTAACTTAGTCGACACTAACATCACTTAGCTTAAACATGATTTTTCCATTCCTTTCTTGGTTAAGCCTACCAATTTAGTGTTCAGTCTTACTAAGATAAATAATACATTATCTCATCATAGTGCAACATAGTCAAGTACACTTTGTAGTATCAAGATAACTCAACCTTTCCCTAGGTGCTATTGTTACCAACCTTGCTTAGCCCCTTAGCAACACTCAAATAGATATAGTACTTTCCTAAGTAGAAATAGTCTTACGAATTAAGGTTTGACATCAATGACAATACAACAATTGTTTCAATTCAATTTCCAACAACTAGTTCTTGAATGTGTGAGAAGATACAATTTTGAATAAAGGTGCATTAAGAAGATAGATGGAAGTCCTTTGATTTATATAACTAGAGATGTCATCCTACAGGAAATGGGTATCCCTAAAAAGGACCCATATGAAGGCTGGAATATTCCTTCTTCCCATTCAATTTTTCTACCAAAAGACAACTTTATAGAATTCAGATAGCGCAGCACTGGTTGTTGAAAGCCCAGAAGGGAGGGTTTAGACTTCCCAAACCCCTCACCATTAACCATTTGAAACCAAAGGTGGCCGAGTTGGTGGTATTGCTTATGATGATTAAGGGAAATCAACACACATATTAATGGCATGATCAGATGTATTTTTACATCCAAGTTACTCTTGGAGGAGAGAAGTACATTGACTAGATTGATACTATTGCTAATGAACTACACCACCAATTAGCAAACCTCCTAGGTGGAAGTAGTTTTCGTATGTCCTCTTATCTATTTTATATCCTGACATGCACTAGAGAATGGAAGGGTCTTTTTCATGAACAAGTTGTCCTGAATAAGAAGGTGTTTGATTATTATCCCCATTTACAGAAAGGTTTTCATACAAATAGCTTTCTAGAGTTGGATGGAATATTCTTCGGGAGATTAACCTATGAGCTACAATGGAATATGGAACAAAGGATGTGTCAAGTGGCTAAAACTTTTGTTAATGCCTATGGGAGCTTCTTTATCCACTTCAAGATATCTACATATTGTTGGTGAATAGATTTATTATCCCCAATGCCTAGAAAGAAGGAAAAATATCACCAACAGTTGGAGAAGTTATTGTTGAATTGATGACTTTCCTTTGAATTTTAAGAGGTACAACTCCCTCTTTAAAGATATGCAGTGAATAAAATTTGGGGTATTATTTTTACCAAAAAGTAGAAAAGATACATTAACATCTACCCATATGTAATCATGGAAATAGATGCAAAAGATCAATTAAAAAGGAAATGATGCAAACAAATAAATCAAACTTTAATCATCTACATTGATGAGTATCACCTAGACTAAAAATAGACAGAGAAATCATTTCATCTTGTATGATTAAATTTCCAAAAATAAAGTTCTAGAATAACTTTATACAAACAATATTTAATGATAGAAGGGACATAAATAAGTGATCACATTGGCCCAAAGTCTAGTTGCAATCAAAAGAAAAATATAGACAATACAAATATTGTGAATATCATCTTCATTCATTCATGCCTCAATAGAAATTCAAAGACTTCTATTTTTGTACAATAAGATTCTTTAAAAAAAATTCTCCCTCTTGTTACAATATAGAAACCAAAACAAGTTTCTCCTCCCCTATCCTAGCACAAAGACTCCTCCTAAAAAAGAAGAACCCCTCAAGCTACCTAGGTTTGCCTTTGACTGTTTCATTTTGGCCGAAGTCTACAGGAAAATGTTTACAGTAATTAAAAATAGTTTACCGAAGGCCATATTTCCAATCAATTTGGGAACTTTGGTCTGCAACAATATGATTAATGCTTCAATAATAGGCAGTAATCTAGTAAGATTTCACATGCAATTCTATGACGCAAGGAGAAGCTTTGATAATAAAGGTTTTTCCAGAGAGGTTATGAGTTTAGGCAATTACCCATCACTGAATTCACATATTGAGGATCTATGGGAAGATCTTGGAGATGATGAAGCAATCAGAAAAAGAGACCATTACAAAATTTTAGTTCCACAAATCAATCTTTTACAGTTAAAATTTGATACAAATAGAATAAATGAACATGCTTCTGAGATTACAGGTTCAGAAAGTGACATTTCAGGAACAGAAAGTTCTCCAGATATAAATTGGGTGAGGGAAAAAGAGGATAACATAAAGCTGAGAGCCAGGTCCATTTCTGGAGTCACAAAGCCCTAGCTGGAAAGGAAAAGGAAGGAGAAAATAAAGATCCCCACTCCTAAGAAACATAATGCAAACTCTATCTTAGTGGATGTGAATCATGTTTTATCTAATGTATCTCTATTGACTATTGATGTAGGTAGAACCTTTTCTTCCAAGAGAAAAAAAACACCCGGTGGACACCCTACCGTGCCTCAGACAAGACCTAGAACTAGGTTTGAAAGACATGCTTAGATGGCTTCTTTGGGTTCTGAATATATTGACATTGAAATTAATGATGAGGACATCTCATTTTTTCCCAAACACCAAGAGAAGAATCAGGGAATGTCTTCTATAAATATCAAGGTTCCACAAGTTAATGTTACTTCCTCCAAAAAACCTAACAATGAGATGGTTTCCAGCTTAATTCCTCCATGGTTGACTAACTTAGTAAATAAGAAGAGAAGCTTCAAACCTATCTCCTTACCAGTAAAAGATATCATCAAAAAATATGTTGTCCACACTCCTAAGGAAAAGAAGATGAAGAGTAACACAAGGTTCTCCATAGATCCCTCCACCAGGAAAGTAACTACAGAAATCACTACCTTTAAACCAAAGGAAGGGGTACAAGAACCTAAAGTAGAGGACTTGGACATTACAAAGATGAAGCTCAGTGTACTGACTAGAGACTCCAAAGATCATCATTTTAAATTCTCAGCTAATCATATGCTTGGGTAATCACAAAAGGATGGAACGGAAAAGCATGAACTTAAACAACTGGTGATTACTATGGCTAAATTCCTCACTTCACTCAGTGACATTGGGGCATTACCATTAGCCAAATCTCCATAGGATTTTGATCCAAATTCAGTCAAAAGTAAGAGGTTATTGAAGCAGATGCAACATAGAAAAGTTCTGATGGAGGCAATGAAGACCTAGGTTGACAGTATCATTGATGAGGGAACCATTTTCATTCGAGAATTCATATCCACCTACATGGATGGGGAAGTATTGCTTGGTGAAATTTAAACTCTAATCCTTGGTTGGGAGTTAGAGGAAGAAAAATGTGTGGCTATTATCACCCAATTCTAGGAGACAGAAGCATACAGAGTGGCCCAATTCTTATCAAAGAACCCATGAAGTTAGTTGACCCATGCATGTTGTTTATTTTGAAACAAAATCTTGGCTGGAAAGGCTCACTATTTAAGGCTGCGATTTCATAGGTCTAGGGAATGGAGAAGGAAATTAAAGACTTTCTTACCAACATGCTCAAGGATATTAATGTGGTAAATCCTTCAAGAATACTGAAAATTGATGAAGGGAGTCAGGATGGTGATGCTATGATTAAGGTTTTTGTAGATACCATGAATGCCCTGAAAAAAAATGGACCAACAACTCAAGATTTCACTAGGATAGCCAATGTGGAATCCATGTTATTTCTAAATAGGGGACAGCTACCCAAGTAGTTACAGAGAATTTAGGAGCTCAAATGGGAGAAAAATGTGTGTCAAGAAAAGCTAATTGGTATATAGGGCTTACACTCACATCTGGCTCAAGAGTTGGTGAATGCGTTCAGAACCTAGAAGTTAGTACAAACTACCACGTCAGAGGACCAATGAAGAAAGATGGTTTATTTCTAGTTTAAAGACATCTATCATTAAAAATTTGGCTTAAGTTTAAAACTAGTTTTAAACCATTTTTGTTGATTATCTGAGAGGCTAGGTTTTCAGGGAGGCTCTCTCAGATTAAAAACTATAAATGCTGGGGCATTAAACATTGGAAGCGCTAGAAATTTCTGATAGATTTTTAGTTTTAGATATCTTTTAGTTTCTTTTTGTTAGTAAGGAGAATTGATCGAAAGAAATAGTAATTGGTTCTTTTTTGTTAGACTTTGATCAAATCAAGTATAAATAAAAAAGTGCAAAGTTTGGTTTGAATCTTTGAGTTGGAATCTATGGTGTATCGAGTACTTTGTGCATTGATATATCTTATTCTTTGCATGGATTGTTTATGCATTTCCAATATTAACTTTTCATGATAATTCTCTTTTGATGCTTTCTCTTGTAAGTTCATTTTTTTCTTTAAAATTAGAGGAAATTTTCTTTCCTGTAGATTCTACTTTGCATCTTCATAAACTAAAAAATACCTCAATACCAAAGAGTATTTGAGTGGTCCTTCCACACTTTCTAGTTAAAAGTGTATGTATTTATTTTTTTATGTTAAGAAATTCATTGAATATATTAAGAAGGGAGCTAAACCTTGAACAATTTAGAGGGAATAAATCTTACATGCTTACCCAACTGTTGTTGGATTATTTGTCTTCAAAGGCATAGGGTACATGTAAGGTTCATTTAGAAGAAGGAGACAAATCTGTTCACCAACATATTTTTGGCAACTCTACTAAGGAGAGTCCAATATTAAAGTACTAGATTCCCAATTGTTATAATGCTTCAAAATTGTGTTACCACATAATTATGTGTTTCCCATGCTTCAACCTAATATAGGATTTGAAGATACACAAGAAGACTTAATATCAAGTCTAGCTGCAACAACATGGAAATATCTTGCGTAGCAATCAATAGTTTCATCAAACCATAGAAGTGATCAAAAGAGAAGAAGAAATTGTTGAACACCTAAGGGGCATACCTGTCATTCAAGAAGTGGTTGTAGTAAATAGGCTTGTGTGTGATCCCGCAAGAAACTGAGAATAAACCCAATACTGAAGCTGGCTGAGAAAAGAAACACTAGAGGTGATCAGAGTAGAGGGTTAATTGAAGAAGATTTCAAAGATTTAAGAGATCTAAGTTTCCCACCTGATTGTGATACTCCCAAGGAGAAGAAAACTCAAACTTGTAGCAGACCCTCCTCACCTCCTACTAGCCTTGCCATCTCACCCATTTTGTGAGCTATTATACTTCTAGGTATTGTAATACGTTCAATTTTTAGTACTCAACCCTTGAAAATCCAATTACCACCCATGACTGGCAATTAGCCTTGGGGTCAAAATATTGGCCCATTAAATCTAGGGGATAACCCTCCTGTCGATTTTCCCAAAGGTGCTAATCAAGTCTTGCATAATTTTAGTGGAGATGCTAACACAACCACTGATGATCACCTTAGTGATTTTCATATGACATGTAGTATTATCAATGTTCCTACTCAAGAGGTTTTCATCAGGCTTTTTGTTAGAAGCTTAGTTGATACTACAGCTGACTGGTTCAATCATTTACCTCATGGCTTGATCACCAGTTGGAATTGTTGGAATACGGAGAGATAGGTACTAAGAGGGGAGGGGTGAATCAGTGCCCCAAAAAACTTTAACTCATTAACCTTTCAGATCTACAACAACAAATAGTGATAACCTTCCAAGACAACTTGCATCCAACACATGTATAATTCATCCATTCAACTTATGAAAGTAAATAACTTGAAATCAACAATATGAAAATCACATAACACAAGTATTTTGGTTATACAGAAACCCTTGTTAGAAGGTAAAAACTATGGTGGGGATGAAACCCACAAATTCTTCATTACTGTAGATAGAAAAGGTTTTCCTATTAGGGCTACAATTTCTGATCACTTCTGGTGATCTTACCCTATTAGGAGTAACATATTAGATTAGCTAGATCTACCTAGTTATAGGATTCTAAAAATGCTAATTAAGTGTGCACTCAGTTAAGAGATTTACATAAGATTGTTAAGTCTAATCTATTAAGAGATTTAGCCAAAAAATCTATTACAATTGTTAGAGAGAAATAGGCAATTATCTGCTAATGACAACTTGATTGTCTGATACAGATCTATAAAGTACTGACAAAATATCACCTTTGCTATGATGTATCTCTGCTCTAAACTACTTGGTTAGCATGCTCTGATTCTGCTTAATGTAATTAACTTTTGAATACTGATATGCTCTATCAACTGATAGACTTGAAGTTAGGCAAGTGGTTCAAGTGCTCCATAATTCATACATCAGTTCACATCATAAATGATGCAAACATACATTTATATAGCATACTACTTTATGCTGCTTTAACAAAATTAACTTACACATGTTAGACAAAACCCTAAGATCTATGGTGTAAAAAAATGATCTAGATAGAACTATTACATGAGATATACATTGCATTTAATGAGTATCTTGACAATAAAAATTCCTTGATCTATGTAAAACATTTTTTGATTTGTTGTAACCATTTGCCTTGAAGAATGTGCCATCCCTAATTACCATGCCATTTCCTCTGATCATCGGTAAACACTGTACAAATTGCTTGGTGTATACTGGTGCTCGGTGTTTACTATCGCTCTGTGTTGGTGTCAATGTCAGTGTCTACTGGTGCTTGGTAAACTATCTGATGCTCGGTGTATATGCTTAACCAAATGGTCTATTTTTCTTCTAGTTACCGACTAGCTCAATTTAAGTAACCAATTAATATTATAGATAACCTTTGATACTAATAACAACCTTTAATGCTCAATAGAGATAACAATCTCCCCCTTTGGCATTAGTATCAAAACTTGAATGAATATAGACAAAATTTTATATATATACCTTATACCTCTGCCATATACATATATACTTATCAAAATTTCTCTTTACTCCCCCTCGGTGCATGCTCCCGATAATATGTAGTATACATATCATCTATGTACATATTTTTCATATTGACATATACATTGATTTCCCCCCTTTTGATAGTAACGCCAAATACAAAAAATTAAACTGTATACTCACATCTTGTCAAAAATGTGCTGATGGGTTTTCTTCATAGACTCCAAGAGGTTGTCCCATTCCTCTTTCAAGTTGGTGAGAACAATGTGCTCAAGACCGACTTGTGCATGCCTATCAAAGATACTATCCAACACAAAATTTTTTGGTGTTGCAACAAGTTGTTCCGCTTTGACAATGTGTTTCTCAAAAATCTTCAAGTATGGAAGGAGTTCTATCTGTAACTCTATGACCTGATCGATGATCTACTCTTCTTGTTTCTTGAGATCTTCTATCAACCGCTTGAGTTCCTAAACTCTATGAATGTTCTTTGAGAAAGCTTGTGGCTTGGTGATAGCTACATTTGCACTGGTCTTGATTTCATCTTACAGACCTTTGATCTTTTCACTAATCTCAACAGTGAAGGTTTCCACAGTGCATAGCTTCAGTAAGAATTGACAAATTAACTGGGTTATAGATTTTATTTTGGTTATTACTTGAGATAATTTGACCTTGTTTATTGCCACTTCTTGGCTGATTTTTTCTACCAGTTTGTCTTGGATTCTTCCCTTTCTTCAATTCTCTTGTTAGCATCAATGTGTGGGGCATTTATCTTCTTGGTAAGAATAGAAAGTTGATCTATAATAGGAGTATCTTCATCAATGCTCACTTCAGGTACTACCTATTGTAAGATATCCCTGACATCTGTTAATATTTCTTTTCATTTAGCTTCTTGCTCCAAATTTTCTTGTGCTTCTTTTCTTGTACATAGTTCCCCATATTTTCTCAATTCTTTAGGGCTAAGGGTCCTCTGGTCATAGTCGGGTATTACTATAAATTTTTCTAAAGTGACTAGCCCTTTTGCTTTCTTTTTCTTCTTCTTTTCTGGTGCAAGGGGTGACTTCTTCATAGTGGTGACAAGTACCTTATCTTCTGCCTTTGGGATATCCTTTCGGGTTGACACACTCTTTTCCTTCCTCTACTCCTCGGTAACTTGTGTATCGATTGAGTAAGTGGGAGCCTCAGATGTGGTGTTAGGTGGGGTCAACTCAGTTTCCTTAGGCTCATCTTGTGCCTTTTTTTGTAGTAGTAGTTTCATTTGTTCCTTTAGACTTATGTGTCTCTACAGGTGTATCGGTGTCATGTTCCCCTATTGTATCTTTATGTTTCTCAGGGTCTGAGTCATCGGGTTGTTCCTATGAAAGAATTTCTACTACTTTTGCAAGTACATGAAGCTCACCTAGTAATGATGTAAATGAACATTCAGTGACTTGAGATTCATCTTGAGTGTTTTTAGGTTCAGTATTTACATCCTCATCATCCTTTTCATTAGGATCACCATTTGTGATGTCCTTAATGAGTACATCACCATTGGTTTTCTTCTTCATGTGGATCTCTACTGGATCTGGTGTATCCTAAGAAATATTTATGTCTTCATTTTGTTTAGTGATATCAATTACCTCAGTAACTGATATACCAGAGTCCTTTTGCTTCTCTGCTATAGTATCATCAATGTAGATACATTTTCCTTTGGAATTTGGTCTCCTTTTAGATAGATTTAAAAATGCATTTTGCTCAGCTTGTTCTTTGGCTTTAAAAATTGATCTCCATAGGGAATCGCCAGTCTCATCTACATCCACCATGTTCTCATCTAGTATCATCATAGCTTAGTTCTTTACAAAAAATCTTGCTTGATGATTAACCATGAGGTCATCAATTTCTTCTAGGCTTACATGTGGGGCTGCCCGAACTAGAGATCTTTCTCTCTTTCTCTTCTTAGTGTCTAGTGCATAAGCCCATTTTTTATTTATTCTATCATCTAACTCCTTTGGTAGTGATAGTGCAAATTCTAATGGAACTCTTTTAAACTTTATCATCATTTGGATGACTGCGTCCTCAATCTTTATTTGATCCTCATTTGACATTTTGTCAAATCTGCTAAGTTTCAGATCAACAAGGTCACCGTTCTCAATGATATCTTCAATGACTTCATCTATTAACGTTACCTTGTTGCTGACCACTTTGAATTGACTGATGTCATCTTCATTTTCAGTATCCCAAAGGTCTTCTTCACCTCTTATTAGTCTTCTCCTTTTCTTTGGTGCCTCGACTTCAACCTTGGATCCTTTCTTTACATATGTCTTTGTCGGTGAAGCTAGCTTTTATTTTATTACCTTCTCTACTTCCTTCTTATGTGGTGGTGAAGCTGTAGCTGATGATCTTGTCCATGCACCTATCTGTACTGGTAACTTCCTCTTCTTTGAATCTATAGGAGGAGGAATTGGTGTAGCTTCTTGTTCTTCATCAAATTTGGTTTCCTCACTGTCATACACCTTGTCATCCAACATTAACTAACCTTTGGTTTCCTGTTCAACTGGTGTCTCTTCAGATGAGTGAGAGACATCTCCAAATTTAGTTTTTAAGTCTTTCTTCATCTTCTTTTCCTTCCTACACATTTTATTAATGGCCAATCCTGTCGAGATTCTTGTTCCAAACCTAGTGGTCTTGGGGTCTTTTGATAGTTCTAGCAGTACTTCAATAGATTTCAAAGAGAAATCATAGTTCATTTCATATCCCATAGGTGCTAGCCATTTGATTCTAGGTTCAATTGCTCTTATCATGGAATGATCTGTGTCTACTAGAAAACAAATATTTGTCTCAAATTTCTTAACTAATTCCCATGGAATTCTACTTCTTTGATTCATCCTGGTCTGAAATTCTTCAAAGTACTCATTAAAATGTGTATTCAAATCATCTCCTAACTTGTTCATCTTCTTAGTAATCTATACAGTTATCGATTTATCTGTTGTCAAATTTACTTTACTGATGCTAGGGAGATGCTTCTATAGATAGAAAAATAAACAAGCAAGGAGTGAACCAAACATACATGTGTTTGACTTCTTTGACCTTATAGTCTTCATGTTTTCCTTTAATTGGTTTAGCAATATCTCTACAAGATCAATTTGGTGATCTTTCTTCATGATTTTGTGTGCCATGTCGACTGCGCTATAGGGTACGTTGCTTAATTTGCTCGATTCAAATATTTTGTACCTGATGACATGTGCCACAAATTTTACTACTGGGTCTTTAATTGATAAAATCTTCAATGCTCGACTATCCCATGTAGCTCTAGTGTTCTTCTCAACATTGGGTCAGGAAGAGCTTTGAAAACCCGTAGCCTTGTCATTTGTAGGCTAGCCAGTAACCCTACTGATCATTTTCTTAGTGACCTCTACTCGTTTATCCAACCAAAATTTTCCATCATGATACCAACTCAATACAATCCTTATCCAATCTATTTTGAATGATTGTGGAAAGTGTATGGTGCATGATAACCCTAATTTCTCAATATGTTCATATCATGTTTTCATTTTTCCATCGGTGCCACATAATTGTTGATATGCCACAATAGTCTCAAAATCTCCTACTTCTCCAATCTTGCAATGAATGTATGATCGTACATCTTCTATTAATAAAATCCTATCTGGGATGCTTGAGAAAGTGCCCATTGAATCCGTTTGTGATGCAATCTTGGGGTGTTGTTTGTACTTAGGTTCATCAAAGTTTGCTCTTACAATCAGATTTACTTCTTCCTCAAAACTATGTGATTTTCTTGTAGATGATGTAGATGCCATAAATCAATTTAGGTTTTTAGAAAGTAGTAGGTTAATAAAGTGTTTGGCAGAAAATGTACTTACTCAAAATCATCGAAGAGTGATGTCAGTTTGATCTACAGTAGCCTTGAATCCTTCTGAAAATTTCTTTTAGCTCGAACTCTTTTCTATGAAATCTTCGCTCTTCAAGATCGTAGTGTAAAAATAAACTCTATTTCTCATGTATTTATAGACTTTTTGATATTACCACTCAAACTTTCATGCATTAACTTCTTGACCTACCTTTTGGTTCATAATAGTTGTCAGCTCGGTAACAACTATAAACTTGTATTCGCTTGATTGACACACATTTTATTCATCGGTTGATACATGTGCTCAGTTAACCTTGAATAGTGATTACTGATAGGTAACCAACTCTTGGTCTTGCTTTTATCGATTATGTAACTTTGCTAGCTCTTAACATATAAACCATAATGCATCTCTTTTCATGTAGATTTGGTACGTGCTCATCATATATAAGGAACTATATGCAAAATGTGATCATTTTGAAATGTCGGTCCCATATATACGTATATCACCTTAAGTGGAGGTACCTATGTCACCCAATCTAGTGGATGAGGTGTCACCAACATTGTTACTTAACTCAACATTCTCATTAGATGCCTTCTTCCACATAGTGTTCCTTATCTTCCTGATATCTGCAATAGTGTATCCACTCTCAAATACATTATTTTCCTTTGGTGCTCAGTCTCTGTAGTCTTTGCTTAAATTAATTACTTTATGACAATGCATACATGCCATTCCAGTGATTGTTCAATTTCTTCATTGTCTAGCCAATCTTTTCCTATTACAATTCACTGCAATGTGCCCATATCTACCACATGGAACACAATTAGCCCATGTTTTTGTTATACACTAAGTTTTCACCTTTGTCTCAAGCTCTTGTAGTCTTGATAACCTAGTATAACATGGGAATCATCTCTAGGTTGTGGGACCTATGCTAATTGAGATGAGACCTCCAGGTTCTAGGCTAGTTCCTCTTGGATAATCACCTTAATTTTCTTTTAGATAGGAAAAGTAAAATTTTGAGGGAAAGGGATAGAAGGAATGCTTGAAAGGGAAATGGCTGAAAGCAAACTACCTACTAGGTGATACACTAAAATTAGGGTTTGGATCATAGTACAAAGGAATGGAATCAATTAAAGGCTTAGGTCTAGTAGTTCACAACTTACTAAATAGGCTTGCATAAGTGTTTCATAGGAGGGCCTAAACATAAGACACAACTTATGACCTGCAAACAGACATTCACTTCTGCAACTCAGTGTAGGATTGAGACAAGACTATTAGGGGGATAAAGTATACCCACAAAAGCATCTAAATCAGATCAAACATAGTAACACACACAATTAAAAAAATTAAGAGGGATCAGGAACCCTAAAAATATCATTCAAAACATCATATACTTTAATCCAATAAGAGATAATCCAAACAAGGAAGCATAGGGACATGAAGAATTGTCACAAAATACCTCTATAATATTTTAATTATCAATGGGAGAAATAAAATTGTATAAGCCAGAGGGTAGAGATGATACCATAGATGACCCTTAAGAAAAGATGAATTTCTTCTACAATTGTCCATCTCTAAGCCTGAAATATCCAAAAATACAATATATACATACTCAACTGCACGCAGGCAGGAGTCAAAAAACCTAACTATGGTTACAAGATTTTCACATTAGAATAAAAAACCCTACATCTATCAAGTCTGATCATGAATGTAACTCTGCAAATATGGCTGATCAGACCTCAAGTTTGCATGCCCATCCTTGTACTACATCAACCTGCAGACAAGCAACCGAGATTCATCTACTTTCTTGCACAAAGTCTCACCATGAATGCTCAAGCTAGTACTTTTCTAAGACAAGAATCAACCCATGACAGCCACCCATACTTCCTCATCATCTTCTTTCAACTGCAAATGTCCTAGAGACATAACTATTTTTAAGCTACCACGCAGCTTGCATCCTGCAAATCAAATACTAGCAAAAACCCTCTTAGACACATTTGAATTTGAAAATTTAACAGCTAGCCGATCATTTTAAAATGTGACCATCAATATCCTTTGTTTCTCAGTAGATGAACGGCTTAGATCTATCCTGAAATGGTCATGAAACCCTTTTGAAAAGTTCAAATCCATATCAGCAATATGAGGACCAATGAAATTTTAGCATGTTAGCACGTTTGGACCCACCTTGAGTTTTCCCCCTTTAAGTCATTCAGTGACTATGTGACTGAAGAATTCTAAGTCATGAGATCCTTTGGCTTACCTTGGTCTGGTTAAGCGATTCAGTGAACAAGGCTTTTCGCTGAATCGCTAGGTCTTTCTAATAACCCTAGTTACATTAAGCGAACAAGAGAAAACCTTTTGCTCACTGAATCGTAGAATACTTCCTTAACCGCTTATGAGAATCTGGCCTACTTTTGGCAAAATGGTGACTAAAGACAATCACTAGGTTGCTGAGAACTTTAGAGCTTCACTAATTAATTCTGAGATTCTACGAATACACACATTCACGCATTCACCAGATCAATTGGAGCACTGCTATTTCATCACATGAATACATGACCAAAAGGAACTTGTCAGAGTCACCAAATACTTTGTTAACCCTGGGCCCATCTCCACATGTCAATCTTCTATTTGTTCTCGACCGCCCCATCAGCAGACACCCCCACAAGCCCTCTAATGACAGACCCACTAAAGATAAGATTCTGATCCAATGGTGCGTGCATGATCTCATGGCCACCAAATATTCCTTGCACCTTTGCACCAGTTGTAGATCTATAGTAGACTGGGACCCCTCTGACAAATGGACCCACCTATAACCTTGTCAACACTCGGCAACTAATCACGAACCTCCAAATCATTTTGAACTGGCATCAGACCCACCTTACAGAGGCTTGAACACTTGGCAAAATAGACGGTTGGCATAAAATCTGATGGCTCTCACACCATTCATGAGAACACATGCAAGCCATCAATCTTTATCCTTCTAACATTTTTGTAGGCATTCTGACATGGCCCCACTGACATATACCTAATCACCATTATGGGGACCAATCAGAAGCTGCCATTTGTATACATGTAGTAGTGGACCCACTTGAATAAAGAGTTAAATCACCAAGAGGAATCAATGGCAATCTTAAGTTCGCAAACTTTTGACACTTTTCAAGAGAAACATGCCAGCTGTTAGATCAAAAGAGGACTCACAACTGGGCCCACTGACAAATTATAAGTCATATCCTTTCAACCAATGAAATACCTCCACATAGGACACCATGGCAATGGACCCACAAAGGCACAAAGCACTGAGGAAAAGGAAAGATTGACAATTGTCGTAAGATCACAAGCCTTTGACACATGCTATGAGATCTTACGACAACCATTGATCTCATCAACAGGGACCCCACTACAAATTTAACTCCAGAAGCCTTAGCGAATGCATGACCAAAGGAAGAATCACTCAGTCACTGAATAGAATTCCTAACCTTGGTTAGGTCTATAGAATACATGAGAAAAGGCATTCACAGAATCACTAAGTGTTTAGTCCAACCGCCATTTTATCTTGCGACTAAGAGAAACACTTCAGTCACGTAGTTGGGGAATGAAAGGTCCAACCCATTGAGGAGAACTTGTGACTAAAAGGAAAGAAATACACACATGGGTTTTTGGAGACTTAAGTGGCCGAGATAAAGTAACATGAAAATAGAACATGGTCTAGGGTCTCTTAGGGTTTTTTAACACCAATGGCTAGTTTATGAATTTTTTGACCTGTAGACCAGAGAGTTAAAAGATTGCAGAGGCTAGGACACAAGAGATAAATTCATGAAAATTTTAGGGATGCCTGGCAAGGTGAAAATAGAGAGCTGGGGATAGGTTTTAGCCAAATTTGCATGTACATGGAAATTAGGGTAACATTTTGGTGATTTTTGCTGGATGTCAGCCTACTAGACATGGATTAGTGGCCTTGACATATCCATTGGGCATGGGGCTTATCAAAACTCAAAATTCTCTTAGAGAGGTAGAACTGGAACTGTGCTTAGAGAACTTCTTGGAAAATAGGGAACTAACCTAGAAAGAAAGGAAAGAAAAAAGGAAAACTTATTTACAAGAATTTATAGAGAGGGATTAACCTTAAAGCAGGGCTTCAAGTGGAAACCATTCACCGATATTGGCAAGGAATCACCTTCAAGGGTTGATAGCTAGAAAGTATTGGATCCCTTGCACTCTGTTATAACAAATGGTCCACCCCAAAATAAGTCAAATTTGGTATGCCTACCAGGTCTAGATCTAAACTCATCCCATTTGATTACTACATCCTCAACCTTGAAATTTTTGACTCTGGCTCTCTTATCAACATTTTTTTTTGTCTAAATCTGATGGGATTCCATGTCCTACATTGATTTGTCTCTGATCTCTTCCAATTCCATCAACTGAGCATATCTAATCTACAAAGGATCTCCTTCCTTAAATAGGGCATACTGAGTGGCTAAGTCCAAAGCTGGAAATTCAGCTAAGATGGACAACTTGGCCTCTCTCCCATACACTAACACATAAGGAGAATTACCAATGATTTTCTTTGGGTTAATTCTATCTAACCACACTGCAGACCTAAGATTGGTGTGCCAATCCCTCTGATTGTCTTTTAGAGTCTTCTTGATTATCCTAATCAAGTTCTTATTAGTGGATTATGCCAAACCATTGCCCTAGGGGTAGTAATTTGAACTTGTATTTAGATAGATGTCATTCTTGACTGCCCACTCTGAGACTTTGAGGCCTATGAATGCCATTATCTAAAATTATGGAATCAGGAGTGCCAAACCTATGAACTATATCATCATAAAATCTTAGGACAACACTCTCATTTAATTCTTTTAAATAAATTGCTTCTGTCCATCTAGTGAAATAATTTGTTGCAGTAATTATCCATCTGTGGCTTGCACTAGATGGAGGATTGATCATACCAATAAAGTCTATACCCCACTTCATGAAGGGTTGCTCTATTCTGACTGGTTGTAGGGGCAAGGCTACAAGCTTCTTTTTTCCTTTAAACATGGCACACTTGATGCATTTTCTCACATACTCATGACTATCCTTAAAGATAGATGGCCAATAGTATCCAGCCCTCATGATTTTAAAAGTAGTAATCCTAGGAGAAAAGTGACCTCCAAAAGGTCCATCATGAAACTCAAATAGGACATCAGCTATCTTTTCTAAATCTGTGCATCTTAAAAGGACACCACTGTGATCCTTTCTGAAAAGAACTTCATCTATCAGCACAAAAGGAATAGATTGTAACCTATAATACCTTTTTTTGGCTAAATCCAGGCCTGCAGGACATTGTCCTATCTTCAAGTAATTGATCATATTAGGCAACCAGCTTGTTGCCTTGGCTTGTTCTTTTGTATCATGCACCACCAGAGATGCATCCATTTTCTCTAATTTCTTTGAACTCTCATCTGATGCCAAATGTTCACAAAGACCTCTTCCTCTAACCAGCTTGGTAGTTTGAATATCTATGTCATATTCCATCACCTTGGTGATCCAACCAACTCTTTTCTCATTTAGGTCCTTGGAAAGTAGGAACTCCTTGACACTTGGATGAGTAACCTTCAAGTGTACCTTTCTATGGGTCAATAGATATCTAAACTTCTTAAGGATCTTTACCACAAGTACATGTTTCTCTACAAAAGAGTATCTCTATTCATACTCCTCTAAACCTTTGCTAAAGAAAGCAATAGGTTGCTCCAATCCATCTAAATTTTCTTGGGTCAGCATTGCAGATATAGCATCATGACCTCCATAAGCATAAAGGATAAAATCCTTACTAAAATTTGGGTTTAGGAGAGTAGGGGATTCTGTTAAGGCCTCTTTGATAGCTTGGAAATTGACTCTCCCTTCTTTGGTCCAACTAAAAGATGAACTCTTCTTTAACATGGTTGTCAAAGGTTTGAGTAAATCTGCAATGTTAGGTAAGAACCTCCTAACAAAATTAATCTTTCCTATGAAAGATTGGAGACTTTTCTTATGATGTGGTAGGGGTAGCTCTAGGATGGCTGTAATTCTCTCACGATCTACTGTGATTCCTTCTTTGGATACTACATATCCCAAAAATTTTCCTTCATGAACTACAAACACACATTTCTTGGGATTAAGAGATATCCCAAATTCTCTACACCTTTCAAAAATCTTCCTCAAATGTTTGATGTGATCTACTACATGTTTAGAATAGATAGTTATGTCATCCAAGTAGACCAAAACAAACCTATACATTAGGCTCTTAAAGGCCATATCCATTTCCTTTTGAAATGTAACACCTGCATTTGACAAACCAAAGGGCATCCTTTGATAAGCCATGGTTGCCCACTTGGTTGAAAATGTAGTCTTGTATTGATCCTCTTCATTCACTAAGATCTGATTGTATCCTGAATAGCCATCCAACAATGAAAATCTCTCGGATCCAGAGACACATTGTAAGATTTGTTCCATGTAGGGCAGTGTATGGTGGTCCTTTAATGAGGCCCTGTTAAGATCCTTGAAGTCAACACATAACCTTAGCTCCCCATTCTTCTTCCTGACTGGAACAAGGTTGGAAACCCAACTAGTATGCTTGATGGGGTAGATGATACCACTTTCTATTAGTTTGAGTACTTCTTTATGCATAAGTGGCTCAAGCTTGGGATTAATAGGCCTTTGTTTTTGCTTCACTGGTTTGGCATTTGATTCTAACTCAATAGTGTACTGAGCAAGGGTAGGATCAAAAACTTTGAGGTCCTCATATTGCCATGCAAAAACATCACTAAATTATTTAAAAAGTTGGGTATAAGCTTGCTTTTCCAATTCAGTGTTTACTTTTCCAAATTGTAAGCTCTTACCTAGTTCCAACTCTATTTCAACACAATGTTCTTGTTGGACTATTAGGCCAGATTTGCTTCTCTTAACTTCATCATCCTTATTGAAGGTAGTTTCTAAGGTAACAAGATCTCTAGGCATCTTATTGGACTTCAGTTGTATCACCTAATCACCATAGTTTTATGATCGCCTCTCTTGATTGTGTTCTAAAAAAACATCTTCTTCAAACAAGAACTATAGAATTTGTTCATCATTGTCAAACACCTACCAATTAACATCATTATTAGGAATAGAGGGTCTGAAAATCACTTTGATATGCTATTGATCCTTTTCTTTTGAAATGCTATTTGGAATATCATACTGAGATCCAACAGCAGCTAACCTATCTACATTTTGATTTAATTTCCTAGGGCTAGCAAAAATATTGAAAGCACAAAAATCTTCAATTGCATCCCAAAATCTATGTTTGTATGCTTTCAAAGTGTCATTTTTGGTTGCACTTATCCCTCTCACTTGGCTGACAACTAACTCATTATCACCATAAACTTTTAAGGCCTTAAGCCCTCTTTTTCTAGCCCATTCTAGTCCATTGACTAGACTTTCATACTCTACAGTATTGCTAGTGCAAGAGAAACTGAATCTAAAGGTAGTGTAAGACCTTCCTCCTTTTGGGGACACTAGCATAGAAACACCACTAGAACCGTGTCTACTTCTAGCTCCATCAAAAAATAGTTCCTAAACTCGATTGTTTTGATCCTCTGAATCACTATCTTCTTTAAGAAGGCTTGGTTCTATGGCTCCACTTTCTTGTATCAAATAACTTCCCAAACCAAAATCCCAAACAAGATTTTCTTGGGCCTTTGATGTTCTTTCATCTAGAATAATATCAAGGATACTCTCTATCTTTGTGCTTGCTTGACTAATTGTTTGGAAGTCACTGTTATCAAATATAGGACAATTTACATTGATGGTATTGGACACATATGGCTCTATATGGTGTGCTGCTAATGGTTCTGACTTGATGGTGACCTTGGTCCCATACCTTGTATGAAATAATATGTGAGACCAATTAGAAGATAGATAGCCTCCTATCTTGGCTGTAAACTCCCTTGAAAGACATATAGCAAATAATGCAGGGAGATCTATGATATATATATCAAGGAGGATGGAGAAATTAGGACTAGCATGAAGGATTAGAATGGTATCCTTGGCCACACCTATAGTATTGATTGAGGATCCATCAAGTTGGGTAACCTTCTTTTGGAAGGGCTCATATTTTAGTCATAATTGGTCAGCTACCTTCTTAGGAATTATAGTGCTAGTAGCTCCACTATCTATACCATACAGTTATGTACTAAAGATTTTCCAATAATTAGAGATACATAAAAGGGAGGTGGCTTTGAGTTCCTACCTTGAATGGCATTGCCTTTGGAGTTGCTACTTGGAGCCTCCTTTTCTTGATCAGTGTTAACTAGCATTGGCTTTGCAGCTTCTTTTGCAGGTTGAGGAGTTTCTACTTCTGTCATGGCCTTCTTCAAAATTTTAGGCTGTCTAAGAAGAACCAAGGAGTCCCACATGGACATGGTGACATTCACCTTCTTCATGTTGTCCATGATATTATAAGGTGTCACAGTGTGTACTATCTGTTGTGTCTTTGGCATGACAAACTCCACTTCTTTTGGAATTTGGTCTTCTTTGCTTGTAATGGTAGGAGCCTCCTTAGGTGTGATGGGATTAGCTTGTTGTATAGGCTCTGTAGATGTAGTGGCTTTGGCATTGGAATCTACTCTCTCCATGTCTTGAGCTCTCCTTTTTTCGCCTGTATAGGCAACAAAAGCAACCTCATCATTGACTCCATTGAAGTCTAGTTGCTCCTAATTGAACAGAGCAGTCTCATTCTCTTGTGATTCTTGCTGAGGAACTGACCCACTAGATGGAACCTCTGATTGAGTTTGGGAGACATTTTGAACCATTAGAGCTTGGTTCATCCATCCATTTGAACATGTAGCCTAATTGTGAGGCTGATTACAAGGAAAGCACCATTCATTATCCATAGCCATATTATTTTGACTAGGAACCACATCCCTTACTAGATTTGTAGAATTTAGAGGTGCAGGGTTATATGGTTGGAATGGTCTCTAATTGAAACTTTGCCTTTGTCCTTGATAGCCTCCTTGGTATGGCGGCCTATTTTACTGATAAGAATATCCTTGATTTTGATATTGCTGATTAGGACCTTGGCCTTGTGGCTAAAATGATGGTCTAATTCCTTCACCTTGCTTCTTCAAATTTGTGACCTCTTTAGTCAAGGTCTGCAATAAGTTTGTCATCTCTTGCTAGCCACTTTCTTGGCTATTCTTCATCTCTTGCAGCTCTTGAGAGAAACTAGTTGTTAGCTCTTGGCCACTAGTACTAGCCTGAGGTGCTTATATGATGGGAATAGGGGTAAATGGGGGTACTTATGGAGGTGTAATGGGTTGAAGGCTAGGGAAAATGGGCATTGGAGGCCTTCTAGCAATCATGCCTACTTGAATTAAATAGTTCTCATCCCTGACAGCTATGTCAAAAGCCTAGGGTAAAGAAGTACCACCCATGGACTGGATCATGATAGAAAATTGGTGATTTAGACTTTGGAAGTAATAGAGGAAAGCATGGTTAGCTGATGGTCTTACTAAGATTGGAATTCTATTTCATGTCTTGAGGAATCTACTATTGTAAACTGTCATATGCTCTTGACGGTCTCTCTTAATGGTTATTGACTACTCAACTAGAGACAAGTTATATGATTTATCCTCAAAATGCTTACTTAATGCATCCCCTAACTCATCCCATGAAGTAATAGAACCAAAAATTAGAGTTCTAAACCATTCAAGAGCCTTACCTTTTAGAGAGGTTGCTAATAATTTTGTGGCTATATCTTCTTGAGTTATGTTGTGGATGCTGCAGATGGTGGTCATATCCCTTATGTGCTCAAAAGTAGTTGTCTACCCTTCCCTTGTGAAATTAGGTATACTGTAAGTGCCACCAAGTGCACATCATGATGTTGAGAAAAGGCCAATGGGCTGCCTTAATTGAATGGTGCAAAGGCAAACTACCTAGCCATTGTAGGAGTTGGAATCTAAAGATTAACAACTATATGAGTTGTATTTGCTACTAGATTTGAATCCTCTTCTAGATCTCTGGTTAGAGATCTGCCTCCTCTTTTGGAATGAAAGGGAAAAGGTCTCCTTTCTAAAGTATTAGGAGGTGTAGACTGAACTCTCCTTATAGGGGATGTTCTTTGAGTTGACCTACCTTTATGACTTCCTCTTAAGGGAAACTCTAAAAATTTAGTGGGCTTTGAGCTCCTAGTCTCAATCTTTCTCATAAACCTTAAACAAGGTTGGCCTGTATCTTTGAAATTAGTGGAGTGGCCAGATATACCTGATAGAAACAACTTCTCCAAGTCTATATTATGCTATCAATATATCAGAGATAACATAATCTTCAACAATGAACTTCTTGTGTAGTCCCACTTGCCATAATTGTTATACACTAAGTTTGCACCTTTGTCTCAAGCTCTCGTAGTCTTGATAACCTAGTATAACATGGGAATCATCTCCAAGTTGTGGGACCTATGCTAACTGAGATGAGACCTCCAGGTTCTAGGCTAGTTTGTCTTGGATAATCACCTTAATCTACTTTTAGATAGGAAAAGTAAACTTTTGAGGGAAAAGGACAGGAGGAATGCTTGAAAGGGAAATGGCTGAAAGCAAACTACCTACTAGGTGATACACCAAAATTGGGTTTGCATCTTAGTATAGAGGAATGGAATCAATGAAAGGTTTAGGTATAGTAGGTAACAACTTATTGAATAGGCTTGCATAAGTGTTTCATAGGAGGGCTTGAACATAAGACACAACTTATGACCTGCAAACAGACATTCACTTCTGCAACTCAGTGTAGGATTGAGACCAGACTGTTAGGGGGCTGAAGTATACCCACAAAAGTATCTAAATTAGATCAAACATAGTAACACACACAATTGTAAAAAGTAAGAGGGATCAGGAACCCTAAAAATATCACCGAAAACATCATATACTTTAATCCAATAAGAGATAATCCAAACAAGGAAGCATAGGGACATGAAGAATTGTCACAAAATACGTCTGCAATATTTTAATTATCAATGTGAGAAATACAACTGTATAAGCCAAAGGGTAGAGGATATACCATAGATGACCCTTAAGAAAAGATGAATTTCTTCTATAATTGTCCAACTCTGAGCCTAAAATCTCCAAAAATACAATATATACATACTCAACTGCATGCAGGCAGGAATCAGAAAACCAAACTAGGGTTACAAGATTTTCACATTAGAATAACAAACCCTACATCTATCAAGTTTGATCATGAATGTAACTCTGCAAATATGGATGATCAAACCTCAAGTTTGCATGCCCATCCTTGTACTACATCAACCTACAGACAAGTGACTGGGATTCATCTACTTTCCTGCACAAAGTCTCGCCATGAATGCTCAAGCTAGTACTTTTCTGAGACAAGAATCGACCCATGACAGCCACCCATACTTCCTCATCATCTTCTTTCAACTACAAATTTCCTCGAGACATAAATTTTTTTAAGCTACCACGCCGCTTGTGGCCTACAAATGAAATACTAGCAAAAACCCTCTTAGACACATTTGAATTTGAAAAATTAACGGCTAGCCTGTCATTTTAAAATGTGACCGTCGATATCCTTTATTTCCTGATAGATGAACAACTTAGATCTATCCTAAAATGGTCGCGAAACCCTTTTGAAAAGTTCTAATCCATATCAACAATACGAGGACCAATGAAATTTTCGCACGTTAGCATGTTTGGACCCACCTTGAGTTTTCCTCCTTTAAGTCATTCAGTGAATATGTGATTGAAGAATTCTAAGTGACGAGATCCTTTGGCTTACCCTAGTCTAGTTAAGTGATTCAACAAACAAGGCTTTTCACTGAATCACTAGGTCTTTCTAATAACCCTCGTTACATTAAGCGAACAAGAGAAATCCTTTTGGTCGCCAAATCAGAGAATACTTCCTTAACCACTTATGAGAATCTGACCTATTTTTGATGAACTAGTGATGGAAGACAATTGCTAGGTCGCTGAGAACTTTAGGGCTTCACTAATTAATTCTGAGATTCTACGAATACACATATTCACACATTTGCCAGATCGACTGGAGCATTGCTATTTTATCACATGAATATGTGACCAAAAGGAACTTGTCGGAGCCACCAAATACTTTGTTAACTCTGGGCCCATCTCCACATGTCAATCTTCTATTTATTCTCGACCACCCCATTAGCAGACACCCCGGCAAGCCTTCTAATGATGGACCCACTAAAGATAAGATTCTGATCCAATGGTGGGTGCCTGATCTCATGGCCCCTAAATATTCCTTGCACCTTTGTGCCAGCCATAGATCTATACTAGACCGAGACCCCTCTGACAAATGGACCCACCTATAACCTTGTCAGCACTTGGCAACCAATCACGAACCTCCAAATCATTTTGACCTGGCATCAGACCCACCTGATAGAGGCTTGAACACTTGGCAAAATGGACGGCTGGCATAAAATCTCATGACTCTGACACCATTCATGAGAACACAGGCTAGCCATCGATCTCTATCCTTCTGACATTTTTGTAAGCATTCCGACATGGCCCCACTGACATATGCCTAATCACCATTATGTGGACCAATCAGAAGCCACCATTTGTATACATGTAGCAGTGGACCTGCCTGAATGAAGAGTGACATCACCAGGAGGAATCAATGGTAGTCTTAAGTTCACAAAATTTTGACACTTTTCATGAGAAAACATGCTAGCTGTTAGATCAAAAGAGGTTTGACAATCGGGCCCGCTGACAAATTACAAGTCATCTCCTTTCAAACAATGAAATACCTCCACATAGGACACCATGGAAATGAACCCACAAAGGCATGAAGCATTGAGGAAAAGGAAAGATTGATGGTTGTTGTAAGATCACAAGCCTCTGACACATGCTATGAGATCTTACAACAACTGTTGATCTCATTAACTAGGACCCTACTACAAATTTAATTCTAGAAGCCTTAGCGAATGGATGACCAAAGGAAGAATCGCTCAGTCACTGAATAGAATTCCTAACCTTGGTTAGATATGTAGAATATGTGAACAAGGCATTCATATAATCCCTAAGTGTTTAGTCCAACCACCATTTTATCTTGCGACTAAGAGAAACACTACAGTCGCTTAGTCGGGGAATGAAAGGTCCAACCCACCGGGGATTAGGAGAACTTGTGACTAAAAGGAAAGAAATACACACATGGGTTTTTGGAGACTTAAGTGGCCAAGATAAAGTAACATGAAAATAGAACATGGTCTACGGTCTCTTAGGGTTTTTTAACACTAATGGCTAGTTTATGAATTTTTTGACCTACAGACCAGAGAGTTAAAAGATTGTAGAGGCTAGGAAACAAGAGCTAAATTCATGAAAACTTTAGGGATGCCTGGCAATGTGAAAACAAAGACCTGGGGATAGGTTTTAGCCAAATTTTCATGTACATGGAAATTAGGGTAACAATGTTATAATCTCAAACATAAGAGTGACCTTGTTTCTTTGGTTGATACGGCTTGCATTGTGTTTTTTGCTTAGGAGTCCATAGTTGTTTCATCTTAGCCTTACACTCTCATGCAGTGTGTCCATGTTTATTACAAGTATAGCATATTTTCTCCATAGTAGTATTGTTAGTAGTATCATTTTGTTTAGCTCTACACTCATAAGCTTGGTGTCCAAACTTACCACAATAATAACAATATCCATTAAATTTAGGAGTGACAAGAGGTTTACCTTGTGCTTTGCTTCTACAAACATTAGATGTATGTCCCAGTTTTCCATAGTGATAACATGTTAGTGCTTTAGGTCTTTGACTTTTATTGTTGTTGACTTGTTCAACTTGATGTGATGATTCTCCTTCGCTGGTATAGCCTATCCCAGCTCTACTCCCAAATCTTCTTTGATTAATCAGAAAGTCATCAATCTTCTTAGAGCTATCCTCAGCCAACTTCATCATTTCATTGTTTTACTATTGACTTTTCACTTCATTTCTCACCTTTTCATTCTCCTCTCTGAGTCTTGCAACTTCTTCAAGGTTTCTTGATAATTCTCCATTTACTTAGTTGACCTCTTGATTCATAGTCATCATTTGATTAGATACTTGCAAATGGAAATCGGTGAGTCTTTGTATTTATTTTTCTTTTTCTTGAAGTTGTTTAGTCATTTGTCTTCGGTCATCAATAGCCAAATTCCTTTTTTTCTCTTCTTGTCTAGCATTGTTCATTGTCTCTACCATTCTCACCATCTGAGATTCTTGACCGATTTGCAGTGCTTTCACTTGTTCCGTTAAATGTTGATTCTTTCCAGAAAAATTAGAGATTATGCTTTCATATCCATCATAAATACTTCCAGAACTAGATCCAACATGATCATTTTTAAATATATCATGAATTTCTTCTTTGTGATAACTGATCTCATTTTGTAGAATAGCTAGGTTCTTCCTTTCAACCAGTAATTTCTTCAATCCTTCCTTGGCTTTCTTGTACTATTCAATAAACATATGCATCTGAATCTTATGATTCTCAATAGTCTTTTCTAGCTTATATATCTCCATGACATAGATCTTTACCCTTTAGTGGTTAAACTTCTCAATAATAGAACTAAGCTCTGATACCAATTATTGGAATAAGGAGAGATATGCATTGAGAGGGGAGGGGTGAATCAATGCCCAAAAAAACTTTGACTCATTAACCTTTCAGATCTACAACAGTAAATACTGATAACCTTCCAAAACAACTTGCATCCATCACATGTATCATTCATCCCTTCAATTTATGAAAGTAAATAACATGAAACAAAAAATATGACAATCACATAACACAAGTATTTTGATAACGCAGAAACCCTTGTTAGAAGGTAAAAACTACGATGGGGATGACACCCACAAATTCTTCACTACTATAGATAGAAAAGGTTTTCCTGTTAGGGCTACAATTTTTTATCACTTCTAGTGATCTTACCCTATTATCTGAGTAACATATTAGATCAGCTAGATCTACCTAGTTATAGGATTTTAACAACACTAATGAAGTGTGCACTCAGTTAAGAGATTTACATAAGACTGTTAAGTCTACTCTGTTAAGAGATTTAGCCAAAAACTCTATTACAATTGTTAGAAAGCAATAGGAAATTATCTGCTAATGACAACTTGATTTTCTAATATAGATCTATAAAGTAATGACAAAATATCACCTTTGTTGTGATTTATCTCTACTCTAAACTGCTCGGTTTGCCTGCTTTGATTCTGCTTAATCTGATAAACTTATGAATACTGATTTTCTCTTTCAACTGATAGACTTGAAGTTAGGAAAGTGCTTCAAGTGCTCCATAATTCATACATTAGTTCACATCACAAATGATGCAAACATACATTTATATAGCATACTACTTTATGTCACTTTAAAAAAATTAGGTTACACATGGGTGGTCCCACAATAGTGTGTCCCACTTTTTGGCCAACTTTGACACAAAGATCAACATTTTGAGAAGAAACTTCACTTTCAAACACCTATTGTCGCAAAACTATTAGGAATTTGAAGATGATGTAAACTAGAGTCTTTTAGAATTTTCTTTCTAGTTTCTAAATATATTTTTAAAAAAAAATTAAAACTCATTAAAATTTATTTTTCCTTCTCCTTCAAAAAGTGGTTTGTGTGAAAAAAATGTGTTTTTAAGGAGTTACTGTTAGTTGGATCAGCATAACTTTTTCTTAAAATATGATAATGACGTAATTTTTTGAATATTATATTTGTAACTTAAATATCTAAAGGATGCAATTGGTTTCATTCATTTTGGGTTTATATTTCATACTTTATCCAGTTCTAAAGTGACAGTAACTATAATTTACACAAAAGGTCACTTGGATCGCTCTAACTTGATCTGTGTATATTTAAATTCATTTTTTATTTTTTATATAGAAAGGTAACACAAATACTCTTTTCCTACATATTTTTCATAACTTTTTTTTGTTATTTACTATTTTTCCTAAAGTCTTGAAGAGACAAGTTGTTGAATGACCAAACAACCTATGTTTAGTTATAGTAATATTAAAAGTGCTAATGAACTCAATATGTATTAAAATTATATTCATTAGAAAGCTTGTTCTGAATAGCATCATACTACATAGATAGGTTTTTCAAATTGATTCAATGGATTTGCCAAAACATAAAGTCGAAGTGATTTTTTGTTAGCATTTTAATAGGTGCGAAGGAGACTCCATTGTAGGTATGTATGAGGAGTATAGATGTTATATTAATGTTTTTTTAATCGAAGAGTCTTTGATCTAACCATTTTTAATTAATTCCTTCAAATAGAACCTCTCAAGGCTTAAATCATCATATTTTATTAAAAATGTGTCATTTTAGTAAAAATCAACATGTCTAAAAAAGTGTGACCCACTATTTGGGGTCACCCTACATCTTAGACAAAACCCTAAGATCTACGGTGTAGAAAAATGATCTAGATCAAACTATTACATAAGATATACATTGCATTTAATGAGTATCTTGATAATAAATAATCCTCGATCTATGTAAAATGTTTTTTGATTTGTTGTAACCATTTGCCTAGAAGAATGTGCAATTCCTGATTACTATGTCATTTCCTATGATCATCGGTAAACACTGTATAAACTCCTCAGTGTATACTAGTGCTCAGTGTTTACTATCACTCCGTGTCAGTGTCTGCTAGTGCTCAGTAAACTCTCTAATGCTCGGTGTATATGCTTAACTGACTGGTTTATTTTTCTTCTAGTTACCGACTAGCTCAATTTAAGTAACCGACTGATATTGTAGATAAACTTTGATACTAATGACAACCTTTAATTCTCAATAGAGATAACAATGATATGAATGCTACTTTTGAAGAAAGGTTTAAAGCTTTCAATAATGAAATTTCATTTTTTCTTCAACTTAGTCAATGAAAAAAGGAAATACATGAGCCTATGCGGGAATTTGTGGTCAAGTTTAATAGAATATTGCAAAGAAAACCTGCGACTTCTGAACCAAGTGATGAGAACAAGAAAATCTTCTTCCTAAATGTAGGACCACCTGATATAAGTTTTCATCTATTGAAGGATGGAGTAGCTGATTTAACTATAGCGCAAAGACAAGCTATTCAACTTAAGGACACATTTATTACAGCTAGAAAGTGGAAGAGGGAAATTCAGGCATCAGGAAGCTCCTCATCTTCTCTAGTAGACCCTCTAATGCAGAGGTTGATGAATGATATGGAAATGCTTAAGAGAAAAAAAAACAAAACTAGTACTCCATATCAATCTCCTTACCAAGATGTAAGTTGAAGGTAGTATAATTAAACTCATGAAAAAAATCCTCTCGTGGCAGGCTGACAACCTAGGTTGCAAATAGAGTCCGCACCAAAGGAAACGATGTGTTTATTTCACTTAACAACTGATCATGATGGAGAAACATGCTCTGACTAGTTGAGGTGTCTTCAAATAAATTAAATGAAAGATGCCATTGGTATAGAAGAACTTCATGAAGAGAAAAATTCAGTTGATATTGGGATTTCTAGTTCTTTCTATCTAGAATATGAGCCGAATTTTGACAAAGGTGGAAGTATTTTGGCAACTCTGCAAGATCCTTCTTGCACCATCCTAACAAGAAATCAAAGGATGCATAAGTTTACTTTTGGAACTAGTGTTGCTAATGCTTACTCCAAAGGGAAAGAAGCTGGTGGTGGTGAGGCATCTACAAATCCAAAATGTCCAGAAATAAAGATCCTGCGAAGAGGTAATCTAGTCACTCCTCCTTTTGACTTTGTCAAATTTTTCAAGACAACTGGGTGAACCCACAATATTGGGTTACACTTTTTTTCCTAAACAAACACTAAACTCTACATTTTGAAAAAAAACTTTTAGATTCAGATGCATATTGTCATTATACCGTTTGAAATCAGAAGATGAAGTAAATTAGAGTCTTTTAGGATTTTTTGTCTAGATTCTAAATTTGTTTTTTTGAGTTACATTTTTTTCATATACAATAACTTTTTTTCTAAAATAGATATCAAAGTGATTATTTCGAAATTAGTTTTGTAACATCCATGCACAAGGTATGAAATTACTTTGATGACATTATCATGATTATTTCATATTTTATTAATGTTTGAAGTTGACTAAACTATAATTTTGACATAGCTTGACTACATAGCTTATAATTTGTCATGTATTTGTCCAATTTAATTTTTTATTTTTTTTTATAGAAAGAAAACTTAAATACCTAGGGCATAGATATTTTTTAGAATTATTTTTCTCTCATTTACTATTTTTCCATAAGTGTCAAACATACAGGTAGACATATGGTGATTTATATCTATGTTTAGTAAAACTAAAAATACAAAGTCATAATAAACTTAATATATATTAACATTATAATCATTGGAAATATTTTTCTTAGTAGTACCTTACTACATAGATAGGTTTTTCAAATAGATTCATTTGATTTCTCAAAAGATAAAGTCAAAGTGATTTTTTGTCAACATTTTAATAGGTGCGAAGGAGACTCTATTGGAGGTATGAATGAGAAGTATAGATGCTATATCAATATTTTATTTTATCTAAGAGGATTTGAGCTAACTATTTGTAATTAATTCATTCAACTTGAGCCTCACAAGGCTTAAATAATCATATTTTATTAAAAATGTGTTATTTCAGGAAAAATCAACATGTCTAAAAAAGAGTAACCCACTATTGTGGGGTCACTCAACCACTATTTTAATTTCCCCTACTGAATACTTGAGAATGAATCCCAAAGAACTAGATAAGCTAGTGAAATATGTGAAAGGAGAGTCTAGTTCAAGTTCCCAATCAGATAAACCCCTTATAGGTGAAACAACTACAACCAAAGAACATATTTTTTTTGTGCTCAAAGATACTCCATAGACACCAGAAGATTCTCCCTTTGTCAATTCCATTGAAAATGAAATAGAAGAGAAGAAGACTAACCCTTTCTACATCTCCTTGTTGTTGAATGTGTTGACACTTGAAAATTATGGTCATAAATATCCAAAATATCAGGGAAGTATAATATTTATTTTTATTTTCATCTTATTTCCCTATGTTAAAAAATGAAACAATTAAAAAGACAAAAATACTTATCATTATTCTATTTTTATGGAATACCTTTTTAGTTATTTTATTTCAATGAGTTTAATGCATGTATATTTTGAAATAAAATAATTATGAAAAATAATAAAGTGGTTAGGTACAAAAAAGGTGGCAAGAGGGAGTTAACCACTTGACCTCTCAAGCCAACCCTTTTTCCTACCTACCTACCCTTCTACCCTCTAACCAATTAGTCTATTGTTATTCTGTTAGAGGATTTGGAAGAGAAATTAATTTATTTACATTCTCGTGTGCAAGTGAGAAAATCAAGACAAAATTGTCGCACATGGAGTATTGCTTGCCAAAATTATGTTAATTCCTATCCTAACTACCCACTGTACCCTAGCTGATTGTCCTATTGTATTCCTTGAGTGTATGAGTTGAGGAAAAGTGGTGTAATTGAGTTTCTATCGTATTATATGTTTAAAAGATTTTACACTTTAATTTAGGTTTTCACTATGTAATTCTTTATAGGGCTTCTTAGTACTTGTCGGTAGGCTAAGTACTATTGTACCACTTTTAGAGTTTTTGAAGTTAACTAGTGATTGAATGAACTTTTTTACACCGATGAAAATAAATTCTTTTTTATATTTCATTATAAGTTTTTTCATTTGTAAAATATAGATGAAAATTATTTAACTTTATAATATTTAGAAATTAATTTTTGATCATCTCATTGGATGAATGCATTTGAAGTCTTATTAAGGAGTGAACCAATTAAAATTTACCACGTTTGTTATTTAGTGTCCTTCCATATTGCATAGTTTTCGGGGCTTGGAAACAATTTTTGTTTTTATCTTTTTAATTAGGATTTTCATTAATATTTTTCTTTTTTATATTAATTGTATATTAACAATTTTAAATTATATTACATGAGTTTATTTTAATATATAACTCACTTTTGCTAATGTAAATAAAAAAATTGTAAATATATGATATAATATAATATATATTGATTCTCATTTATATATATTTTTAAAATATTTGAAAATTTATTATGTGTTAGTTATGCATTAATAAATATTTAGATAAACAAATGTGTGATATATTTCCCTTACAAAATATGATAATTTAAATTAAACATAGTAAAAAAATATTTTATTTTATAATAATAAATTATTTCTAAAAAAGTTTAAATCTAGTTAAAATTAAGTATAAAACATTTTATCAATAATTTTAAATAAGATATTAGGTGACTTCAGAAGAATATATCTAGTGTATTATTCAAATGTAAGTACATGATAGTATCTCAAGATATTTATAAAAATAACTTAAAATTTAAAATAATATTTACTTGTAAAAATAAGATAATTATTTATCAAATTATATAGAAACGTGAAAAAATTATTTTACATATAAATTAAATTAAATTTTGAATTTATTATATTTCTAATTGAAGTACATAACTATAAACTAAATATTTGACCTAACCTAATAATATATTAAATAAATTTAAATAATTATTTAGTTTAAATTTATAAAAATTATATGCTAATATAATTAAAACTGTAACTAAGGGCAAGTACTTAGCCACTATGTGGCACTTGTTTCCATTTACCTTAAGTTACTAAAGAGAAAATAACATAATAAGGTATTTCATTTTGGTAAGTTGCATTATATTTATGTGTTTTGAAACTATTTTAATATCTTTGGCATGATTTGAGTTTTCAAAATATTTAAAATAATTTCTTACTCTACCCTTTGCTAATTTTAAAATCAAATTATTAGGGTATAATGAATTGTGTATCACCTTATTAGATTTATATTTTTTCACCTTTGCAAATACTAATTAGGTGATTTGAATGTATATGCTCTTATTATTATATTTTATTTTCATTTCATAAAGATGCATATTTAGGGCTTTATTTTAGAAAGTAAAATTATTTTTCCCTAAAACCTAAATGCATGTTTACAAAATGAGTTGTGAGATTTTTAATTTTTTTTACATTAGAAAGAAATTTTTGATATTAGTGTTGTTATTTTTTATCCTCTTTCTAAAGTATTAATACCCTTACCCTATGTAAATTACTTTAAAATATTATAATTCTAGGGTAAGTGTTCCTCATTTTTCTAGGGTGAGTTATAATCTTTTGTACCCTAATGTTTTAGAAATATTTCTATATGTAATTAATATTGTTTAATGTTTTTGAAAAGGTGTTTTGAAAAGTAAATGCATTATTTTTAGAATTTGAAAGTAAATTTTTAAATTGAAAAAATAAAATTCTTATTTATGTATCTTGGGTCTTATTTTAACTAATAGGATTTTTATATATTTATAATTAAAGTGGGTACCTATGATTAATTGTTTAAACCTTATTGGTACTTTTACTTATATTATAAAAAACATTTATATGCATTATGTCATTATTTTATTAATTTTTTATTTTGATACATTATTAAATATTAAAATAAATAAATTTTAAATAGGGATCATAGGCAAGAAAAGAATAGGCAATAAAAAAATATTCAAAAGCTTTCTTAAAACTATTTATGATTATACGTAGGATTGGAAATTTATGACTCTATAACCCAAATTTTCATTAGGCACTGATCTTGTTATTGTTTGAGAATTGTTATATGGTTCTTCTTTGTAGTTTATAAATAAATCTAATTACTTTCTTTAAAAGCATTTTCAATTAGGTTTTTAGTGAAAGTTCAGCTTTAGTTTAGATTTCATAGAATACTACTATCAGGAGATTATATCATTTTCCTCCAAAGGTCATTTTACCCTTTGAAAGGAGTTTCATTTGTCTATGCATGCATTTGTGTAACATAGGGAACTTGTGAATTTAGGCCTACCAGCCTTGGCTTGATCAAGCCAAAATTGCAGAGGCACTAGTGTGTGCCTTTCAGTTGGCCAAAAATGGTCCATCATTTTTGGACACCAACAACATGGACAAAAACTCAGTAATTGTATTATCGATTTTGGTGCATCAAATAATATCATGCATGCCCTAGTTGCAAGAGCCTTAGGTCTCACCCTAACAAAGACATTTGGCCAGTGTTTTTATATGGATGGGAAGCAAGTACCATTGATGGGCCAAGTTAAAGATGCCCAAGTTGCCCTCGTTGCATGCCCTGATAAACATTTGAAGTTAACAATCTTGGTGGTAGATATCCTAGTCAGTTATGATATGTTTCTCAACAGAACCTTTTGTAAAGATTTGGGGGGAGATATAAAGATGGATTGGTCTGAAGTGATTATTCTAGTAGGTGAAAATAAGATAAAACTTGAACCATAGCCTAATAATAAGTACACAATGGTATCCTCATACAATCCTAAAGCCCAGATTCTATATGAGAAATGTCATTTTGGTAATTATGTTATTTTTTCAGATAAGGAAACTGATTAGGTTGCTTCTATTTCAAATGGAGAAGACATATGGAGGATGGAATTTGATGGAAGTTGCTCAAATTTTGGATCAGGAGTAGGGGTAGTACTTTCCCCCCAATAGAGATTGCATTCCTTTCTCTTTTAAACTAGATTTCAAGAATACTAATAATACCATTGAATGTGAAGCTTTTCTACTAGGACTAGAACAAGCAACACTGAGAGGGATTAAGAAATTAGTTCCAAGAGGGGTGCTGAATTGATCATGAAGTAGGTAAGAGGGTAGTTCTCTGTTAAGAATGAAAAATTAAAGCACTATAAGAATTTGGTGTGGGATGAACTTGATTTCTTTGATGATTTCTCCATAGAACTTATACCAAGGAGTTAGAACACTAGGGCTAATTCTTTGGTAGTGTCGACTTCATTATTATTATCCCATCTAGATTTTAAAATATAGAAGTATCAGATAGAAATGATCTATAGGTAGATAATACCAGATAACATGGAGCATTGGCAAGTATTTGATAATGATTCTCATCTTAGATATTTTTTGGAATGTGTTGCAAGTTTTTCTGATATATATTTTGAGGGATCTAATAGTGAGAGAAAGGAAGTCTATCAAGATTCAATGGGAAGTGATGGAATCATTCAGCTCAAAGGAAATAAAATCCCTAAAGGCCTGGTCTCTCTGGAACATCTTTTCGAAAGAAGGGATGATAGTACCATCAAACAAAAGGTAGCTCATGTGCATAATTCCAAAGAATATGACAAAATTTATATAGGGGACAATGGTGATCCTAAATGTATTTCTATTGGTCAGACATGCTCCCTACTAGAAAAGGATGATCTGAGAAAGTTACTCATAGAATAAATGGATTTTTTTTTATGGGGATACAGGGATCTTAATACTTTTAGAGGCAGCCATTTTAGACACCAAATTCCTTTGAAACTAGGTGCTACCTCTTTCCGCCAAAAACTAAGGAACTATAACATGAAGGTATCTGAGGTGATATTGAAGGAAGTGGAGAAAATGCTACAAGCCAAAATGATATATCCCATACATCATTCAACCTGAATTGCTAATATAGCTCCTATGAGGAAAAAGAATGGTGAAATCAGGATTTGTGTCAATTTTTGTAATTTGAAACAGGCTAGTTTACAAGACAATTATGCACTACCTTTGATAGAACATGTTCTCCAGGCTGTATCAATATCTGAAGTAATGTCTATGTTGGATGACTATTCCAAATATAATCAAATTAGTGTGGAAGAGGGAGATCAACACAAAATAGCTTTTATAACTCTTGGGCAACTTAAGCCTACAACTGGATGTCACTTGGGATGATTAATGCTGGTGCAACTTTTCAGAGGGTGATGAACTCTTCTTTCAAAGATCTTCAGAACAAAATCATAATAGTTTACTTAGATGATCTCACTATCTTTTCAAAGAAAAGGAGCCATCATTTAAAGGATATTGAAATAGTGTTGCAGAGATGTAGAAGCCATGGCATATCTTTGAACCCTAAACAATCAACTTTCTTTGTTGAGGAAGGTAAATTATTGGGCCATATTGTTTCGAAAGATGGTGTCAGGATTGATGTTGAAAGGGTCAAGGCAATTCAATAGCTCAGTCTACCTTCAAGCAGAAGTGGTTTAAAATCCTTCTTTGGCCGAGTGAATTTTTTGCGAGCATTTATTCCAAAATTTTTGGAGATTACCAAGCATATGGTGGATATGTTGAGTCAATAAGTTCCTTTCAAATGGAATGAAGAAGGACGTAAGGTATTCAATGATATTAAGAAAACAATATCTCAGGCGCCCATTTTGACTAGCCCAAATTTTAAAAAGACTTTATTATTTATTGTTCTCCTTTAGAACATACATTGTGTGGCATTTTGATGCAAAAGGATGAAAAAAGACAAGATGTGCCTATTTATTTTATGAGCACACCTTTAAAAAAACATGAGCTCAAGTATTCCCAAATTGACAAACATGTCTTTGCTATAGTATAGGTAGTAAAATAATTTAGACATTATATACTCCATTCCCATTGTACAATCTATGTTCCAGAAACTACAATAAAGAATATTTTCACTCAAAAGGAGATAGGCATGAATAACAGAATGGTATTATGGATGGAAAAAATTCAAGAATATGACCTAACTATCAAGCCAACCAATTTGGTGAGAGGGAAAGGCTTATGTAAATTAATAGAAGAAAATGGAAAGACATCAAAAGAAATTAATTTGCAAGTGAGAAAATCATAGGGAAGCAATCTTAAGAAGGGAGCTGAACCTTGAAAAATTTAGAGGGAAGCAATCTTTCATGCTTACCTAGCTGTTATTGGATTATTTTTCTTCAAAGATATAGAGTACATGTAAAATTCATTTAGAAGGAGACAAATCTATTCACCAACACATATTTAAGAGTTGGGGGTTTTGAAGGAGAGCCCTTCAAGTTACCAAGGTACACCTTTGATAGCCTTGTAATAGTAGAAGTTTCCCACTAGCTAGCCTATGTACACAAAAGAGTCAAGGAGATGAAAGGTAGGGCTAAATCAAGTTTTCCCATTGAACTTAGATTTTATACCTGTAAGACATCCTTAGATGCCCTTAACTTGGAACATGGATGAAGAAAGCTCAATCTAAAAATATTTGAACCTATGAAAGATTTTGACAGTAAAGGGTATGCAGCCCAACATTTCAATCTACCTTTTGAGTTCAAACATATTCCTCAACTCGAAGACTATTGGAAAAATTGTGTTGATGAATTCAAAGTGAGAAGGATGAGTTGGTCAAGATTTACTCTCGGCCAAGTCATTACCTTAAATATTGGAATTTATATCATAGGGGTGGAAGAAGATAACAACGAAGAAGTGATTAATGACTAGTTTGAAGAAAAGGTCAGAGGTTCACCCTTGCCAGAGATTGCATGGAGTATTGATGAGAGGGATAGTATAACAATAAAAACTATCAGTGTAATCAAAGGAATTGAGAGATGGATAACTAACAAGAAACCCCCTACTCAAAGAAGGAATAACACAAGAAGATCTACACTCAGTGATTCTGTTGCAAAGCCCATTGTTTCTTCTAATGAAAATGTTTCTCCTATAGGTACTTCCAAAGTTAATAATATGAAAGGATCCAAAGCTAATCCATAAATGTAGAACTCCCCCTATTCCAAATCACTGACAAGAACCACAAGAATCATAGAAAAGAAGGAAAACAATAAAGTGTTCAAAAAGAAGGGGGCAATTGATCTAGATTGTATAGATAGTCTTATGAAAGAGCAGGGTGATCAAGATGTATTGGGAGAAGATACACCAATTCATAAAATTTGCCAACCAGATGTTGAGAATCCTTCAACAACCATAGTGAGTACCTCCCTACAAATACTGTCACCAACCCTCAAATGGTTATAAAATTTTGTCAACAAGAAGTGAAATGTGCTACCTATCACTCTACCATTAGAAGATATGGTAAGAAAATGCCTAGGAGAAATAGTTAAGCGTAAAAGGATTAGAATGGAGTCCATGATTGACATTGATGAGAAAAAAGGATGCTGGGTGGTGGAGCGTGCAATACCAAAGGTGGATAAAGATGTCTTTGAAGCTTTGGCTAATGATTTTATTGTTGAAAAGATAGATTTAGGGGTTGTGACTAGAGCAGCAGATGCCAAACACCTAGAATCCTCAATGTGGGAGATGTTACATAGAAATTTTAAGGATGAAAAAGACTAAAAGGAGATGAAAGCTACTATCAAAATATTGGTTGAGTTCATTTTGGAGGTTCGTGATCCTAGTCCACCCACCCTTGGCCAAAATCCCCCAATCATTTGATCCCTCTTCACCAGAGGTTTGAAAGACCTTGTATCAAATTAAATAGAACAAACTCATTGTGGATGTTTTTAGTAAGTGGATAGAATGGATGATCTAGCATAGTAATGATTACATTTCTCAACTAATTGAAACTCATGGGGTTGTTGTTAAAACTATTTTAGAAATACTAGTTGAGCTAGATGAGTGGGATAAGGAGAAAAAGAAATGGATAGATATAATGGATAAAATGGGGGAGATAGAATAATATGTAGTATCCAAGTTCCTCACTTACAAACAAGTCCAAGGTTTGGACAAAGATGTTCTCTATGTTTCCATTGAGAGCATCAAATGGCAGAACTCCATAATTAAAGGAGGATGTGAAGTAGCAACTCAATTGCTAAATGAGTTGAAAGGGTTAACAGACATGATGTAGAAAGACCTCAAGTGTCTGAATATTACTCTAATGGATGAAGGGACCCAGAGCATCAAAGAGGTTGAAAGATGTCCCAAGAATTTGAGATGGGATAGTGGCAATCAGGGACAGCAAGGACCTCATGACCAAAGATTTTACATTCATGGAAAATATTGAGGCTATGTTGATGGTGTGCATGGACCACCTAGAGTCCCAAAAATTGAAGGTGATTTAGGTGTGTAAAGATAAAAAGATTCTTGGGAAGAGGATAATTCACATCAGCTTACCACACCATGCCACGATAGTTAATATGTCATGTGTCACAAGGATTAGAAAATGGGTCATGCATTTAGTTCTTCTTGAGGCTAATCAATAGCATCTAGCTCAACCATGACCCAATGATCATCCCCCACTAATCCTGTGTCATTCCTATCTTTTTAGTTTATGCTATTTTTAGTAATGTTTTTTGTTGTCCTAAACTGTTTTCTTCCAAAACTTGGGGAGTTTCAAGAACTTTATTATTTTTGATACGATGTAACTAGATGGCTATATATGGCTAGGGAAAAATCTTAAGGGGTCAATGATAGTTTTATTTTGAAAGTAACTAGAATAGTTGGGTATGTGCAGGATCATGGTATGCCAAAAAGTGGCGATGTGAAAAAGAAGTTCCGATTGATAGGCTCTTTGAAAAATAACTATAACTTTCAAACAATATAACATTTTTTAAATCTGAAATATACATCACATTTTGCGCTTCACCTAATACAATAATAATAAACAATTATTTCAATTTGATTAAGTTTAGAGTAAGTTAAGGTGGTCAGACATGAGAGTTTTTATATTCAGGAAAAATTGGAGTAGAAAAATCATAATTAATTATTTACTTGAAAAAAATAAAAAAAAATATACATCACATTCGGACATGAATCTACTACTTTTATCTAGAATCTTATTAAAAATCATTATCATTTGATTTTGTTTAATGTGGCCAGATATACACCTACTTGTTATCTTTCTTGTCCTGATTGATAGAATTATTGAAAAATAGCTATAACATTTGAACTTTATAACATTTTTTAAATCCAAAACATGTGTCACATTCTATAATTTTCCTACTAAAAGGAAAATTTTTTTTTTTTCAATTTGATAAAGTTTAAACTAAGTTAATGTGGTCAGACATGAGTTTTTGTATTTTGGAAAAGTCGTAGAAGAAAAATCATAATTAATGATTTACTTTGAAATAAATTAAAAAAAAATATGTGTCACATCCAAACATGAGTCTACTACTTATATCTAGAATCTTGTAAAAAAAAATTATCATTTGATTGTGTTTAAGGTGGTCAGACATACACCTACTTCTTATTTTTTCCTGAAATTTTAGTAGTACTACATTGAAATTTGAAATTTTTAATATATAGAATAATTGTTTGTCAAAAAATGTTGAGTATCTTAGAAACTAAATTAAATTTTCTACACATTCTCTTCTTAAATATTTTTAATATAATATTTATACTTGTTCAATTTTTGTGTGAACTTTCCTAAACCTGATTTCCTAAATTTTCATTGCCACTTAAGGGCCTAGTTTGGCATACCACGATCCTGGACATACCTAGCCTAGATATCTTTTTGGCGTGGTTTTCTGTAAGAGACTTTCGATTACATTTCTGAATCAATGAATGGAAAATATTTGCTATTATAAATCTGGTGGTTTATACCTATGAATTAGTCTCTGTTGGGATATCTGTTATTGAACAAAATTCTTTGATTGAAGCATCTCATTTTTTTTTAATCTTAGTTAGAACTATGTTAATTCATTTCTGAATGCATTAAAAAGTGAAGTCTATGAGCTTTAGTTAATTGATTTACTTATTTCATTCCAGTAATTAAGACATTTTTATGTGAATTATTGTAAGTTCCTTATCTATTTTCTAGTTAAAAGTATGATGTTAGCAGAGATACATTTCTTTCTTATTTAAAATTCATTGAAAATCATACTCGGAGTTGTACCAGAATTTAGAGGATTAAACCTTTTAGTTTTATTCCAATTGTTAGTGTAGACTATGATTTTGAACCTGTTACCTGTCTTGAAAGGCTGAAACATTCAAACATTAGACTAATCTAACATGTTCATGAACTAAAAAATAGCATAAGACATGAAAACAAAACCAAAGCCACCTCAAGATTGTTGCTAAAAAAACAAGTGCTATAGAGCAAATGTTTGATTCGCTTCAATTAGAGGGATGTGGGTGTGCTCTCTAAGCACTTGGAGCATATTCTAATGCATACTAAGATTGATTTTAGACCAAATATAGGTGTGATATGATGCTATATGCTATGCAAAATAATAAAAGAAACTATGTTAATCCATTATTACTAAGCTATGATGTTCTTTAAGAAAGCTTGAAGATGATAAAAAGAAACTAACAATTAGTATTGCTTATGCTAAGTCTAGAGCTAAATGGACATGATAACAATGCATAAAATGAAAGGTGAATGGATATTTTGCTCTTGGAAATGAGGACTATTTATAGACTTTTGGGAGGATGAATGAGTGGCTAGGATCAAAATCCTTAAGAGAGGCCAAGATTCATTCAAAGGGGAGCACATGGATTGTGCTAGTTCAAGACCACCTCCTTGTGACAAGTGTCACAAGGGTATTGGGTTGAAAGATGGGAGGAATGTGCACAATTTGGGAAATGTGCCTAAGGTCAAAGGGTGTAAGAAAAGGGTGAGGGGCTTCTTAAATGCATCATAAATGCATGTAAGAGGGATAAGGAGGCTTTAAATGCATCATAAATGCATGTAAGAGGGATAAGGAGGCTTTAAATGTATCATAAATGCATGTAAGAGAAGCCTCTAGAAGTTTGTTGACTTTGGGTCAAGCTTAGGAGTTGGCTAACCTTGTTTAGGGAATGTGACAAGGTTAGGGAGGTGATTAGGATTAGGATTAGGATTAGGACTTTCTAGAAGAGTCTAGCACTTCCTTAGGATAAATAAGGATTTTTAGGAAATAGATAAAGATTTATTTATTTCCATGGGTTTAGGTTTGAGAAAATTTATTAAAATAAATTTAATAAACATAAGGATTAAATATTTAATCTTAATTAAATATTTTGAGTTGGGGTTAGGGTTAGAAAATGATGGGATTAGCCTTTAATCGTAATTAAAGAGGGTTTTAGAAGATTTTGGAAGAGGTTAGTGGTTTTAGGAAAAAAGGCCAACTTTTGGTCAAAAAATAAATTAATTATTTTTTGGGGGATTTTTGGTCAATTTATTAATTAAAATAATTAATAAATAGGGGATTAATGTTTAAATAAGATTTAAACATTTTTAGGAGGGATTTCTTAATTAAATATTTTTAATTAATAAAAAGGGATTTAATGACATAAAAATAAATTAATTAATTAATTAATAAATGATGATGTCATCAGGGATTTTTCAGAAAATAAAAATACTTTATTTTCTAAAAGATTTTTAGGTGTCTACATTTTGCCCCTCTTTGATGTGATGCCGCAAGTGGCATGGCTTCAAAGACAAGAAAATAAGATGCCCAAGGCTAGAATTTAGAGGAAAAAGGGATTGTGCCCCCTCGAGAAAATAATGCAAGGAGCAAACATTGTGAAATTTTCTCGAAAGGAAACAGAGAAGGAAGGACCTAGGAAGAAGGGGAGATAAATAACCAAGCTTCCAAGAGCAAAGATGAGTGAATGCAAGATGAGATGGAATGCAAAATGCAGGATGCAGCTACATGAAAATGCAAGATTAATCTATATGATGCAGGATGCAGGGGAGATGGGGAAGCTCCAAGTGCAAATGTGGAGAGCACAACCTAGTTTAATATAGCAATGCTAGAGACCTGCCAAGGATACTGGGATCACGAGGCCTTGTCACCAGCGTTGCATAGGATTGATGCTAAAAAGACACGCAGGGTTGCCCCAGCATCGCACATGAAACCCGAAGGAGGCATGGTGGAAATGATGCTGAAGAAACCACAAACACACGACTGACTCACAGGCAGAAGCAAAAGATCAAAAGACCTTGCCCCAGATGATCCTCATTCGCAGCACACCATGATATAAAGGATCATGGTGACATTGAGTAGAGAACAATGAGAAGCTGTAAAAGATTAACAAGACCCAAAGGACAAAATCCAAGGTCAAAATGAAAACTCCAAAAAGACATCCTTTGCCAAGGAGAGAGATGTGATTTGATTGATGGTGGGAAGATTGGTCTGAAAGTGTGGAAGGATACATCGACACGGACCTGGTGTGCTTGGTGGAAGATTGGATCTGACAGGAGGAAGGATACATCCTCAAGGACCCGTGGATTGATGAGAGAATGAGTGGTGTTGTGCGCTGGCAAATGATGAAGTTAAAGAATAATCACGGTGATCAAGAATAGTCGACAATTAAGGTTGTTGAAGTACAAGGCTGGGTAGGACAAAGTGTGCTGATCAAAATGCTGCTGCAGGATTGACAAGGACTGATGTACAACGGATGGGAAAAGATATACAATGGATATGTACAAAAGCGCAAGATTGGGGATAGGAAAATCTCGCTATACAGGATAGAGTACAAGATATATGCAAGATATGGTACAAGATATGTGCAAGAGGGATTGTGGTGTTGCTGAAGGTTGATGGAAAAAGGAATGTTGGGGGATGGTGGATGGGGATGAGAATGGGAAAAAGGACTGAGATGGTGCGATGGGGGATGGGAGTTTGATAGATAATGACTCGGTCCATTATGTATGGTGCCTGTTTGCCAGGTTTTCACCACCATACTTGTCCAAGGTGCCTGAATTGCCAAGTTTTCACCATTGGACGATTTTTTTTCTTTTCTTTTTTTTTTTTTTTTTTTTTTTCTTTTTTTTCTTTTTTTTTTTCTTTTTTTCAATTTTTTTGACTTTTTGCTGCTTTTTCCAATTTTTCTAGATTTTTTGAATATGTAGGATCTGGTTCAGGCATAGAACCTCTTCAGATGTATGATGTTGATTGGATCATTCAAAGGCTCTCCTTCTGGTGTAGATAGCTGATAAGCTCCGGAGCTGAAGCATGAGGTGACCACATAGGGGCCTAGCCAAGTAGGCTCAAACTTGCCTTTCTTTTCTTGATTTGCTTGGACCTTCTGATTTTCTTTGAGAACCATGTCACCGACCTGGAATTGTCTAGGATGGACCTTCTTGTTATAACTCCTTTTGAGTCGATTCTGGTATGCAACCAGGTGATCATATGCTTGCTGTCTCTTTTCATCTAACAGGTCTACTTGTGTGAGATGGGCTACACGATAATCTTCATCAGTGGTGTAGTTCTTCATGGAGACTCGCAATGAGGGGAGCTCAACCTCGATCAACAGAATGGCTTCAGCACCATATACAAGGGAATATGGGGTGGTGCCTGTGGGAGTGAGATAGGAAGTGCGGTAGGCCCAAAGGGCAGGATTAATTTGGAGGTGCCAGTCACGACCAGAATCATTGACAACCTTTTTGAGAAGTTTCAAAAGAGTTTTGTTGGTTGCCTCAACTTGGCCATTTTCTTGAGGGAAATATGGACTGGAGAAACGGTGATGGATGTGGAGCCTGGCACACAGATAATCCACATGCTGGTTTTCAAAAGGTGTGCCATGGTCTATGAAAATGGTAGATGGTATGCCGAAGCGGTAAATGATATGGTAGAGGATGAACTTGGATATTTGGATGCCAGTAGTAAGGGTGAGCGGAATCGCTTCAACCCATTTGGTAAAATACTCTGTGGCTGTTATGATATACTTGTGTCCATCCGAAGAGAGGGGGGTGATCAAGCCAACAAGGTCGAGGCCCCAACATGAAAAAGGCCACGGTGGTGCAATAGGCTGTAGATCCTGTCCTGGTGCATGTATCAAATTGGCATGCTGTTGACATGGGAGACATTTCTTGACAAATTCACACGCATCATGTTCCATTGTTGGCCAATAATATCCAACTCTAAGCAGCTGCTTTTCTAGAACCATGCCACTCGTGTGGGCACCGCAAATTCCAGCATGAACTTCTTGTAAGGCCAGGACGGCCTCGTTTGAATCTAAACATCTAGATAGGACATTGTGATACCCACGACGATATAGAGTGTTGGCTACAAGAGTGTAGCGGGAAGCTCTGCGAATAAGGTTTTGGCATTGGTTATTGGTGAGATGGGGAGATATGATACCATTTTTTAGATATGCATGGATGTCATGGTACCATGGGGATTGAGGACCAACCAAGACACATATCATTTCTGCATCAGCGTTCTCATAAGCTGGCGTATGTAGCTGCTTGACTAGGAATTCATACTGTGATGCGTCACATGGGATTTCTAACAAGGATCCAATGGTTGCCATTGCGTCCGCTACTTTGTTCTAAAGTCTTGGGATCTGTGTGAACTGCAGATGTAGGAAATGCTCTTGCAGTTTGTCCACCAGCTCTTTGTAAGGTAGCAACTTGTCATCCTTTGTCTGATATTCATCTAGGACTTGTTTGGTAATCAGCTGTGAATCTCCAAATACTTGTAATTCTATGATATTCCACTGAATGGTTGTTCTGAGACCTAAGATGAGTGCCTCATATTCTGCAATGTTGTTGGTACATGGAAATCCCAATTTGAATGATTTGGGGATGTAGTCACCGTGAGGTGTGACGAATAGGATTCCTGCCCCTGATCCATGTGATGTGTAGGAGCCATCAAAGTATAGTTTCCACATGGGCTTCTCTTCAATCATGCATAAGTGTTCATCAGGGAATTCCATGATTAGTGGATAGGCATCCACCAGTGGTGCTTCTGCTAGCTGATCGGCAATGACTTGCCCTTTGATTGCTTTGCGATCAATATACTGGATGTCAAACTCGCTGAGTATCATGACCCATTTTGCCATACGGCCTGTGAGAGTTGTCTTTGATAGTAGATATTTGAGGGGGTCCACCTTTGAAATGAGCTTGATTGTGTGACTGAGCATGTAATGTCTAAGCTTTTGAGTGGCAAAGACCACTGCAAGGCATGCTTTTTCCATAGGTGAATAATTAAGCTCATATCTGACAAGAGTTCGACTGATGTAATAGATGGCTCTCTCCTTGTTGTCATCATCATGCTGAGCTAAGAGTGCCCCCAGTGCTGTAGTGGTTGCCGAGATGTAGAGTATGAGAGGGCGTCCTGGAATTGGTGGTACTAGGATTGGAGAATTGGCAAGATACTCCTTGAGCTTTTCAAAGCTTCTTTGACATATGGGATCCCATTTGAAGCTTGTGTCTTTGCATAGGAGATGCGTAAAAGGTTGGCACTTGTCTGCTAACTGAGAAATGAACCGACACACTGATTGAAGCTTTCCTTGTAGGCTTCTAAGCTATTTGAGTGTTCTTGGTGGAGGCATCTCTATTATTGCTTTGACCTTCTTGGGGTCTATCTCTATGCCTCGTTGCGATACTATGAAACCTAGGAGCTTTCCAGATGTAACACCAAAGACACATTTCTTTGGATTAAGCTTTAAGCCATAATGATTCAGATGATCAAACACACGCTCTAAGATGTTGAGTTGTTCATCCCTTGTTTTGGATTTTGCAAGGATATCATCCACATAGTCTTCAAGGATCTTGTGGATCATGTCATGGAAGATCGCTGTCATTGCTCGCTGATATGTTGCTCCTGCATTCTTTAGCCCAAAGGGCATCATATTGTAGCAGAAGGTACCCCATGGGGTTGTGAATGCTATATTATGTTGATCTGCTTCTGCTATATGAATCTGGTTGTAGCCGGAAAAGCCATCCATGAGTGATAGCATTTCATGACCCACTGTGAGGTCTACAAGCATGTCTATGTTTGGCAATGGGAAATCATCCTTAGGGCATGCCTTGTTCAAGTCCCTGAAATCAGTATAGATTTTGATGTTGCCAGAAGGCTTTGTGACTGGCACCATGTTAGAGATCCATTCTGAGTAGTCGATTGCTCTGATGATTTTTGCTTGAAGGAGCTTCTCAAGCTCTGCTTTAACTAGTAATGCTACCTTTGGATGCATTTTCCTTAGCTTCTACTTCACTGGCTTAACGTTTGGATCTACTGATAGATGATGAACAACAAGGTTTGGATCAAGCCCAGGCATGTGGGCGTATGACCATGCAAAGTTGATAACTGATTCCTTGAGCAAGGTGCTAAGAGCCATTTCTTCTCCTTCTGTTAGGTTGACTGCAATGTAGGTGATCCTTGGACATTCTTCTGTTCCCAAGTTGATTGGCTTGGTCTCTTCTATGATGATTGGAGATTGCTCTGGTCTATAATCTTGGATAGGGGGAAGAGGCAAGGCTTCATCTTCTAGCACTTGAATTGCCAAGTTTTCACTAGAAGATACGCCCTTTATTTTTACTGTTTTGGAGTCAGAATGTGCCCCAGAAGGGTTTTCACATAAAGAATCATGATGTTCTTTTGCTTTATCATTTTTGCGACTAAATCTTGCCTCTTCCCCAAAATATCCTTCTGGGTGAAGCTAATAGACAGAGGTTGATGTTGGATCTTGATTGCTTGCTGGACCTGATGCCCCCATGAATTCTAGGAGTGCTTGTGCGCTTTGGAACTCATCGATGTGTGTAATGCTTGGTTGGTCCCAATCTATGAGGTCAGGTTTTGTGAGGGGAAGATCTATGAGGTTAATGGAGAGTTGTTGGAGAACAGAAGTCCCCAGGAGGGTGTCGTCGGCAAAGATATCATCATAGGATCGGATGTCTTTCTTTTTGGGGATGTCTTTGATTTCCACAAGGTCATCCTGGCTATTCAAAAAGTTCACGTTGGTCATGTTAGTGCCCTCAGTTGTGGTATTGGGCTCTTGTTCAAGTAGGCGAGAGGTATTAAAGCCAAGTCCTTACTGTCCTGGATTCTAGGATGGTATGATAGGAAATAAATTTCTATCCTCTTGTGGTCCTAGACCACCACCTTGATAGTTATAGTGTTCTGTGACATTTTTGTAGGGGATTGGGTATTTCTCTTTGAAGTACTCAAGAAGTTGTGTGTCACGTGACGGGGGATCTTTGTATAACCATTTGTTAATATCTAGATCCATTTCTTTGCTGCTGATGGTACCATGGGAATCAAAAGTCATGTTTCTGATTTGCTTGAGCTTATAATGTTCCTCAACAGGCTTGTTTTGACAACTTGGGCGCCCTTGAGTATGTGGATCACGTGGAAGAGCCCCTACAGCAAATGCATCACTAAGGCTGTATTCGCCACAACCCTGGTTGTTGATCTTGATGGATGATAAGGTGGAAGAGAGGATGGTCTCTGGATCACGATGGGATCGGGATGAGCTAGCAATAGAAGTACCAATATCGGTTCCAGGACAATGAGTAGAATGAGGGAAAGATGCTTCCATTGCAAGGCAGTATGCGAAGGGGTTAGGATCAGTGTGGATGGTAACCTCAGTGCCTTGATGTGGAAACTTTATGCACTGATGGTAAGTAGATGGTACGGCCTTAATGGAATGGATCCATGGACGACCGAGGAGGATATTGAATGGTAGGTCAAGATCAACAACGTGGCAGAGAGTATCTTGCGCTACTGGGCCTAGCTGAATAGGCAAAGTTATAGTACCTTTAGAGGTACGCTCCAAGTTATCATATGCTTTGATAGTGATTTGTTCATGTTGTATGTCGGCCTCTGTGAACCCGATCTTCTTGATGAATTTTAACGTGCACAAGTTGAGGGCTGAGCCATTATCCACTAGAACTCGTTTGATGGCAAAATCTCTGACCATGATAGCAATGCGGAGAGGGAGAGTATGGTCAAGAGCGACATCTGGTATATCAGATTCTTTGAAGGATAAGGCACATGCTGCTGATAGGTGTCCCATAAGAGTTTCAAACTGAGTTGTGTTAATGTTTGTGGGGACATGGCCTTCTTTTAGAGCTTTGTCCAGGATCTCTTGATGGATGGGTGATGTGCGGAGAAAATCTAAGATAGATATTTGGGCTGGCATGTTCCCAAGATGCTTTATGATATTGTATTGTGCACTTGGTGCATTATGTTGTGTTGCACGTGCATTTGATGCTAACCTGGTGTTAAACTGTGCTGTGGATGTAGTAGATGTTGGCCTTGGAGGAGCAGCTGACCTCGGAGGAGCACCGGCAACAGTTATCCTACCACTGCGGGTAGTTGCAGCACATTGTGGATCCGGCCCTCTGACATGGATGGTATTGATGGTGGGCTCATCTTGGATGGGCTTAACTTGAGTTATGCATCCGACATACTTGTCATAGTTGATGTAGGCCACTGTGTGATCTTCTTGCTTGCCTTTGCCATGATTTTGAGGCTGATTGGCATTAGCTTGATTCTTCCCGGTATCGTGTTGAGGAAACACATTTTGATATATTTGCAAACCGGCATTGGGTGAAGCTTGAGCTGGTGCATCGACCTGGATTTCCTTGCGATCAATGAGATCCTGGATGTAGTTCTTAAGCCGCATGCACTTCAATGTTGTGTGCCCCTTCACACGATGGTAATCACAGTATTCATGTTCTTTATACCAATCAGACTTTGGTGTGTTGTCATCCTTCTGTGGGATGGGCGGATATGTGATCATATTTGCCTTGGCTAGCCGATAAAAGATCTGATCCAGAGGCTCGCCCAAAGGTGTGAAAGTCCTCTTTGGATTGTTCTGATTGTTGGGTTTGTTCTGCCTTGGGGAAATGTTAACTGCGTTAATAGGATTGTCCTGACGTGCTGGCTGTTGCTGTTGGTATTGCTGCTGATACTGTTGCATAGGTGGTTGATGAGCTTGAGGAGGCTACTGATAAATAGGTGCTTGATATGTGGGAGCTGGTGGTTGCTGATAGATGGGCACTTGTGGTGGTTGGTATGTTTGAGCTGGTGTAGGACTAGCCACAACGAATTGTACATTCTTAGTGTCAGTGGCTCCATCTGTAACAACATTCTTGTTACGATTCCAGTAACGGGATTTATCATTGTTGGGTTTGTTTTTAGAATCATCCTTGAAGTGACAAATAGTGCCTTCATCTAGGAGAGCTTTCTCGATGCCTATGCCTTTGCTCTTGATGTCTTGGTATGTCTGGAGACAGTTCATTTGCATGTGATGGGATAGCTTTGGATGCAGGTTATCAATAAAGATCTTTGTTAAATGCTTCTCTGGTGGCTGATATGATAACCTGGTTGTAAGATTCTGCCATCTTTGCAAGTATTCTACAAGGCTTTCTCTGTCTTTCTACTTTGAGTTGCATAGGTCTAGCAAGGACAACTCATTCTCCACATTATGGGCATAGTGTGTGATGAACTTCTCAGAGAGTTCAACAAAGATTTTTATTGTCCCATGTGGTATTTTGTAAAACCACTCAACAGCGGTTCCTCCCAAGCTTTTGGGAAACAGGCGCAGGAGATAGTTATCACTGTAAGCTACTTCTTGGCACGCCATGTAGAACTCTTTGATATGGTTTACTGGATCTCCTTTCCCCCGATACTTGTCGAACTTGGGAATCTCAAAATGCTTGGGGAAAGGGATAGTTGCTATGGACCGATCGAAGGGATATGAGTACACCTCTTCGAACTTGTATGTTTTATTCTTTGTTCCACTTTGTAGCTCCTTTAGAGCATTTTTCATTACTTCCCACTCAGCATTGAGTGGCGAGGGAACTAGGACTTCTACTTGTGATGGAAGCTATGGAACTGGATATGGCACTTGCTGTGGATAAATGGGTTGGAACTGATTTTGGGGCAATGGTTGCTGGGGATATTGCTGGTGTGGCATAGGGGGATATTGTGGTAAATGATATGGAACCGCTTGATGTTGTTGGGCTGCTTGCTATTGTTAAACTGGTGGTTGTTGTGGGACTGCTTGCTGATATTGGACATTTGGAACTTGCTGTTGTAACTAATGGGTGGGAACTTGTTGTTGCTGGGGGATGATAGGGATTTGTTGCTGAGGCTGATAGCAAGGGACTTGCTATTGTTGAGGAATGATGGGTGTTTGCTGAAAGGGGACATGTGGTTGCTGTGGGGGAGGCTGTTGGAATGATGCTACTTGCGAGTATGATGGTGGTAGTTGCTGAGGTTGGCTTTGGGTTTGGCTGATATAAGCTGGGTGCATGCCTGCGTTACTTAGAGGTGGAACAGATGTGGGGAAGTTAGAAGCAAAGGGTGATGGGGTAAGATAGCTGGGGAAAGTTGGTTGTCGAGGTGGTGGAACTTGCTGGAAGGTATTTGGGATTTGGGATGAATAGCTTGAAGCCGGCAGTGGTTGGGGTAGTTATTGCTGTGCTGCTTGGGCGAAGGCGGTTTGTTGATTTGCAACCATAGATGTAGGGGATTGAGATGGGATCCCCCATGCCTTCATTTCTTCTTGCGTAAGGCCCCATTGAGAGCTTGTGTTAGGGTGCACTGCAGCGGATGATGGAATGGTAGGAGCAATGGGAGCTTGGGACATGAATGATGGTTGAGAGAAAGGAGATTGTTGAAGTTGTGGTTGAGTGGATGCTTGTGAGGAGGAAAATGAAGGAAACACCCAAGAGAAAGATGAGGTTGGAATAGGAAGCGATTGCGCTAACCCCAAAGAAGAAGGTACAGGTGCTTGGGTGAAGGGTGGCGGTGCTCCTTTGATGGTGAAAGGCGTTGCTTGACTTGCGGATGGTGGCAAAGCTTTTGGTGTAAAAGCTTGCATGAGAGGTGGAAGTTGACTTTGGGTTAAGCGTTGGTTTTGGGCTTGGGCAGCCATAGCAGAAGGGGTAGGAGATGGAGCGGATGGCACTGCAGCTTGTGTTGCAGGACTGGCGAGGCTTCCTTGCAAGAAAAGGGGAATGGTGGAAAGCTCTTGGGGTGTTTGCATGATAGGATCGGGAAATGATTGGACAAATGGAGAATACGCTTGTGCTGGAACTTGGATAGTTTTGATGGGGATGCGTGGATAGAGAGATGGTGGGATGGAGGTACTTTCTGGCAGATAGTGGGCAAATGTGCTTTGCTGATGTTGTGGTACAAGGGCATTGGTCACTGGTGGGCTTTCTAGAGGATTTACAAATGCTTGATTTGCCAAGGGGGATGAAGGGATGTTTGGATCTTCACATGGGTTACTGGCTTGGATGTGGGGATTGTAGGTCATCATGGCGTTGGTGAAAAGTTTGGGATCGAATGAGGTTGTTGGTGGATAAGGATTCATGCTTCTTCTTTTTCGAGATCTGGTCTCAATAGGCATGGAGATGCAAGTGCTAAATGTATGCAAGATGTTTGGCTAAAAGATGTTGATGGATGCAAAGTTTGATGAACTTCTAAAGATGATGACTTCTAAGATGCAAATGCAAGGACAGGGATCAAGATGGCGATGATGGAAGCTGGATGGAACGGATATGGATCAAGACGGTGGAGGAAAGATAGGTTGCTGGTGGAAAGCTGGTGAAAGATTACTGAGTGGTCAACAAATGAGCTGCTATTTTTCCCAAATGGAGGATCAGAGAATGGATGGGGTCAACCTAGGATAGACTGATGATCTTCAGTCAACAAGTTTCTTATCAATACACTCCAATCTCTTGCTTGAGATGATGGCTATGCAAGGACAAGGTTTGATTTCTTTATGACAACACGTTGTGTCAAAAAGAGGATGATGGTCTCTGATCTTGGATAGGGGATGAAAAACAACTCAAAAGGTAGAACACTAAGTGTTGGTGGGACTCTGGGTTTTGGAGCAAAAGATGATGGATCTGCTGGAAAGATATGGAAAGCTAATGGGGGGATGCTGGTGGAAAAGGTATTAAAGGGTGAAGGGACAATGCTCTATCTAAAGGGATAATGCAAATGAAAAGGATTGATTCTAGAATGCTGGTAGGAAGATGAATGCAACTTTTATGATGTTCTTGAGATGCAACTAGGGTTTTGATGCTGATGCAAAGGGTGAAACTAGGATGAAACTAAGATGCAAGGCTGTTGAGACAAGGTTTCAAGATCTGAAGATGGAACAAGACATGAACAAGGATTTGGCTAATCTTCTGGTTCAAGGCTGATGAAGCGATGGTTAACTCAGAAATGGAAGGTGAATTGTTTGATGCGGGCGTTATGGGCAATGTTCTCAAGTCTGGTTTGGGACTTTTCCTCTGCTTGGGTTGCCTGGATAATGGCTTGATAACTCTTGAGTTTCTTCTTGGCAACTTTTAGCTCTTGATAGGCTTGGGATTTGGGTAACTTTTCTTTAGGATGTTTGTTTTTGCTGGGCATCACTTGGAAAAGAGGCTTCTGATTTTGAGACAAAGGTTTCCAATGGCAAAAGTTAAAGTCAAAGCAATCCCCACAAGGGACAAAGCAACCCTGCGGGATACAAACAGAGACAACTGACTCTGATAAAGCTTTGAAAGTGTATGTTTCAACAAGTGTTTTCACGGAGTCTTTGACTGTCAAGCACTTCAAACAGATCTACCTAAGGAAGGTGAGTATCAAAATCACTTGCCCACAGCTTGGTATCCCCCAGAAGGGAATACAAATGGTGAGTAATCTTGAGGCGACCCGGTAAACCCCTTGGAATCGGTCCTTGCACAAGGATTTTGATACTTTCAGATGTAGATAGGGTAGCCTCTATTTTATCAGGTTTTTAATAGTTTCGTGGAGTCTCCATACCCGGTTTTGCTGATCATTCGTGACTCACCTAAGAGCCTTGCCAATAATGCTGGGGGAGAGGAATGTTTACCATCCCCAGTCACGTGTTTGGCACGAACGCCCGGCGATTAGGAGATGTAAGTGATTATTTTGTTCTTCACTTGTTTGTATACCGGTCGGAGGGGCTACCGGTTTGAGGTCGTTCTCCAAAGAGGAAGCGCTTCTCCTTGGACAGGCCTTGCTAAAAGTAGAAGAAGTGGACTTGTTCGAGTCCAAGTGTTCTACGTTTCTTAAGTTAACAGCATTTTGCAAAAAGTAAAACTCCTAAATGCACATCAAGCAGTTGTTCATTTTTCCAAATTTGATTAAGTGTGTTTGAACCTTTGAAATTGAAGACACGAGTGTTTAAGATTTTGACTTTTTCTTTCTCCAAAAAGTAAATCAAGCGTTTGCAAGTTTTTTGACTTGGGCATTCAAGATTGAGTGTGCGTGTTGATTAAGAACTTTTTTAAAAAGCTTTGTTTTGATCTTTAAGGCATTCAAGATTGTGTTTTCTTTTCAAATGGAAAGTGACGCTTTAGGACCTAAGTTCTTCCTTTTAGCTTCATTCAATATTTTGTTTTGACTCGTTTGAATGCAGATTTGATGTTCTTTTTATGCCCAAAAAGATATGATCATTCCTACTTTGCATGAATGCATTGTTAAAAATCCTTGATGTTGAAAGGATGCAAATGCCTTGATTAATTTTTTTTGTTTTGTTTGTTAGAACAAATTTTGCAAATTTTAGTCCTTAATGCATTCAAGAATGATTTGGGGGTTCATTTTAAGCACTAAAATAAGGTGTGTATGATTTTGCTTCCTTATGGATTTTATTATTATTTTTGAAAAAAAATGGCCATGACCTCCTTGCTAGAAGAAGAAGAAGGAGACGGAATAGAAGAAGAATATAGACAAGAAGAGGAAGAAGAATATAGACAAGAACAAGAAGAAGGGATCGAAGTGCTCCATCCACCTATAAGCTTGAAAAATCTGAAAATGGTCTAAAACCCATCAGAATGTTTGCAAAGAACCCGTGAAGTGGGTCCCACCGAGCGTGCCAGAATGTAGACTATGATTTTGAACCTGTTACCTATCTTGAAAGGCTGAAACATTCAAACATTAGACTAATCTAACATGTTCATGAACTAAAAAATAGCATAAGACATGAAAACAAAACCAAAGCCACCTCAAGATTGTTGCTAAAAAAACAAGTGCTATAAAGCAAATGTTTGATTCGCTTCAATTAGAGGGATGTGGGTGTGCTCTCTAAGCACTTGGAGCATATTCTAATGCATACTAAGATTGATTTTAGACCAAATATAGGTGTGATATGATGCTATATGCTATGCAAAACAATAAAAGAAACTATGTTAATCCATTATTACTAAGCTATGATGTTCTTTAAGAAAGCTTGAAGATGATAAAAAGAAACTAACAATTAGTATTGCTTATGCTAAGTCTAGAGCTAAATGGACATGATAACAATGCATAAAATGAAAGGTGAATGGATATTTTGCTCTTGGAAATGAGGACTATTTATAGACTTTTGGGAGGATGAATGAGTGGCTAGGATCAAAATCCTTAAGAGAGGCCAAGATTCATTCAAAGGGGAGCACATGGATTGTGCTAGTTCAAGACCACCTCCTTGTGACAAGTGTCACAAGGGCATTGGGTTGAAAGATGGGAGGAATGTGCACAATTTGAGAAATGTGCCTAAGGTCAAAGGGTGTAAGAAAAGGGTGAGGGGCTTCTTAAATGCATCATAAATGCATGTAAGAGGGATAAGGAGGCTTTAAATGCATCATAAATGCATGTAAGAGGGATAAGGAGGCTTTAAATGTATCATAAATACATGTAAGAGAAGCCTCTAGAAGTTTGTTGACTTTGAGTCAAGCTTAGGAGTTGGCTAACCTTGTTTAGGGAATGTGACAAGGTTAGGGAGGTGATTAGGATTAGGATTAGGATTAGGACTTTCTAGAAGAGTCTAGCACTTCCTTAGGATAAATAAGGATTTTTAGGAAATAGATAAAGATTTATTTATTTCCATGGGTTTAGGTTTGAGAAAATTTATTAAAATAAATTTAATAAACATAAGGATTAAATATTTAATCTTAATTAAATATTTTGAGTTGGGGTTAGGGTTAGAAAATGATGGGATTAGCCTTTAATCGTAATTAAAGAGGGTTTTAGAAGATTTTGGAAGAGGTTAGTGGTTTTAGGAAAAAAGGCCAACTTTTGGTCAAAAAATAAATTAATTATTTTTTGGGGGATTTTTGGTCAATTTATTAATTAAAATAATTAATAAATAGGGGATTAATGTTTAAATAAGATTTAAACATTTTTGGGAGGGATTTCTTAATTAAATATTTTTAATTAAGAAAAAGAGATTTAATGACATAAAAATAAATTAATTAATTAATTAATAAATGATGATGTCATCAGGGATTTTTCAGAAAATAAAAATACTTTATTTTCTAAAGGATTTTTAGGTGTCTACAGTTAGTAAAGAATTAGTGTTTCTTGATGGGTTATAGAGCATAGAAATATAAATAGAATTAAGAGACAAATTCATTTACTAATAAATTTTTAGAGACTCAACTAGGGAGCATTTAGTACGAAGAAAATGAGTGTCTTTTTCTTGGTTTTATGAATAATCATTGTATTAACTACTGATGTAATACTTGGTCAAGCCAAAATTCCCCTAGTCCTACAATGTGATCTGCATTTCCTAGACACTCAAGAAGACATTATTGCAGATATAAACACCCTAGGTTGGATATTAAAACCAAAGAATCAACAGTATTAGCAAATTCGATTGGTGATAGAGGAAGAGGAAGAAATCAGTGAATGGTAAAGGGGTCTCCCCATAGCTCAAGAAGCTATAGTTGTAGATAGGGAAGTGCAAAGACCATAAACCTACAAAATTGGATCCCAAACCTTACACTAGATCTCAGCGAAGGGAGGTATTATTGACAATTTTTTCCAAGAACTGCAAGATCCTGAAGTTTCAACAGTCTGTGTCCCTAAGAAAAAGGCTAAAAGAAGACCACCCTCTCCTCCAAAAGAAACTTTTCATACGATAAATTCTTCTTATGATTGGAAAGATTTAACCTTATCAGGAATCCAAGCCCCCTATCTTAACTATTTATCCTACATTAATCATGGCCCAATCTTGGGGAGCAAGGGTAGGACCCCTAAAGCTGGGAGGAAATCACAATTTACCTAAGGGAGCCTATGAAATCCTACCCAAATTCTATGGAGATGGGAAGGTAGCAACAGAAGACCATCTCAATGCTTTCAATATTGCATGCGGGCTTTTGTCAATCCAACATGAAGATGTTGCAGTAAAAAATTTTGTACAAACTCTTTCTAAGGCAGCTACAGATTGGTTCTATCATTTACACAATGGCCAAATCATAGATTGGAATAGCATGAAAAATTCTTTTGAGCCTCGATTCAAGAGTGTGTCAGATGGGCATTCCCTACTTGCACAACTAAGTCAACTAAAACAAAGGTGGATGAACCTATGAGGGAATTCATAGCCAAATTCAATAAAATCATCCATAAAATTCCACAAGCCAAAAGATCAACCCCAGAGAATTAGAAGGACTTCTTTGAGAATGCCATCCCTCTTGACATTTCTTTTCATTTGAGAAGAGCAAGAGTGGCTGACTTACAAGATTCTCAAGATATGTCAATCAAGTTGGAAGATGACCTAATCACTATAGGAAAGTGGAGGAGAGATGTTCAAATATCCAATGCACAAAATGTATCTGCTTCTGATCCTTTTATTCAAAGGTTGGTAAATGATGTGATTACCATTAAAAGACAACTTCCCAAAGGAAGTTCTAATACCTCTCCTCTATATCAAGATATTCCTAGGGGAATATCTAATCAAGATGGTCCTAGACATAGGACTCCAGGTTACCCACCATCTGATAAAAAATTGTTGGAAGGTCCTCCCAGAAAAGCTAACATGTGCACCTTCCATCTTACTGATGGTCATGATGGAATCTCCTATCTATAAATGATTCAGTCTATGTAAATGCATGTGAACAAGGAATTAGCAGAAGAATCACCTGGAGATGTAGAAAATCCTGAATTACCTCGTGGCTCCAGAAATTATTATTTTGAATATGAATCTGACTCTGATCAAGGATGACATATTCTAGTAACTCTTGAGGACCCTACATATATTTTATTAACAAGAGGTTATCGTAATTCTCAGGCCAATGACATGCCATCAACATCACAGTGTTGGGATAAAGGTAAAGATTCTTTTCAAAAATCATCAACTTTCAAAAATTCCTTTACTAAAGAAGATGAATATTGAAGAAAACCAATTCTAGTACTTCTTTTGATATTGTTGATTTTTGTGAAAATTCCAAGATTCAAGTTTCCCCTATTGAATACCTTAGGATGAATCCAAAGGAGTTGGAAAGACTTGTTAAATATGTAAAATCAAGACAACCCCCTCCAGATTGTCCAATTAATGAAACTACCAATGTAGTCTCTTTAGCGAAAGATACTTTAGCTACTTAGTCCACCAAATATGTGAGCCCTCCTATAGGATCAAAACTAGAGACGTTTTATTTGTCATTATTCATTCATGGCTTTAAGTTGAACAATTGCATCATAGATTCAGGAGCATCTGATAACATAATGCCTACTTTGGTCGCCAAAGCTCTGGACCTTCATTTAGCTACAACGTTTGGTAAATGTTATGCCTTAGATGTGAAACAAGTCCCACTAGTAGGACAAATTAAAGATGTGCAAGTGGCCCTTGCAGCATACCCTAGTAAAAGGATCAAAGTCATCATACTTGTTGTAAATATCCTAGCTAGTTACGAAATGCTTCTAAGAAATATATTTTGTTGAGATCTTGGAGGTGAAATCAAGCCTGACAGGTCTCAAGAAACCATTCCAATTAGAGATAAGAAAATTGTCTTCCAACTGGAGGGGAATTCAAACTATACTATATTTCCATCTAAGCATCCTAAATCTTAGATACTTTATTAAGAATGTGAATTGGAAATTACTTGATCTCCTCTACAGCAGACATGATTGATGAAGTAGTTGACAAGTCTGATGGTCTTTGGTCTCTGGATTTTAATGGAAGTTGTGCCTCTACTAGTTTTGGAGTAGGAGTTGTGTTGATATCACTAGAAGGATATCTTTTCCCATGAGCTTTTAAGTTGGAATTCAATAATACAAACAACACTTCTGAGTACAAATCCCTCGTGCTAGGTATTGAAGAAGAAAATAAAATGGTAATAAAATCTCTTAAGGCTAAAGGAGATGGAAAATTAGTTGTGAGACAAGTGAGAGGAATATATTTAGAAAGAAATGAAAGGCTCAAACATTATAGGAATCATTTTTGGGATGAAATTGAAGAACTTGGAGCATTTTCTATAGAAACCATTCCTAGAGATTTAAATAGTAGAGCTAACTCTCCAGTATTCTCTTCCTCCTTACTGTTGCCACATTCAGATTTTAAGGAAGGCTCTTACAAAATTTAAATGGTGTATAGGCCAAAGGTACCATTTAATGTTGACCACTAGTAGGTTTTTCAAGATTAAAAATACATTGATAAATTTTTAAATGGCAGAATTTTTTAGCACAACCTTCTCTAAAGGATCTTCATCAACCTGTGATGAGTTTTGTCTAGATAAAGTTACAGATGAGGGGATTGTTCAGTTAAAGGGAAACCGCATTCCAAAGGGACTTGTTTCTCTTGAGAACATATTTGATAGATATGATGCCAAGAAGCACACATCATCTCCTCAGGAAGACACGAAGAGAGGTGATTTTGAGAAAATAGATATAGGGGAAAAAGAGGAACCCAAATATATAAACCTGGGAAAATGTTGTGCTCCTAATGAGAAATGAAGATTTTTTAATCTGCTGATGGAATATAAAGATACCTTTTCTTGGTCATACCATGATCTCAAAAATTTTAAAGGAGGAAAATTCCAGCATCAGATCCCTCTCAAGTCAGGAACTACACCTTTTAATCAAAAGCTAAGAAACTACAATCCAAAATTTTCTGAAGCAATTCAAAAAAAAGTTAAAAGAATGTTATAGGCTCATATCATTTATCCCATTCATCATTCTACCTAGATTGTAAATAAAGTACCTATTAGAAATAAAAATTGGTGAAATAAGGATCTATGTAGACTTTAGGAATCTAAACCAATGTGTGAGGCCCACCTTCGGCCCACATAGTGATCCTGTGTTATGCATATCAGCCTATCATTTTGATTATGTTTCTTTCAGAGATTCTTGGACTCTGTCGACTACTGTTATATTATGTTTGACTTGTTGGACTGTTCTTTTGATGATTCTGCATATGGGATCCATGATGTGTAGATTTGGTTTATGTTTTTATATGATGTTTTGTGAACCTGATGATCTTGATGATATTTAAATTACGTTATGGAATTTCATTTGAAATATGCAATCAAATCTTGAATATTACATGCAATTGAAGTATGAGTTGAATTATGCAATTTAATGATTAAATTTCACTATATCATATATGTTTATTTTAATGGTTTTCTTCCTTGAATTACTGATGCTGCATTTAGGTATTGCAGGTGGAAGGACCATGGAAACACATTCGGGGAAATCACATTGAACGTAGGGTAACCAGTTAAACCAAGGCCCCGTCTATTAAGAGACCTGAGGCCTCGTTGTTAAGTAATTTATTTCGTAACAGTAATTTGAATGTTTGTGTGTTTTAATGTTATGTGTTGTGATATTGGACGTACCGTGTGTGAAATGTTATTTTGTAAAGTGTCGCTTGACACTATTGTTAATGTTATCAAGGTACGTCGTGTGTTGTGTGAGAGCACTTGCTAGGAGTGTTAGGGAAATCTTAGCACACCTTTTTGCCATAGGAATCTTTATGCAATCTCATTCCCCATTTCTGATGTTATTTCTCGACATGGGTTTAGAGGGTTTATTATGGCCTTAGGAGATAGTTTTATGCAAAATTTGTTAACCCATTCCATGTACCCATGGGTTAGGGGTATTTTCACCTCTTTAGAAGCCAAAAAGTGACTTTAGGACCCTTTTAAAAATTCATTTTCCTTCTTGAGCGAAATTGCAACTTGCATGTTTGAACCTCATTTATGAGGTTAGGTGTAGAAGCCCTATTTAGAGGAATTTTTGGCTAAGGATGATTCATTCACCCATTCTCTATTTTTAGAGAGTTTCCAGAAAGTTAGAGGAGAAAGCTTGAAGCTTGGATTAGGGCTCAACAAAATTCTTCCATAGCTTTGGACTGGAGGTAGGAAATCATGTGCTCTCTTTGTTTGTAGGAGATGTTTGTTAATAGTGATCATGTTCTTGGCTTCCCATGGTTGGTCATGGTGGAAGCTTGTATTGTTTTGTGTTGTGTTTTAGCTCCCCATGGTTGGTCATGGTGAGAGCAAGCATGCAAATGTGTTATTCTTGTAATTGGATTTTGGGTTGTTTACTCTTGGATTCACTCACCCTTGGGAGGGAAGAGGAATCAAGAGGGGGTGTGGGAATGGAGGCAACTCCATGTGTAGAGTCTCCTCCATGTGTGGGGAAAGATGAACTTGGGTGAGTGATTTTCCCCAAGAAACCTTGCATTTAGCCCTTGTGGCAATGGGGGGCATAAGGAGGGAAAATTGGCCATGTGTGCCTTGTATGTAATTGAGAAATATGGGTCCATGTGTGGCCTTGTTTTGTTATGCAATGGTTATCTCCATGGTTTGTCTACCCACACCCTACAAAGGAAATTTCATGGGAATTCCTTAGTTTTCTGCTTGAGGGAATTTGGGATTTTGCCAATGTTTATAATCTTGTTGTGTTTGTGTGTGTGTGATTGTATCCTGTTCATTGTGATCTCCCCAAGCTCGGGGGTGGTCTCATGAGAGACCTTGGATGGGAGGTGAGCTCCCATGGTCATTTCCTTGTCTTGTTTTCATTTGCAGATATTGAAGTATGGATGTATGAAGATGAAGATGTTAGAAATTCTTGCCTTGATGTTTTTGAATGAGGAAATCACTCCATGATTTGGATGCATTGTTGTAAATTTTATATGATGTAATTCTTCTTTCTTTGGAGCACTTGTAAATTGTAAATTTAGAAAGGAAAATAAGAAAGATAAGCATGTTGCTATAATGATCTTTCACTGTAAAGATTGATGTATTTAGTAGATGTATTTATTATGATACTCATGTAAAGGAAAGCAAGCATCATTTTGAATATTGCAATGTTATTTTGTAATCTAGGATGATGTAAATTTCAATGGAAATAAAGATAATGAGATGTTATGTAATTCATAATATGTATAAGATGAATCCTTGCATGTTTCTTAAAAGATCTTTATCTCTCTCTCTACCATTGAAATTACTCTCTTAATTATTGCAATGAGTTCTTCAAGTTGATAGATTCTATATTGTATTGTTATCATCACTTATTTGGATGAAATAGGAATATTGTAGTTTTCTATTAGATGTTTTTAATTGTCTAAGAACATTGGAAATAAACTCTGTATATATGTTTTATATCACTCTATTAGTTCTATAAGATTGTGATGAAACAGCTATGAAATATGAATGAATTGTTAATATTAGATTTACTATTAAACTATGATACTCATGAATGAAACACTATCTAATTTCAATATCCTAAACTCTTCATTCCATTTTAAAAATCATTAAATTTTCATTTGCTATACTCTTATAAGTTTTCAAAAAAAGATTGAACTAGAAGTGCTTAAAAAAAAATTAGCACTCTACAGCAAATTTTTAAGAGAGCAAAATTGCTCTCTGGATTTTGTATGGGATAGAAATCCCATACAAAAATCCTTACCACAGTCTTATTAAAATATAAAACAAGACACCTAATTTCATAACTAATATAAAAACTAATATAATATCCAATAAAATATCTCTCCAAACTTAACTACCCCTTACCTCATTAATTTCCCCTTATCTCTTTGTCTACTCTTAAACCCACGCAGAGGATGATGATGTTTCTAATAATATAAACAAAAAATATATATTTTAAAATACCTATTAAATCCTTAACCCCACGTTGGACTTTGGGAAGTTTGTAAGTGGAGGCATTTCAAAGAGGATGAGTCATTGTTTGTAAGGACAAGGCTGTTAAAAAAATCTGCACCATACTTTATTAGATGTTGGAATTTATGGTGGAAGTTGACCACCACTTCCAAGCCCAAACTCACGCAACCTTGGGGAAAGTTTAAAACTTTAAACATTTTCCTTCCCCCTCTTAAAGCTGCGTACCCTTTCCTTGTCATAGTGTGGGGAAGTGTGAATGGGGGGATGTGATGGGTTTTAGGGAGCTAGGAGTAGGGAAAAAAGGCTAGTTTAGTAAAGTTAGTTTAGTTAGTAGTTAATTTAGATGTTTAGATAGTTATTAAGTTAGTTTAGTGGATAATAAAGTTATGAATTATTTTATGATATTTTGTTATTTTTGCATATATGGATTTATTATTAGTGTAGAAAGATAATATGTTATGCAATGTAATTTTTATAGTAATTGGTTATTCCATTTTGTTCAATATTGTTAATTTTAAGCATGTATTATTTATTAGTTAATATATTATAATTTATTAATTAAATAATAACTATATTACTTAATTAATATTTTATAATTATTAATTAATATTATATAATAATTAAATATAATTATTGATTCAGATCTATAGTTTATATTTCCCAATTTATTAATTCGTTTAATAAATAAATTCATGTATATTCTATAATTTCGGAAACGGACAGTTTAAACTCCTTTATCGAATTGGACTTAATTTAATTATTTTGAAAGTTGATTGACCTATTAATGGAATGACGTAAACTTTAGTCAACCATTTCCTCTTAGTCAACTTATGAATTTTCTAGTTCGTCAAACGACAATCTCGATCGACAAGTTGTTCGTCGATCTTCTCCTTATTGATTCTCAGCTAGTATCTTATGGAAACAACATTGTTGAGGTTATTCACCTGATTCTTTTGAAGCCTCGTCATAGACTTTCTTAACCGCATCATGAACGTAGGAAACTTTATCACCTTTTTAAAAAAAAATTTGTTGGTTGTGTTTTGACCCTACTTTTGGGCATCACATTTTGGTATCAGAGCCAAGTTCAACTCTAGGAACCTTTGTGCCATTACGCTTTTCAAGGAAAGTATTCGTTTATGCATAAGTAACCCTTTTGAGTTATGTATATGAGGAGCATGTGTGAGTACATTATGGAATGGTCATAACAACATCATCGTGTGTGGGTGCCCTAGGATGGCTATGGGAATACCTCGAAGAAACCAGACCCTTATAACATTGGAGTGATGTAGAAACTAGGTAGAATGGCCTAACCATTTCAGTATGGGGTGGAAAAGTGTTCTATACCCTTGCAAGATTTACATTATTAAGTTATAGTGGGGCCCATGCCATGATGTAAATATTTTTATTATATATACGATGGAAACACTCCAGGATCATTGACAATTTCTCCTTGTATAGACTAGGACCTTCTCGAAGTATTGGGAACTTACGATGCAGCTTGGGAAGGCTAATTAATCATAGGAGATGGACGATGGTAACCTATGTTATGAAAAACATTGTAGTACCGGGGTAAGGTGAAGGAGACTCGTTTATTTATTGCTTCAGACAATGAAAGTATGGTGCCCTAGTCGAGGCATAGATTGTAGCACCTATGGATATGTAAGTTATAGGTTGAAATTCCTCAGTATTCTATGGTGGGTACTCCTTTTGAATTTGGTGTCAGTTGATTCAATTTTCTTATGGACTTCTTGAGTTGTTTGTCTTCTTGGTGGAACTTTCCATGTATTGGACTGGTACTTTTATTTGTTTCTCTTTCTTTGATTGAGTTTTGTCACCAACTGTATAGTTCTTATCTTGGCAGTTGCCACCATTGATTTTTTTAATTGAAATGAGCTCACTTTTATTTTTTGTATTCGAAGTTGAAGCAAATAGATTTCTTTTTGAGAATTATTTGTATCTATTTTTGGGTGACTATTATGAGCATTCCCTTTTGCTGCCACTCCTATGTCATTTGTACTCATTTGGGTTTTAAAGAGTCCCACCAATCATGTGTATATGAGGTAACACCTACAAAGAGATATTATCCCATGTCGGAAGGTACTATAGGATCGATAGATCAAATCCATGCTCTTCTATGAGGAATAATAGAAATGATTGGTTTCCTTGTAGTGGGAGTAGGTGAAAGTTGGTGTTTTGGCAAACCATGGTGATGTATATTTTTTTTTTATGACATATAGCTTTGTAAGTGGCTTTGCATGGGTGTTAGTATTATGAAGTTCATCCTTTGGGTAATCATGTACCCTAATAGGAAAGATCTATGATGTCATGATTGACCTTAAGAGATCAATGATTATTGAATGTTCTAAACTACCCTATTAGGGGAGTTGACCACTTCAACAGACCTTAGGATTACCCCGTTGGGATCATATGATGTAGTACTTGGCATGGATTGGCCGTATGCCCACAGAGCCAAGCTAGATTGCCGCCAGAAGAAGATAGAATGTTTGGATGATGACGGCATGGCTACAGTTATTTCAGGGGTTCAGAGACCAGTATCTCTTCGCATGATATCCGCTAAGCAACTTAAGCGGTGTATGCGGAAGGGTTGTCAGTTGTTTTCTATCTCTATCATTGATAGAGGGGATGAGGACGAGAGTGAGACTTCTCTTGATGATCGTCCCATTCTCCAGGAATTTGCAGATGTTTTTCCATCAGAGTTACCTGGTATGCCTCCTCGCAGAGCAGTTGACTTTCACATAGACCTTGTGCCAGGAGCTGAGCCAATATCTAGAGCGCCCTATAGGATGACCACGAATGAGCTTAATGAGCTCAAGATTCAGCTTGAGGAGTTGCTTGAGAAGGGACACATTCGTCCTAGTGTTTCTCCATGGGGTGCGCCAGTGATCTTCGTTAAGAAGAAAGATGGGTCACTTAGGTTGTGCATGGATTACCGACAGTTGAACAAGGTTACCATTAAGAATCGGTATCCACTTCCTAGGATTGATGACTTATTTGATCAGTTGCAGGGTGTCCGAGTATTCTCCAAGATAGATCTTAAGTCAGGGTACCATCAGTTGCGGATAGTAGACAGTGATATTTATAAGACCCCATTTTGCACTAGGTACGGCCACTATGAGTTTATAGTGGTACCTTTCGGTCTTACGAATGCCCCAGCTGTATTCATGAGCCTTATGAATGGTGTATTCCGCACCTTCTTAGATAAGTTTGTTATAATCTTCCTTGATGACATCCTGATTTATTCTAAGGATGAGAAGAAGCACGAAGAGCACCTGAGACAGGTTTTACAGTGTTTGAGAGATAATCAGTTGTTTGGCAGCTTGTTGAAGTGTTCCTTCTTCAAAAGAGAGGTTAAGTATTTGGGGCATGTCATATCTGGTGATGGGATCTCAGTAGACCCATCAAAGATTGAGGCCATTATGAATTGGCCAGCACCTACCACAGTGACTGAGGTCAGAAGTTTCATGGGACTTGCCGGTTATTACAGACATTTCATTGAAGGATTTTCTAGAGTGGCACATCCTATCACTTCCCTTCAGCAGAAGGGGAAGAAGTTTGAGTGGACAGAGAAGTGTGAGAGGGCTTTTCAGGAGCTCAAGCGAGCACTCACCAGTGCACCAATTCTTGCAGTGCCAGATCCTTCAGCAGAATTTGTGGTGTGCACTGATGCTTCATTAGATGGATTAGGGGCAGTCCTTATGCAGGGAGGGCGAGCCATTGCTTACGAGTCTAGGAAGCTTAAGACTCATGAGCTCAATTACCCCACGCACGATTTAGAGCTTGCAGCAGTGGTGCATGCCTTAGTACGTTGGCGTCACTTCCTCTTAGGTCACCGTTTTGAGCTTCATTCAGACCATCAGAGTCTTCAGTATATATTCACCCAGCCGAACCTTAATGCTCGGCAGAGGCGATGGATGGAGTTCTTATGTGAGTATGACTTTGATGTTCACTACATCAAGGGGAAGGAGAACGTGGTTGCAGATGCCTTGAGCAAGAGACGACATGATATTTATTCTATGACTGCAGGCACAGATTTGAGAGGTCGAATCCTCTATCATCTTCAGGAAGATGAGTGGTATTCTGAGGTATGTGAGATGATTCAGTCTCAGAGACCCTTGGAAGGGAAGTATGTTGGTTATACCTTAGAGTCTGATGGACTTTTACGTCATCGAGACCGTATTTATGTACCTTCTACCGGAGATTTACGTGCATTCATTATACTAGAGGCTCACAAAGCACCTTATGCAGCACATCTCGGGGTTAAGAAGCTACATGCAGATTTGAGGCAGCTGTATCATTGGCCTGGCATGAGATTGTAGATTGCTGAGATAGTGGCCAGGTGTCTTGAGTGTCAGTGGGTTAAGGCGGAGCACCGCCATCCTGGTGGACTCCTGCAGCCGCATGAGATTCCAGTATGGAAGTGGGAGGTTATATCCATGGATTTTATAGTTGGTCTTCCGATGTCTTCCCGACGTCATGATGCTATTATGGTGACGGTGGACCGGTTGACTAAGGTAGCCCACTTTTCTCCAGTTCGTACTACCTTCACAGCACCCGCAGTAGCCCAGGTGTTCTTACGAGATATTGTCAGACTTCATGGCATACCTCATAAGATCATCTCGGATAGAGATTCTCTTTTCACTTCATCCTTTTGGAGAGAGCTTCAGGCAGCATTGGGCACTAGGCTCAATTTCAGTACAGCCTATCACCCTGAGACAGATGGGCAGACCGAGAGGGTCAATCAGATTTTAGAAGACATGCTTCGCATGTATGTTATGGATCATCAGACCCGGTGGGAGGAGTGTCTTCATCTTGTGGAGTTTGCCTATAACAATGGGCATCATACATCTTTGGGAATGCCACCTTTCCAGGCATTGTATGGTAGACCTTGCAGGACCCCACTGAGTTGGGATAGGATCGAGGACAGAGTTTCTATTGGTCCTGAGCTAGTTCGAGATATGGAGCAGCAGGTCACCCTGATTAGACAACGTCTCTTAGAGGCTCAGGATAGACAGAAGAAGTATGCAGATGCGAAGAGGATTGACCGAGCCTACCTTGTGGGAGATAGAGTATTCTTGAGAGTGCGACCGCACAAGAGTCCAATCCGTTTTGAAAAGGGCTCTAAGCTTGCACCTCGTTTTGTTGGTTCGTTTGAGATCCTAGAGAGGATAGGGCCCGTTGCTTATCGTCTAGCCTTGCCACCTAGCCTGTCACGCATCCACGATGTGTTCCATGTATCGGTATTGCGGAAGTATATCTATGACGAGTCTCATATTATTGATTGGGATGCCTTGCAGGTGGAGTCAGATGGCCAGCTGGCTCTGGAGCCCATTCGCATTTTGGCTCGACGGACGTTGGTACTTCGAGGCAGAACGCTGGACCAAGTTAGGGTCCAGTGGGATTGCTATGATGAGGTCACAGCCTCATGGGAGGATGCAGCTCAGATGAGGGCCCAGTATCCGCACCTCTTTGATGAACTCCAGGAGGATGTTCATACCTAGAGGGGGTGGATGTGAGGCCCACCTTCGGCCCACATAGTGATCCTGTGTTATGCATATCAGCCTATCATTTTGATTATGTTTCTTTCAGAGATTCTTGGACTCTGTCGACTACTGTTATATTATGTTTGACTTGTTGGACTGTTCTTTTGATGATTCTGCATATGGGATCCATGATGTGTAGATTTGGTTTATGTTTTTATATGATGTTTTGTGAACCTGATGATCTTGATGATATTTAAATTACGTTATGGAATTTCATTTGAAATATGCAATCAAATCTTGAATATTACATGCAATTGAAGTATGAGTTGAATTATGCAATTTAATGATTAAATTTCACTATATCATATATGTTTATTTTAATGGTTTTCTTCCTTGAATTACTGATGCTGCATTTAGGTATTGCAGGTGGAAGGACCATGGAAACACATTCGGGGAAATCACATTGAACGTAGGGTAACCAGTTAAACCAAGGCCCCGTCTATTAAGAGACCTGAGGCCTCGTTGTTAAGTAATTTATTTCGTAACAGTAATTTGAATGTTTGTGTGTTTTAATGTTATGTGTTGTGATATTGGACGTACCGTGTGTGAAATGTTATTTTGTAAAGTGTCGCTTGACACTATTGTTAATGTTATCAAGGTACGTCGTGTGTTGTGTGAGAGCACTTGCTAGGAGTGTTAGGGAAATCTTAGCACACCTTTTTGCCATAGGAATCTTTATGCAATCTCATTCCCCATTTCTGATGTTATTTCTCGACATGGGTTTAGAGGGTTTATTATGGCCTTAGGAGATAGTTTTATGCAAAATTTGTTAACCCATTCCATGTACCCATGGGTTAGGGGTATTTTCACCTCTTTAGAAGCCAAAAAGTGACTTTAGGACCCTTTTAAAAATTCATTTTCCTTCTTGAGCGAAATTGCAACTTGCATGTTTGAACCTCATTTATGAGGTTAGGTGTAGAAGCCCTATTTAGAGGAATTTTTGGCTAAGGATGATTCATTCACCCATTCTCTATTTTTAGAGAGTTTCCAGAAAGTTAGAGGAGAAAGCTTGAAGCTTGGATTAGGGCTCAACAAAATTCTTCCATAGCTTTGGACTGGAGGTAGGAAATCATGTGCTCTCTTTGTTTGTAGGAGATGTTTGTTAATAGTGATCATGTTCTTGGCTTCCCATGGTTGGTCATGGTGGAAGCTTGTATTGTTTTGTGTTGTGTTTTAGCTCCCCATGGTTGGTCATGGTGAGAGCAAGCATGCAAATGTGTTATTCTTGTAATTGGATTTTGGGTTGTTTACTCTTGGATTCACTCACCCTTGGGAGGGAAGAGGAATCAAGAGGGGGTGTGGGAATGGAGGCAACTCCATGTGTAGAGTCTCCTCCATGTGTGGGGAAAGATGAACTTGGGTGAGTGATTTTCCCCAAGAAACCTTGCATTTAGCCCTTGTGGCAATGGGGGGCATAAGGAGGGAAAATTGGCCATGTGTGCCTTGTATGTAATTGAGAAATATGGGTCCATGTGTGGCCTTGTTTTGTTATGCAATGGTTATCTCCATGGTTTGTCTACCCACACCCTACAAAGGAAATTTCATGGGAATTCCTTAGTTTTCTGCTTGAGGGAATTTGGGATTTTGCCAATGTTTATAATCTTGTTGTGTTTGTGTGTGTGTGATTGTATCCTGTTCATTGTGATCTCCCCAAGCTCGGGGGTGGTCTCATGAGAGACCTTGGATGGGAGGTGAGCTCCCATGGTCATTTCCTTGTCTTGTTTTCATTTGCAGATATTGAAGTATGGATGTATGAAGATGAAGATGTTAGAAATTCTTGCCTTGATGTTTTTGAATGAGGAAATCACTCCATGATTTGGATGCATTGTTGTAAATTTTATATGATGTAATTCTTCTTTCTTTGGAGCACTTGTAAATTGTAAATTTAGAAAGGAAAATAAGAAAGATAAGCATGTTGCTATAATGATCTTTCACTGTAAAGATTGATGTATTTAGTAGATGTATTTATTATGATACTCATGTAAAGGAAAGCAAGCATCATTTTGAATATTGCAATGTTATTTTGTAATCTAGGATGATGTAAATTTCAATGGAAATAAAGATAATGAGATGTTATGTAATTCATAATATGTATAAGATGAATCCTTGCATGTTTCTTAAAAGATCTTTATCTCTCTCTCTACCATTGAAATTACTCTCTTAATTATTGCAATGAGTTCTTCAAGTTGATAGATTCTATATTGTATTGTTATCATCACTTATTTGGATGAAATAGGAATATTGTAGTTTTCTATTAGATGTTTTTAATTGTCTAAGAACATTGGAAATAAACTCTGTATATATGTTTTATATCACTCTATTAGTTCTATAAGATTGTGATGAAACAGCTATGAAATATGAATGAATTGTTAATATTAGATTTACTATTAAACTATGATACTCATGAATGAAACACTATCTAATTTCAATATCCTAAACTCTTCATTCCATTTTAAAAATCATTAAATTTTCATTTGCTATACTCTTATAAGTTTTCAAAAAAAGATTGAACTAGAAGTGCTTAAAAAAAAATTAGCACTCTACAGCAAATTTTTAAGAGAGCAAAATTGCTCTCTGGATTTTGTATGGGATAGAAATCCCATACAAAAATCCTTACCACAGTCTTATTAAAATATAAAACAAGACACCTAATTTCATAACTAATATAAAAACTAATATAATATCCAATAAAATATCTCTCCAAACTTAACTACCCCTTACCTCATTAATTTCCCCTTATCTCTTTGTCTACTCTTAAACCCACGCAGAGGATGATGATGTTTCTAATAATATAAACAAAAAATATATATTTTAAAATACCTATTAAATCCTTAACCCCACGTTGGACTTTGGGAAGTTTGTAAGTGGAGGCATTTCAAAGAGGATGAGTCATTGTTTGTAAGGACAAGGCTGTTAAAAAAATCTGCACCATACTTTATTAGATGTTGGAATTTATGGTGGAAGTTGACCACCACTTCCAAGCCCAAACTCACGCAACCTTGGGGAAAGTTTAAAACTTTAAACATTTTCCTTCCCCCTCTTAAAGCTGCGTACCCTTTCCTTGTCATAGTGTGGGGAAGTGTGAATGGGGGGATGTGATGGGTTTTAGGGAGCTAGGAGTAGGGAAAAAAGGCTAGTTTAGTAAAGTTAGTTTAGTTAGTAGTTAATTTAGATGTTTAGATAGTTATTAAGTTAGTTTAGTGGATAATAAAGTTATGAATTATTTTATGATATTTTGTTATTTTTGCATATATGGATTTATTATTAGTGTAGAAAGATAATATGTTATGCAATGTAATTTTTATAGTAATTGGTTATTCCATTTTGTTCAATATTGTTAATTTTAAGCATGTATTATTTATTAGTTAATATATTATAATTTATTAATTAAATAATAACTATATTACTTAATTAATATTTTATAATTATTAATTAATATTATATAATAATTAAATATAATTATTGATTCAGATCTATAGTTTATATTTCCCAATTTATTAATTCGTTTAATAAATAAATTCATGTATATTCTATAATTTCGGAAACGGACAGTTTAAACTCCTTTATCGAATTGGACTTAATTTAATTATTTTGAAAGTTGATTGACCTATTAATGGAATGACGTAAACTTTAGTCAACCATTTCCTCTTAGTCAACTTATGAATTTTCTAGTTCGTCAAACGACAATCTCGATCGACAAGTTGTTCGTCGATCTTCTCCTTATTGATTCTCAGCTAGTATCTTATGGAAACAACATTGTTGAGGTTATTCACCTGATTCTTTTGAAGCCTCGTCATAGACTTTCTTAACCGCATCATGAACGTAGGAAACTTTATCACCTTTTTAAAAAAAAATTTGTTGGTTGTGTTTTGACCCTACTTTTGGGCATCACACAATGTAGCTTGAAAGATATTTACAGACTTCCTATCATGGATCACATTTCGTAGACTATAGCAGGCCTAGAAATGATGTCTATGTTAGATGGTTTCTCTAACTATAATAAGATTATAGTAGCTAATCAGGATCAACATAAAATAACATTTACCCCACCTTGGGGTATGTATTCTTATAATAGGATACCTTTTGGCTTGATAAATGTAGGTACCACTTTCAAATGTGCAATGAATTCTTCTTTTAGTCATCTTCTAAATAAGGTGATAGTTGTCTATTTAGATGATTTAATGGCTTTTTCTAGAAGATTTAGAATTCACCCAAGGGATCTAAGATCATTCTTAGAGAGATGTAGAGATCATGATATCTCATTAAATCCTAAGAAGTCCATCTTTGTAGTCACATAGGGGAAGTTATTATGCCATATTGTGTTAAAGGAGGGGATCAAGATTGATCCTGAAAGAGTTAAATAAATTCAACACCTTTGTTTTCCTTCAAATAGGACTAGTGTTAAATCTTTCTTTGGGAAAATCAATTTCCTCAGAAGATTTGTACCTAATTTCACTGAAACAACCAAACACATGGTTAGTCTTCGGAGTTAGAGGAATCCTTTCAAATGGAGCACAAAAGCTATCAAAGCCTTTGATGAAGTTAAGAAAGCTATAGCATCTACCCCCACTCTGATAAACCCAGACTATAAGAAATATTTTATAATATATTGTTATGCCTAAAAACAAACAGTGTCTACAATATTATTGTAGAATAATGATAAAGAAGAAGAAGTACTAATCGCTTTTATGAGAATTCCACTTAAAAAGCATTAATTGAACTACCCTTTGGTCAAAAAACAAGCATATGCAAGGGTGAAAGAGGTGAAATCTTTTAGGTTCTATATTTTAAATTCTCACTCAATTGTTTATGTCCCTACTTATGTTGTCAAAGATGTCCTTACTCAATAGGAAATAGGCACGAATATTTGAGCAACTTGGATTGCCAAGATTCAAGAATTTGATTTAGATATTTGTCCCACCAAGTTGGTTCAGGGTCAGGGTTTATGCAAACTCATGTTCAAGTAGGTACCTGATAGTAACATGCCCTTTGTTCTCTTTGTTAGTCTTCATGACTCATGATTTTTAGAGGTGGCTTTCTATCTTACCTATGAAGACTATCCCCCTCATTTAAATCCTAAAGAGAAGATAAATCTTAGATTAAAAGATGTAAAGTATGTGATTTTTGATGACATACAATACAAAAAGGATTTACATGGAGCTTTTCTAAGATGTGTTGATAAAGAATAACAAGAAAAATTACTCATATAACTCCATAATGAGGCTTGCGATGGTGACTTTTCCTCCATAGTGACTTCTTTTAAAATTCTTAGAAGTTGTTATTACTAGCTAGGAATGTTTGGTGATTCCTACAAGTGGGTAGCGACATGTAAAAAGTGTAAATTACTCAATAGAAAGCCATGATTGGCAACTCTTCCCTTGAGACCAGTGGTTATAGAGGAACCCTTTTAGCAATGGGGGCTAGATTTCATTAGATGAATTAACCCTCCATCAAGTTTTGGTCACACACATATTCTCACTACAATGTACTACTTCACAAAATGGATAGAAGTGATTCTGGTCAAGAAAACTACATCTAAGGTGGTGTGTGAGTTTCTAAAGAATTATATTCTAGTTAGGTTCAGAGTTCCTAGCAAGCTAGTTGCAGATAATGCTACAAATTTTTCCTCTCAAGAATTGAAACTATTCTTCTATGATAAGGGCAACTACCTATCTCACACATTTGATTATTACCCCCAAGGAAGTAGATAGGCAAAATCAAGTAATAAAAACCTAATAAAGATAATGAGGAAATTAGTATGTGATAATGCCAAGGATTGGCATAAAAATTTGTTTATGCCAATCACACTTCTCTGAAAAGAGCAATTGGCATGTCACCATTTGAACTGGAAAATGGTGTGGAGGCTCAGCTTTCACTTCCCTTGGAACTAGCCACTGTAAAATTGCATAAACAAATTAAAGAACAAGTGTTTCAAGATGCTCTAGAGAATAATATTATATATCTTGGTAAAATATAGGAGGAAAGAGAGGAAATGGTGAGTTAGATAGCTTTGCATCAAGCTCGAGTCAAGAAAATATTTGATCAGAGGGCCAGGCCTTAGAATTTCATGGAAGGAGACCAGGTATTGCTATGGGATAAAAGGAGAGAACCTAAGGGTGCCCATGGAAAGTTTGAATCACTTTGGAAGGGCCCATTCTTAATCAAAAAAGCATTAGGAAGAAATTCTTTCAGGTTGGAACATCTTGATGGTGCTATTATTACCCTCACCTTTAATGGTTAGGATCTTAAATTGTATCAACTTTAAGCTATTCATGCCACTCTTTGTACATATTATTTTGTTGTGCTACTTTCTATTTTTTCCATTTTTGTTTGTTGTCCTTCTTGTCTATTTCCCTAGTCTACAAAACCAACTCTATAAGTTCATCCTTCATACTCAAGTGTCCTAGTCCCTAGTTGGAGCCATTGTTACCACAAATTTTTGTTTAATTATCTGAATCTCTAATATTCTCAAAAATTACCCCATAGTATTTTTCAAGTACATTTCTTTCAAAGTTTTTTCAGCTAATTTTCATGTACCCCTTGTCGATTCAAGTTGGCTCATTTTAATGTACCCCTTGTCAATTGAACTTGAACCTTGAACTATTCTTACTTCAAGATTTAAAGTTCAATAACACCTTGCGATATGTTTGGATTTGAGTCTTATTTTTATTTTAGCAAAATGTTTATCTTTTCAAAGCATGTTCACCCATTGAGCTATGAACCATGAAATCTCTTGGTTCTAAGTTCAATGTTCAATGGATTTTATCAACTTTCAAAGTGTTTTATTCTTTTATTACTCTTTCTAGCCATTAACTTTACTTTTATTAAAAGACACCAAAGGGTAGTCCTCCCAATTACTCATTGAACTTGAACCGTGAACTCTATTAGTTCAAAGTTTGAAGTTCAATAGATGTTCATAATATGCAAAAGTGGATGGTGGTGATTTGATGGAAAAGACATTTGGAAGGTGATTATGATATCTGTCCATGGCATGGATATAGTCATTAATAGAAATGACATCTAAATGTTGCTTCACTCATGGGAAAGTACAAATATTCAATGTATCAATCAAGAAAACTTCCCATCATTATTAATTAAATCTCTTGGTCTATTACTTTGCCATTTATTGCTAATCACTCATGATTTGTGAGCTACTTGGTAATAAATTGAGGAACTTAGTCATTTTGTTCATAGTGGCAGAGACATTTCAGACAACCAGTGTAGAAGAGGTATCTTTCTCCTTTCAAAGTTCAGTACATCATGTAAGAGAATGGGTTAGTTTTCTCTCTTTGGCCTCCTTGTTTCCAATTGAAAGCTCTTTGCATTGTCAAATTTCAAATCCTTTGAAGTTGATGCATTTCCCTGTTTAACTCCTTATTTTTGAGTCAATATAAAAAATCCAGTCGCAAATTTTGGAAACAATTCCTCCTTAATATGTTCCCTACATGAATGTGAGGACACCTTAATCAAGAAAAGAGCTTTGGAAGAGATTATTAGTAAAGTCAAAATCCCATTTCTAGTTCCATGCTTGAGAAAGAAATTCAGAGTGGATTGGTTGACGCGACCACTTTTCCAATAGTAGCTCCATGCTGAGAACTAGTGCTTGAATGTGCTACAAGATACAATTTTGAAGAAAAGTGCATTAAGAAAATAGATGGAAGTCCTCTAGTTTATAAAAGTAGCTCGATGTCATCTTACAGGCTAGACTATTCCCTCTTCCCAGTCAGTTTTTTCTACCAAAAGACAACTTTATAGAAATGAGATAGCCCAACACTGGTTGTTGAAAGCCCAAAAGGGAGGGTCTAGACTTCCCAAACCCCTCACCATTGACCATTTCAAACCATAGGTGGTTGAATTGGTGGTTTTTCTTAACTAGATTAAGTGAAATCAACACGCATATTATTGGCATGATTGGATGTATTTTTACATCCAAGTTACTCTTGGATGAGAGAAGTACATTGACTGGTCTAATACTATTGTTGATGAACTACATAACTAATTAGAAAACTTCCCAGGTGGAAGTAGTTTCCATATTTCCTCTTATTTGTTTTATATCCTAGAATGAAATAGAGAATGGAAGGGTCTTTTTCATGAACAAGCTATCCCAAATATGAATGTGTTTGATTATTATCCCCATTTACAGAAAGAGTTTCATAAAAATAGATTTATAAAGTTTAATGGACTATTCTTTGAAAGATTAACCTATGAACTACATGGGAATATGGAACAGAGGATGTCTGAAGAGGCTGACACTTTTGTTAATGCCTATGGGAGCTTCTTTATCAAGTTCAAAAGATTTACATATTTAAGATTTGGGGGTTTTGAAGGAGAGCCCTTCAAGTTACCAAGATACGCCTTTGATAGCCTTGTAATAGCCAAAGTTGTACACTAGCTATCCTATGTACACAAAGGATTCAAGGAGAGGAAAGGTAGGGCTAAATCAAGTTTTCCTATTGAACTTAGATTTTATACTTGTAAGACATCCTCAGATACCCTTAACCTAGAACATGAAGTAAAAAAGCTCAATCTGAAAACATTTGAACCTAGGAAAGATTTTTACAGTAAAGGGTATGTAGTCAGGAATTTCAATCTACCTTCTGAGTTCCAACATCTTCCTCAAATGGAAGACTAATGGGAAAATTGTGCTGATAACTTTGAAGAGAGAAGGAGGAGTTGGTTGAGATTTACTCACAGCCAAGTCATTACCCTAAATATTGGAATTGATATCACGGGGGTCAAAGAAGATAACAACGAAGAAGTGATCAATGACCAGTTTGAAGCAAAGGTTAGAAGTTCACCCTTGCCAGAGATAGACTAGAGTATTGATGAGAGGGATAGTATAACAATAAAAAATCTTAGTCTAATAAAAAGAAATGAGACATGGATCACTAACAAGAAACTCTCTACTCCAAGAAGGCATAACACAAGAAGATCTGCACTCAGTGATTCTGTTGCAAATCCTATTATTTCTTCTAATGAAAATGTTTCTCTTGTAGGTACTTCTAAAGTTAAAAATAAGAAAGGATCCAAAGCTAATCCACAAAAGAGGAACTCCCCCTATTCCACATGACCAACAAGAACCACAAGAATTGGAACAAAGAAGAAAAATAATAAAGTGTTAAAAAAGGAGGTACTTAATCTGGATGATATGGATACTCTTACGACAGAGCAGGATAATCAAGATGTATTAGGTGAAGATACTATAATTTAGAAAAGTGGCCAACCTGATGCTAAGAATCCTTCAACAACCCTAATGAGTACCTCCCTGCAAACATCATCACCAACCCTCAAATGGTTAGAAAATTATATCAAGAAGAAGAGAAATGTGCTACCTATCACTCTACCAATAGAAGCTATGGTAAGAAAATGCCTAGGAGAAATAGTTAAGCCTAAAAGGATTAGTATGGAGTCCATGATTGACATTGCTAAGAAAATAAGATGCTGGGTGGTGGAGCGTGTAGTACCAAAGGTGGATAAACATGTCTCAGAAGCTGTGGCTAATGATTTTACTATTGAAAAGATAGATTTAGGGTATTGTGACTTGAGCAGGAGATGCCAATCACCTAGAATCCTGAATGTAGAAGATATTGAACATAACTTTTAAGGATGAAAAAGATAAAAAGAAGATGAAAGCTACTATCAAAATATTGGTTGAGTTCATTCAAGAGGTCCGTGATCATTGTCCACTCCCCTTGGCCCAAATCCCCCAATCATTTGATCCGAGTTCACCAGAGTTTTGAAAGACCTTGGATCAAATTCAATGGAACAAACTCATTGTGGATGTTTTCAGTAAGTGGATAGAATGGATGATCTGACTTGGTAGTGATTACATTTCTCAACTAATTGAAACATATGGGGTTTTTGTAAAAACCATTTTAGAATACTAGTTGAGATAGATAAGTGGGATAAGGAGAAAAAAAAATGGACATTTATAATGGATCAAATGGGGGAGATAGAATGATATGGAGTATCCAATTTCCTCACTAAAAAACCAGTCCAAGATTTGGATGAAGATGTTCTCTATGTTTCCATTAAGAGCATCGGATGACATAACTCCATAATTAAAGGAGGATGTGAAGGAGACACTTAATTGCTAAATTATTTGAAAGAGTTAATAGACATGATGCAGAAAGAACTCAAGTGTCTGAATATTACTCTCATGGATGAAGGACCCAAAGCATCAAAGAGGCTAAAAAGATGACCCAAGAATTCAAGAAAGGGATAGTGGAAATCAAGGACAACAAGGACCTCATGACTGAAGATTTTACTATTAGGAATATTCCTAAGAGATAACTGAGAGGGGGGGGGGGGGGGTAAATCAATTATCTACAAGATTAAATTATTTATCCAATTAAGTACAGAAGAACATTAAGAACATAAACAATAGAAAATGAACACAATTTTGACTATGAGGAAACCTAAATAGGTAAAAACCCCCATGGGAATTGACACCCACTAAAAATGCAGTAGTGTATAATGATCACCGTTAGAAGATCTTACAACCTTTTTATGATTTGATCTTTACAATGAAATAAGTACGGTTACCTGGTCAAGGGTTGGACCCTATTAGGAGTCTTTTATAATTAACCCTGCTAGGGGTGAGGACACACTGTCCAAGATCTCACTGCTCAAAGGGGTGAAGGCCACAACCTTCTATTTTATAGATACACACTATATTTGGATCTTGGTGAAATGTGAGGTAGACCTGTAGTCTTGATCAATTCCAATGAGTAGCATAAACTTTCTTCATTTTCACATAGAGCTTTTGCTGATGGCACAATACTTCGCAACTTCTGCTCTACTTCTTTTCTTTCAACTAATAGCCATACTTAGCAATCACAAATGACTACCTATAAATATCTTTCTTCTAATGATATAATCAAGCTGGCTTGTTAGAACCATCTTGAAATCATATTAGATAAATAATACAACTCTCCAATAACATCTCATTTGACACTACTAAGCACACAACACAAATTAGGACTGCTCAACTCCATATGAGTAGATGCATCGCTTCACACTATTAGATCCACCAAATTAACTGCTACTTTCTTCTCATGCTCAATTACATCATGCACTCTTAAAAAAAATAATTAATTCTTCTCCAAACACTAATCCAAGTGTGCATATCCAAATGATAGGTGCAACTACTACAATAAAAAAAAAAAATGTAGTCTCTGACAGATACACTCAGGAAACTGTAACTGGAAATTGGAGACTTCATAACTCAGACTGTACTACATATTAGACTCTGCATCCATGAACATAGCATCATAAACTTTCTTACAACATAAATGTAAATGTACAAGGCTCTGCCAAAACTTTACTATGAATCACATATGGAACTCTTCTTGGGACCTATCAGGAATACTCACTGATATAGACTATTGTATTATTATCTTCACTCAGAATAAACCTCGATGGTTATGATATCATGATGATAACATATCTATGAAACACATGATCAAGGCTCTCTCCATCAGACTTCCACACATGTTTCTTACCATATGTTTTCATCAATGATAAACATACAGTCACCACTGGCTTGCTGGCAAATCTCCAACAATCTCCCCCTTTGGAATTGATGGCAACATATGGAATGAAAAACACCACCAATCCAAATGAGATATTATTTTATAACATTCTCCATTTCCTCAACAAATTTCTCCCAAGGATGAATCCTCCATCTCTTACTTTTTTGTTTCTTCTTGCTAAATACACACTTCCCCTTTCTAAAATTCTTTTATAATATTCTCCATTTCCTCAAAAAAACTTCTTCAAGGATGAATCCTTCATCTCTTTGTGTTTTTTCTTCATGACTATATACTTATCTCCCCTTTGACATAAATGGAAAAGGGCACCAATCAATTAAGCATCGATACTACTCCTAAAGTAGAGTGGTCAACCATTCATTAGTCACTAAGGACTGATGCACTCCTGCAAACTCAAATAAGATTTAGGGAAGTGAATTACTCCCAACTTCTCCCTGAGATACTCAAATGTATCCTTAGGTAAAGTCTTTTTGAATATGTCTACTAGCTAATCTTTGTACTCATGTAGTCCAACATCTTTCTCTACAAATTTCTCTCTTAGGAAATGATACTTTCTCTCAATGTGTTTTGTCTTTACATGCATCACAAGATTTTTTGACATATTGATAGTGCTAGTGTTATCAAAATGAATAAAAATAGGATAATCAACCTGAATACCAAAATCTTTTATCATCTGCTTGATCCACACAATTGTAGAAAAATTCAATGCTGCTACAACATAATTAGCTTCTACTGTGGACTAAAAAATACAATTTTTCTTTTTACTTGTCTATGTAACAAGTCTATCTCCAAGAAATAATTCTCTTTTTGGGGTACTATTTCTATCATCCATGCAACCTGCCCAATCTACATCTATATATACATGGAGTTCAACATTTTCCAAATTAGGATACCATAAACTATAGTCTATAGTTCCTTCCAAATACCTAAATATCCTCTTTATTGCCATGAGATGACTTTGTTTAGGTTATGCTACAAATATTTCAACTATGCCAACTGCATTGGAAATATCAGGTCTACATTGAGTAAGATAGATTAGTTTACCAGTCATAGACTTATACAAATTTATGTCTACTCCTACTGAATCATCTTCTTTTGAAAGCTTTCATTCTCTTATCATAGGTGTACTTACTGGATTCCAATCATCCATCTTTAATTTCTTTAATATCTCTTTCACATATTTAGACTAATTAATGAAAATAACTTTTTCTATCTACATCACATTCAGTCCCAAAAAATACTTGATAGGACCAATCATGCTCATTTCAAATTCACTCTTCATCTCCTTAGCAAATTAGGAACTAAGCTTGTCATTTCCACCAAAGATAATGTCATAAAAAAATATAGCAACTAAAAATAGTCCATCGGTTGTGTCTCTTATGAATAAGTTATAATCTTCTACTCCTTTCTTGAATCCAATCTTAGTCAAGTATCCATCATGTATTTCATACCATGCTCTAGGGGCTTTCTTAAGTCTGTAGAGGGATTTCTTCAATCTGCATACCATATCAGGTCTATCTGATAATGTACATCCTTCAGGCTTCTCTATGTATACTTCTTCTTTAAGCTATCCATTCAAGAATGCTAACTTAAGATCCATCTAGTATACCTTAAAGTCTTTGAATGTAGCATAGGCTAAAAATAATTCTATGGCTTGTAATCTTCTTACAGGGGAAAATATGTCTGAATAATCAATACCTTCTCTTTTGCATACCATTTACGTACTAGTCTTTCTTTGTTTCTTACCATTGTTCCATCTTCATTCATCTTATTTCTAAATATCCACTTGGTTCCAATCACATTCTTATCATTAGGCCTAGGGACCAATTCCCATGTTTCATTCTTAATTATCTGATCTAGCTCTTCTTTCATTGCTTCATGCCAATCTGAATCATTACATCCATCTTCAACACTTAAGGGTTCAATTTGTGAAAGTAAACATACCTCTTCATTAGCTGTGGAACTCTTTTCTTTTGATCTTGTCATGAATTTTCTGTTCTGATCTCTAATGATGTCTTACTTTGAATGGTATCTAGATTTGAATTTTAGAATATTAGGTGTGACTCTCTCATCTTCCTTTTGTGTTTCTTCTTCACTTGTTTTAGGGTCATTGAACAAAACATCAATGTTGTCAAACATCTCTTCAACAACTACTTCACTACTGGTGGATCTAGGTTCTTCTTCAATCATAGGTGCATAATCATGACATCTTTCTTGAATCATAAAATTTTCATCAATCTTCACATGAGCACTTTCAATGATCTTCTTCAGTCTTAAATTAAAACATCTATAAGCTTTTCTTTTAGTGGAGTAACCAAGGAAAATACCTTCTTCACTTCTTGCATCCAACTTGCCTATAGATTCATCTCTCTTGATGTAGCACTTGCTTCCAAAAATTTTGAAGTATTTGACTATAGGTACATTCCCAAACCATAGCTCATAAGGTTTCTTGTATGTGCCTGGTCTTAATTGAATTCTATTGATTTTATAGACTGTAGTATTGATCACATCTCTCCAATATGTGTGCACCACCTTTCCTTCAATCATGATAGTGTGCGGTGTGTCAAGTATGATCCTATTCCTTCTTTTTGCAATTCCATTTTGCTGAGGGGTTCTAGGTGCACTTAAATATCTCTTTATCCTATTTTCTTCACAATATTCATAAAATTTGTTAGAGGTGAATTCTCCTCCTCTATCTTATCTCAGACATTTAATCTTCAATCCAGAATCATTCTCAACCTTAGCTTTGAATATTTTAAACTTCTCAAGTGCTTTTGATTTGTCTTTTAAGAATGCAACCCACATTATTCTAGAATAATCATCAATAAACAAAATTAAGTACCTTTCGCCATTGTATATTCTTGTTTGAGTTGGTGCACATAAGTCTGTAAGTATTAGATCCAACTTGTTCTCTACTAAATTTTTCTTGCTTTTGAATGAATTCCTTACATGCTTTCCTAGTACACATTATCAACATATTGTATCAACTAATTTTGCAATGCTAGGAAGGTCTCTTACTGCCTTTACATTTCTTATCTTCACTATGTTGTCAAAATTGATGTGACATGGTCTTTTCTACCATAACCAATTATCATCTACTTTAGCAACAAAACAACTTTCATTAGGATTGAGATGAAAAAAATTACCTTTAGTCTTTGAACTAGATGCAATCATCTCTTCTTCTTTGTTACTAATGGTGAACTTGTTGTCTTTGAATTCCAACTGATATCCTTTGTCAAGCAACTTCTCAACACATACTAAGTTATGCTACAAACCATCAACATAAATAACATCATCAATGTTGTACTTTCCATCCAAGGTGATAGCTCCTCTACCTATGATAGGTTTAAGATTGTTGTCTCCAAATCTAACCATGTCGGCTTTATATCTATCTAGATGTATGAATCTATCCTTTTCTCTTGTCATATGATGTGAGCAACCACTCTCAATGATCCAATTTGTCTTGAGGCTAGCTTGTGAAATCAATGCCAACTCTTTTTCTTTCTTTTCATCTTCAAGGTCCATTTTCAACATGTCTTCAAGAGAAATTAATCCAATTTCATCTTCTTCTAATTCTTCATCTAATACTTCATCACCAGCATAGTAACACTCTTTTGTATACTTAGGCTTATAGTTATTTTTGAACTTCTTGACTCTTGTGGGACACTTAGAGGCAAAGTGACCAATCTTGTTACATGAAAAGCATTTGAATGGTAACTCACCTTCATATTTCCCTTTTCCTTTCCTTTCTTTATTACAAATAAAAGAAATGAAATCATCTAGTTCTTTCTCTTCATCATCATCAAAATTACTAGAAGTGTTCAAGGATTTCTTACCATGGACTGAAGCTTTGAATGCCATTTCACTTTTAGGCTCTGTCTTCAATCTTGATATCTCAAATGTTGAAAGCTTGCTGATTAAGGTCTCTCTTTTGAAGTCTTTTTTGGATTTCATAGTTTCATCAAGGATGCATATATTGTTGTCATATTCTAGTGTCAAGGTAGTCATCAGTTTATCCATTATGTCTTCTTCCAAAATTTCTCCACCATTTTTTCTGATTCTTGCAACTTCTTCATTAATCCTTTGATTGTAGGCTCTGGCATTCTCATCAAATGTCATCTCTAATGTATTGTATCTTTTCTTCCATGTCTTTCTGCATGCATTCTTGGCTTGAATATCTCCTTCAAACATGTCTTCTAGATACTTCCATATCATATAGGCTTTATCCATTTTCTTCATTTTTGAAAACTCATTGTTAGATAAGGCACTAATAAGGGCTTCTTTGGAAATAGCATTTGAAGTGAACATCTCCTTTTGCTTCAAGGTTGCATCATCCTTTGCAAGATCTGCTAGAGAGGGAATTTGAACTTCTTTGGTAGCTACTTCAAAAATCTCAAAGGCAATGTACTACAAATGTGTCATCATTTTCTTCTTCCAGTCTAGATAGGTCTCTCCATCAAACTTAGGAATTTCTTTTCTAAAGAATCCCATCTAATCAACCTCAAGTTGTTAAACTTTATCTCTGAGGCACTTGGATCTGATACTGATTGTTAGGAATAGTCCCAAGAGATAACTGAGAGGGGGGGGGGGGTGAATTAGTTATCTACAAGATTTAATTATTTATCCAATTAAGTACATAAGAACATTAAGAACATACACAATAACACATGAACACAATTTTGGTTACGAGGTGTTGGTTGTGGATTATTCCCTTTGATCTTCAACTTGCAAATTTACACTTTGATGGATAATGTAAATAAAATCCTCACTCTATCACCACTCTAAAGTCCACAAGGAAGAGGGCCAACTAACAAGGATCAAAGGATCCTTCTACACTTTGAGCTTCAGTGCTCAGGCGGGTGTACCCTTGACTCACTTCTCTACAAGAGTCTAAAACAATATTCCACTATATCTCATATAAGATTGTTAAATATTTATCAAATAATGTTTGTAGTTGTAGTTGTTAACCATGCATACCTCAAGAGGAAGGACTAGTGCCTTATCCCAGGGCTCAGAGTCACCTAACTGTATACCTCAACTGAATACCTCAAATCAAACATAATGGAATCTGAGGTAAGTGCTTTTCCTATTACCCATTTCCCTCAATCACAAGGACATCAAATTCTACACCTGACTATAAACTCATTGAATTAACCTAGAAGAATTTAATCCTAACTTTGTTAGGAACTCAAAGATAAATTCAAAATAGTCTTTGTTTACCATATGTTAGCACACTTTGTGAAACTAACATATATGAGCTCAGAGACAAGCAAGAAGACATACACAAGATAAAGGATTGGGATTCAAAATGTTCTCATTAACACAATTAGGATCAACATACAATCAAAATGATACCAAGATCAGAAAAGTCACAAAATCAGACTTCTATCAGTATATTACAGTCAAAAACTAGGGACCAAAAGCAACAATGTTTTGGAACCCTTGCAAAATCTAAAATTCTACAACTTATAACCCCCTAGTCATCTTGAAATCTGTAACAAGCTACGGATAACTAGGGTTAGGGTTTCAACCACCCAACCTACTAGAAATGGTCAAAAAAGTTATTATAGGGGTAGGAAACACAATCAATCAAGAAAGAGGAAATTCCTAAACTGATCTACAATCATGAAATTCTTCTTTGCAAGTATAGGGGATCACAAAACCAGGCTCAAAAGGACACCCTGCAACATGCCTTGAGCACATAACCACCATGGTACAAGCTTTGCAAACAATCCAGCAACACCCTGGACCACACCGCAAATGGAAAACCAGTCATATCTCACCAAACAGGGTCTACTTTGCAATGAATTCCATAAATCTTAGTACTTTCTATCACTGGAAGCTCTCAAAGAAATTTGAATTTGAACCACAACGGCTAAATCCTTGGCACTAGCAGAGAATGATGACCCACATTCAAATTGAGAGCAACTTTAAAACATAGCCATCTGATCAAACCTCCTTCACAACTTTATGATTTTCCATTAAAAGTGGCCCACCAGACTTAGTGAATTGGTGAGAAAGGACCCTCACCAATTCACTAAACATTTCATGCTTGCGTAGTTAGGACCAAAGCCAAAAACACAAAGTATTCGATGCCAAAGGATAAGTGCACAAAAGTAGGAAGCACAGGGTTGAAAACACACAGATTGAAAACACCATGGACCTTCAGAAACACTATGGATTTTTGACACTATGGCAGATTTTGACAATTTCCTACAGACCTTGAAATTTGAATAACTTTTTGGATTTTATGATTCAGCAAGTGCAAATTGGACTAGAGCTTGGTGACAACACAAGGAACATAGGGAAGGACATGAACCATGAAACACTTGTAGGGAGGAGGCCATTTTCAAAGGATTTTTCTATGACAAAAAATGGCCTAACACGAGGAAACCCAAATAGGTAAAAGCCCCAGTGGGAATTGACACCCACTAAAATTGCACTAGTGTATAATGATCCATGTTAGAAGATCTTATAACCTTGTTAGGAGTTGATCTTTACAATTTAATAAGTATAGTGACCTAGTCAAGGGTCATACCTTGTTAGGAGTCTTTTACAATTAACCTTGTTAGGGGTGAGGACACACTGTCTGAGAGCTCACTGCTCAAAGGGGTGAAGGTTGCAACCTTTTGTTTAATTGATACACACTATATCTAGATCTTGGTGAACTGTGAGATATACCTACTATCTTGATCAATTCCAATGAGTAGCATACACTTTATTCTTTGTCACATAGACCTTCTATTGATGGCACATTACTTTGCAACTTCTCCTCTACTTCTTTTCTTTCAACTATCAACCATACTTAGCAATCAAAAATGACTGCCTATAAATATCTTTCATCTAAATGATATAATCATGTCAGCCTACTAGAACCATCTTGAAATCATATAAGAGAAATAATACTACTCTCCAATAACATCTTAGTTAGTTCTACTAAGCACACAACACAAATTAGGACCACTCAACTCCATATGAGTAGACACGTCACTTCACACTATCGGCCCAACCAAATTAACTGCTACTTTCTTCTCATGATGAATTACATCATGCACTCTTAACCAAACATTCTTAACTCTTCTCCAAACACTTATCCAAGTGTGCATATCCAAATAATAGCCACAACTAATACAATAATAAAAACAATGTCGGCTCTGTCAGATACACTAAGGAAACTATAACTGGAAACTAGATACTTCATAACTCAGACAGTACTACATATTAGACTTTGGGTCCATGAACATAGCATCATACATACATCTAAAATATAAATGTAAACACATAAGGCTCCACTACAACTATACTATGAATCACATATGGAACTCTTCCTGGGACTTGTCAGGAACACTCACTGATACAAACTACTATATTACTGTCTTCACTTAGAATCAACCTCTATGATTATGATATCACATTGATAACATATCTAGGAAACATATACTCAAGGCTCTCTCCATCATGCTTTCACACATTCCTCTTACCATATTTTGTCATCAATGACAAACAGACAGTCATCACTAGCTTGCTAGAAAATCTCCAACATTTACATCTATTGAAAATATTGAGGCTATGTTGGTGGTGTGCATGGACCACCCGGAGTCCCATAAATTGAAGGTGATTTAGGTGTGTAAAGATAAAATGGTTCTTGGGTAGAGGATAATTGACATCAGCTCACCACACCATGCCATGATAGTTAATGTGTCATGTGCTCACGAGGATTGGAAAAAGGCTCACACATCTAATTCTTTTGAAGGCTAATCAATAGCATCCAGATCAACCATGAGCCAATAATCGTGCCCCGCTGATCCTGGGTCATTCCTTGTTTTTTAGTTTATGCTATTTTTAGTAATCCTTTTTGTTGTCCTAAACTATTTTCTTCCAAAACTCGAGGAGTTTCAAGAACTTTATTATTTTTTATAGGATGTAACTGGATGGCTATTTATGGCCAAAAAAAATTCTTAAGGGGTCGATGATAGTTTTATTTTGAAAGTAATTAGAATAGTTTAGTTATCTTTTTGGTGTGGTTTTCTGTAAGAGACTTTCGATTACATTTCTGAATCAATGAATGGAAAATATTTACTGTTATAAATTTGGTGGTTTATACGTGTGAATTAGTCTCTATTAGGATATCTATTATTGAACATAATTGTTTGATTGAAGTGTCTCTTTCTTTTGAATCTTAGTTATAAATTTGTCAATTCATTTGTGAATGCATTACGAAGTGAATTTTGTGAGATTCAGCTAATTGATTTACTTATTTCATTAGAGTAATTAAGACATTTTTATGTGAATTACTGGAAGTACCTTATCTACTTTTTTCTTAAAAGTATGATGTTAGCGGAGATACATTTATTTATTATTTAAAATTCATTGAAAATCATACTAGGAGCTATACCATAATTCAGAGGATTAAACCTTCCAGTTTTAATCAAACTATTAGTAAAGAATTAGTGTTTCTTGATGGGTTATAGAGTGTAGAAACAAAAATAGAATAAAGAGACAAATTCATTTACTAACACCTACTTAAATAATTATAAAATATTACTATTTTAGTTACTATCAAATATTTTCACTACAAAACTAAACTGACAATTACTTTAAAATCCACTTTTGACTTAGTTTATATGACTATGATAGACACTAAGTAGTCAAGAGTTAAAAATATTAGTATTGTTGTGTTATAAAATTTACTATTTAATACTACTTATAATTTATAATACTAATAATGATTTATAAATAAATAATTAAAATGTTATAAAATTATAATAATGGTTATTTATAAAATAATATTATTAATAAAATTAATATATTTTTAATGAGAGTATTATAGATATGTTTTTTTCTTTTATTTTAAACAATATTTAAAATAATTTTTTGACATATGTAAAATTTCAATTTGATATTCTATATGGATTTTATGTAGTGTCCATGAGTGTTCATTGATTCATAATCTTGATAATAAAATATTAAAGTTGTTTTGATGTAAACCTTAGCAAGTTGTATCACCCCCACATTTGCTCCTCAAAGAGTAAGATAGTAGAGGATTGTATCCATTTTCTTTGTCTAGCCCCTTCCAAAATAGTTGCAATTCCATGTAGAGTAGGAAAAGACCGAACCCTTTTTTGAGCAATAATTCAAGATATTATTTTTATCTTTTTCTACCATAGTTTTGGGTTTAAGATTTGAAAAGTGATCTCCTCTTCTAGTGTATTTGATACTCCATCTAGTGGTTTAAACTAGGTTTTTAGAGATATCGAATAGCCTTATGAGCTATATTTTCATAACCTTTGCAAAATTATCATGTACTAGCTCGATTATACCTCACATGGAAATTGATTTTAATTTATCTTTCAAATAGGCATGTGTGGGGTAGGGAAAACTTTAGTGGTGAATATTTGCCTTTTGGCGAATGTCACATGTCAGGAACCTAAGATTTAGTGAATGTAATTTGTATATTAGGTTGACTGTGTCACCTGAACTTTATAAATATTTGGTGGAATACCTAAGTCCATCACCTATTAGTTTATGTATTTTTCCCCTTTTCTTTCACAATATCGCCAATCGAATCTAATTGTAGGACACCATAAATTGAAAAATTTTGCCTACCATTTCCAAAGCTTATTGTAACTGACAACCATATTCATCAATATGTGGTCAAAATTTAATATTAGGGTACATGTTATGTATATAGATTTGACATGTGTCTCTATTCCAAAGACTTTCAATGAAAATTTATGTCTTTTAAAACTTTGGCCCAAAATATATTTGACACATGTCTCTATTCCAAAGACTTTTGGGGGAATCTTTGTTTCCTTTAAAACCTTGGCCCGAAATAGAATTCCTGCTATTGATATCAGATCATCAAATGGTTATAAAAAGTAGCATTATCTCCTATCAGGATGGTTCTAGGGGCACTGCCCCTAGAACTCATCTTGGGGGCATTGCCTGCAACCCCTGTCAAATAATTATGATTTCTAGGTATGTGTTCCTGTCATCGTGATTTTATTCAATAATGAAAGATTCACCAATATTTTATAGAATTTTCATATAATTGAAAAAAAATTCTAGTACAAATAATATGTTTTTATCTCAAATTAATATTTTTTTTCCAGCAATATTATTTTTTTTGACCCAAAATAATGTAGGATTCGCCAGGATTTTACACTTTTTCTAGGGAGGGAGTTTCTTAAAGTTTTCCCTGGTGTGGGGTTGGAACTATCCCTTAAAATACTAGGAGACCTACCACCCATAGTATGAAAAAGGTAGATTAGTTTCACTGGGGGGATTAACTATAGTTTTGGTGAACCACGTGGATGGGATAACTATAGTTTCGGTAAAATGGGTGGGTGGGAAATGATAGTTCCAAGTATTCTTGAGGAAGACCCTGACAGTCCTATTAGAATTACCTTGCATGGGGATTGATTTTAATCTCTCTTTCCAATCACAACTACCACTAGAAACTAGAATTCATGACTACTCCATCCCCCATATATACCCATGCAAAATTTGAGTGATAAATATGGTAGAGAAGAACCACATTACATAAATATGGACCTTTGAATGAAAATATTCCATTTTGTTCACTCTAATGCTTATTTTGGATTGATGATTTTTTGTAAAGACAATACATTCAAAGGCATCATCAATGATGATAAAACTATTATCATATTCAAGTACCTAATTTTACAGAGGTCCATCACCACCATGTTTAGTTTTTGGCATACACGTGAGATGGAAAACTCTTGTTTGAGAAACATATTTCAAATTGAAAAATCTATTTCTAATTTGAATACAATTAATTAGAGCTATCTTGCTACACTTTTATGTTTGAGAGTGTATTATTGTAAATTATTCTTCTATAGCATTGTAAATTGTATCTTTATCTAATTTCTTGCTCATTTAGGCCCTATTTTAGTGTTCCAAGGCTCTCATACCCATTATAGTTTACTATAACTTGATTTACACATATTTTTAGCATTCCCTCCCAAAATAGGACCTTTAGTCTAAATTTGGGTTCAATTAAGGATAATAAGGGTGACTAGGTAGGAAAAGTACAACTTTGAGTGAGCATTATCCCAAAGATTTGGCCCCAAATTTGAATTAGGTAATGGTCATTTTATTTTAGAGTGAATCCTAAATTTTTTCTAGACTCCTTTGAGTTTTTCACCCTAAAAATAGATAGGTGACTTGTGTATAAACAAATGTAGGTCTCCTTCATTTTAGTAAGAATACACAACACGTGGATTCAACTAAAGTACCACGTATAGAATCCAATTCTATCAAGACAAAGAAATAAATCAAGTACAATTGATCAAGAATTTAAGGCATGGAAGAGAAGGAGTAACTCATGGATCTAAGCATCTATGAATACATTTGTAAGAATTTTGATATCGCTCTGATACCATGTAAGAATTTGCCTAAGGAAAAGAGTAGAAACCAAGATCTAGAAGCTCAAGACATAGCACAAGAGAGGCAAAATATGATATGATCAAATGATCAAATAAAGATAATAGATTGAATGATTGATTACATACAATGTAGGAGTGTCTAAATATATAGGCAATGCAATAAGACTACATGATAAGGAGATGATAATATATCACCCACATAAGGTGGAATCACATGTCCACCAAAGGTGGATCATCCTCCATTATACATGAAAGTATGTGCAACAATAAGATGATGATAATGCGATAAGAGCACTAAAGGTGGATCTCACACACAAAGAGGTATGTGATGACAACTATCACACCTAAAGTGGAGATTCTCCTAACCATGTGCTAAAATGAAATGTAAACTCCTAAGTGTCTCAAAGACAACTAATATGCAAATGCATTATCCTAAGTAAACTTAAGTAAAGTGTAATTAGTAAATACTTAATTACACCAACACCCCCCCTTAAGTGTAACTTAGGGGAATGCACTTAAGCTCACAATGCAATATGGGTCCCGACTACTAGGCCATGTTAGGTACCCATGTACAATATGCAAGAGCAAAAGATAATGCAATCTCTCATAAAGCGGAGAAAGAGGGAAAACCTCATGGGAAAAACCCTCTGCCAAAAAGAGAGATGAATACAAGATGCATGCATGGATGGAGTAATAAAGACCCCCCTATTATGACATACATCAAGCATATACAATAAAGAATCCCCCCAAATGAAGAAAACAAGGAGACATGATATCCCCCCATAATGAGTAATCTCCTCCAAGGATGGTAAGTGCTTGAAGACAAAATATAGTTGTCTTCAAACAACATTTCTCCTCTTAGGAAGAAGATACACCAAGTATAGATGTAAGACGGCTTCCCATTGTGGATAGGAAGTAGGAAGGGGAATCCAAATGAATTATGATGTCTTTGAAGTATGCTCAAGTGTCACCATGTCCTTGGTTGATGAAGATGCCATGAACCAATCAGGAGAAAGCCCAATAGAAGAAGGTGACAAACAAGGAACCAATGATAAATGATCCACGTAAGAATTTGGATCAAACTCCAAAGACAAAGATGCCTCCTCAAATGAAATACGAAGCCAAGCAAGAAAGCCCCCCTCAATGTAGAATGTACACCCATGATAGATGCACATGGATCAATGTAGAAACTGCACCAAGAAAATTGAATAATGTTCCTCCCCTTATGAAGAAACAAGTCCGTAGGTGGATCAATGAATCCACCCTAATCTCTAGGAAGAATACTCAAAATGTATGATGTCTCAGGAAAATGAATAGGAATCTCCAACACATGAGTATGGTCAACTTTAACTATGCAATGTGACATCTCAAGTGAATTTTGAGACTCGTGAAAACCAATCTCCAAAGACTCAAATGTCTTCTGTGAAGTTAAAGGGACCTCCAAATTTTGTATCAAAGGATCCACAATCATGTCACCCTCAAAAGAATGATCAAGTAGAGAATGAATATGAGGGTCAACATGCTCCCTCACAACACCTGAAGAAGGATCATCCTCAACAAAGAGAAGATGAATGTCATCAATGAAGTCTCCCAAATCTGAAATGTAGGACTCCATAAACAAACCTACAATGTCTGTCAAGTAGTCATCCCATGGAACAAAGTTTGGAAGATAGGGAATATCTTGCTGCACTGAATCACAAGAGTCAATGGCTATAGGAAGACATGCATCATCAAGAGATGTGATCTCAGAAGGAGGAGAAGGAGCTACAACTAGAGGTTCTAGAAATTTTGGAAGTGGAGGAATATGTGGATCTCCATACAATTCCCAAAGAATAGTCCAAAGACCATGAATATTTTCTGTCTCATCATCATAGTCAACAAGGGAATCTATAACATCCATATCCATATTCAAATAGATAACCTTAGAAACTTTTGAGTAAGAGTCCCAATTGAAAGAAGGATTTTTAGGTCTATACTCTTACAAATAGGGCAATAGGTTATGCTCACTAAGATGAGCAAGAAATAATTCACTCCATTTCTTATATTTCCTTCTTGTCAACTTAATTAAACCATCCATGATGTATTTCTCACATGAAACAATGAGACCAAAAAATTAATGTACCCCCCAAAATGCAATGAGCCAAAGAACCCCCCCAAAATAGATGATTTTGGCACTTTATATATAGTGCATGTACAATTGCCACTTGCCAAAATGAATCAAAGTGGACTTCTGATTTTGATGATTACAACAAAAAATATGAAGCTATAGTAGACTCAAACAAATAAGACACAAGATCTCTCAAGGATCTAACAAAATACAAGTGCCAAAAATAGGCCAAAATAGACCAAATTTTGAAAGTACTATGTCTACTCAAAATTTTTCCAAAATGATACCAGATCTGGAAAGTAGACAAAAAATCATGAACTTTCCAAAAAAATAGCACCTGAAAATGTGTCCATATGAGCCCAAATGAAGCCTCTAAAGTTGTAAAAATCTGGATTTGCAATTTTTAGAAAATATCAAAAATAGAGATCAGAAATCACCTACACCATTATGTAGATTGTGAAATTCTACCCCAAAATGAAAAAAATTGCTCTGAAAAAGGAGTTTGTATGACTGAGATATCATTGTTTGAAAATCGCCTCTGAAATTATTTTTTCTGAATCACTGCCGCCGAACCTTGAAAATTCAAATGGCTCTAGATTTCACTTCAGATATCTGATTTGGATGAAACAAAACTAGATTTAGGGGTTTTTGGACCTCTTTAATATGATGCCAACCTCTGATTTGCACCAGCAAGCTCCAATTTTGACCTGCAATAAAAATCTCTCAAAATAGGCTATACAATGAAACTCCTATGGCTCTAATACCATGTAAGAATTTTGATATCACTCTGATACCATGTAAGAATTTTCCTAAGGCAAAGAGTAGAAACCAAGATCTAGAAGCTCAAGAGATAGCACAAGAGAGACAAAATATGATATGATCAAATGATCAAATAAAGATAATAGATTGAATGATTGATTACATACAATGTAGGAGTGCCTAAATATATAGGCAATGCAATAAGACTACATGATAAGGAGATGATAAGATATCACCCACATAAGGTGGAATCACATGTCCACAAAAGGTGGATCGTCCTCCATTGTACATGAAAGTATGTGCAACAATGAGAGGATGATAATGTGATAAGAGCACTAAAGGTGGATCTCACACACAAAGAGGTATGTGATGATAACTATCACACCTAAAGTGGAGATTCTCCTAACCATGTGCTAAAATGAAATGAAAAATCCTAAGCGTCTCAAAGATAACTAATATGCAAATGCATTATCCTAAGTAAACTTAAGTAAAGTGTAATTAGTAAATACTTAATTACACCAACAACATTCATGATATTTCTATCCTAAAGTCAACATAAAAGTCAATATCAAGTATCCTCATGGGGAATTTGATATTAGGAAGGTTTATAAATGTATTATCATTTAGTTTTCAAATCTAGCCTATACTATAAACTATCATGATTCCTTTCAAGCACATTTTATTTCAATTTCAACTTTTATTCCTAAACAATGGTTTGACTAAGACATACTATTTCTACACAATCTTTTTTCTCTTGTTTTGTGTAGGAATAGGTGACAAACATGCAAGAAGATCTTAAAATATATTAGAAGGTCCACACTTTACAATTTAATTGTATTGATGTAATTAAATATTCACAAATCACACTTTACTTAAGCTTACTTAGGATAACGCATTGCATAGTAGTTTTCATACAAGACAGCTAGCAATTTGTGCCTATACTTGAAAATGTTGTAGGATCAATTTTTAATCTAGGTGGTGATAGTTATTATCACATTCCACTTTATGTTACAAGTAGTGGCTATCATTGAACTAAAAGATCGACCTGTTTATGTTTGATGCAACCACTAGACTTATAGAAAACCATGAGGTGGTTAAGCCATGTCATGAATCCTGAGGGGAGCACTAACCATTTTTTCAATAATCTCCCCCTCAATGTTACCCGAGGGGATTTGAACCTATGACCAAGCTTTGATACCACTTGTTACAAGTAGTAGTTGTCGTTGCAACAAAAAATAAACCTATTAATGCCCAATACAACCACTAGACTTATAAAAGACACATGAGGTGGTTAAGTCATGTGATGAATCCCGAGGGAAGTGTTAACCATTTTTCCAATAGTTTATGTGTGAGATCCACCATTAGTGCATGTATCATATTTTGAGATAGTGTGAAAATATGTTCTTTATAGATCACCATCACATATTTGAGAGATATATTTTTATTGATGTCAACATATTTTTTTTATTATAATAGTGTTGCAAAGATATATCATCATCGCTTACAAATGATATCATAAATTTAATTCACAACAAGGCTCTAGAATTGGGAGATGAGGAAAGAAAGAAACTATACAACATGGAGCTGAGTGTTGAAGGAAATTTAAAGGATGAGTACAAACATATGGAAACAAAAGGATTAATGCATATGGTATCTATACAAAAATTCAATGAAAAAATGATTTGATATGTACTGAGTCAGGTACATGAAGAATTTATGTAGTTAGATGAGGAGAAGCCAATCAAAACAATGAAATATCTAATTCATATGGTCACTGGCTTACCGAAGGAAGACAAAGAATGTACTCTATGAGTGAGCAACATGGAAGAGCTATGGAAAATAACTGAGAGATTTAAGGATGGAAGAGATATGAGAGTAGACAAGGTCAAGACCTAGAAATGTGATTTGTAACAATGATCATTGGTTACAAAGCATAATAATCCAGTCAACCAAGCAACATACCTAGTAGTGTTGTGTATGCATCCTACGTGATAGAAAACCTAGGAAATGCCTATGATTTGGCAGTCATGTTTCAGACACAACTATTTGTAAATATGAATTAAATGCAAAGGGATCAAAAGAAAGAAGTTAAGTATGGATCATCTCTTATTTTCTTATAATTTTATGTAAAGAATGTATTCCTGGGCATAGAAAATGTAAATTGGAAAATATAGATAACCCACTAATTTATGAGATCAATGACTATATTATTACAAGTAGTAGTTTTCATTGCACCAAAAGATCAATTAGTTAATTCCTGATACATCTAATGGACTTATAGAAGACATAGGAGGTGGTTAAGCCATGTCAAAAATCCTAAGGGGAGTGCTTCTTAGAATTATTTAGAACAATAGAGAGGTGGGTGAATCATTTTTTCTCAGGTCTAGAAGTACCAATTCAAATTTCTACCACTTCAACAATCTCATATCTAATCACCAAATCAACTCAATCTCTAAAGTATATATAAGAAACATATAACATGCAGTCTAGTGTTCAAATTTAAATAACTTGCAAAATATAACAACATTCACATCAAAACATTCACACAAGTGTAACTCCAGAATTATAGTGGAAACCCAACTTGGGAGAAACCACTTTGTAACTTGATACTGATATTTCACTCTTCTGAAGTGAGCTCTGTGAAAAGACAACCATGTTAAATGTTTACAAAAACACTGCTAGGTGTTACCCTGTTAAAATATTTCAACACTATCAAAAGTGACCTGGTTAAAGGATTTAAGTATATTCCATTAGAATGCCTCCTCGATTAAAGGATTTATACAATAACTGCTAGGTCAACCTTAATTAAAGAATTTAGATTGATACAATGGTTAGAATGTAATAGTAGTTTCTGATTTTAAAAACATACAAATCACCTTGAAAATATAGCTCCTCTTCACACATATAAGTTGATTTACTTTCTAAACTTCATTTCCATCTCCATCACTGATCTACTCATAATTGTCTTCAAGAAATCAAAACTCTTCTCAAATTCAACCTTCTACTTAGACTTATCAATCAACAACATCAACAACTCTAGCTCCTTACTATAACCTCACAATTAGGTTTTCCTTTATACCTCTTTGGTTAGGTAGATCCATCCTTTGTATCCTAATCTCCTTCATAGATCTTAGGTTTAGATTAGATTCATCGAATCCTTCCATCATTTATGTTATTCATCCTTCCTTCTAGATACATCTTCAAACTTCTCATTGAATCCATAATAAAATGATTTACCATGCATTAAATTATCCATACAATTCGTTAATAAAGTCAACATGATTTACATATCCCAAGAATTCAACTATGTCATCTGGGAATCTCAATTCTTTCTCCAAATGTAAATTACTAACACTCGGTCAATACTATGTTCTTCTCCTCAGTCATCACTACATAACTCAGTTATCTCTATAAACTATCTTCTTTGGCTAACAATATCTTTGCTCGGTAATTTCCTGTCACTCGACATAAATTGATGTTCAGTCTGTTAGGAATTAGGTGTCTCAACCTTGGATAATTCCTATTCTTATTATTTTTTTTGTAAAATGTATTTCTTGCAAATAATGTAATTAAGTGTGAGTGTACATGTCTAGTTGGCATGTTGATGTGTCACTCCACTTGATGTGTCAGCATCTTGAATTGTGTGTAAGGAGATCATGGCTAAAATGGTTATGACAGATTCCTATGACACGTAAGAGCTATGTCTGGAAGATTCAATGATGGGTGAAGACATGCAAGACATGTGGCAATTGATAAAGTTGAGTACTATACACTCTTCCCCAATTGTGAGGTTCCTATTTTCTTGGAGAATGGTAAAACCCTAATATGGCTATCTTTGGAAGTTTCCCTAAAAAGGGAAGACATGATATAAGTGATTTTAGGGTTGTGAAGATAGGAGAAGTTAGTGTATTGTTGGGACATTTTTTTATGCTACCGTGATTTGTCTTCAAGAGTTGGAAATCTTCTAAAAGAACTTGCATTGCAAGTGTATTGTAAACTATAATAGTTTTGATTAATACATTGTGCAGGTTTTGGAGTGCTAGGGTTTTTACTGAAAGGTTTCCCTAGGGTATTTATAATTGTGCCATTCTCTATTTTCTCTATGCATGGTATATGGCTGCAATATCATTGTTAAAGTAGTTAATGAATCTAAAATTGTAAGGATTTAAAATAATTTACACAATACTTTCCTTTACAGATTAGTGTAGCAAGTTGTTTCCACACTTGAGTTTCCTTACAAGTGGTATCAGAGCCTGATCAACTTTTGATCCTAGTTGTTGGGTAGGGTTTTTTGAGCTAATCTCAAGTTGAGTGGGAGTTTTGTGTAGAGCATTCTAAATCTTATTTGCAGATTGAGATGGAAAGTTCCTCATACAGTAGAATGGAGGTGGAGAAATTTAATGGCACTAATTTCAAGTTGTGGAAAATCAAGATGGAAGACATGCTTGAAGACCATGATCTATGGGAGGCTTCTTCACTTGATGTGAAACCTGTAGTGATATCTCAAGTGGATTGGGAGATCAAGGATTAGAAGGCTAATGGGCTCATTAGACTATGTCTAGCAGATGTTGTTCTTTTGAATGTTCTTGATGAGACTATTGCAAATTCCTTGTGGAAACAGCTTGCATCTATGTATCAGGACAAATATCAAGTGAATAAGTTGTTCCTGAGAAAGAAGTTGTATTCTTTAAGAATGAAGGAAGGTGGATCTATAACTGATCATCTCAATGCATTCAATTTATTGATTGCATAGTTGGCATCATCCAATGCCAAGATCGGGGAGGAGGATCATTGTATGACCCTACTTTATTCCTTGTTGGATTCATGGGACCATCTTCTAATGGCTCTCAAAAGTACTATAGTCACATTTCATATGGATGATGTGGTGTCTTCATTTCTATCTGAGGAGATGTGAATAAGACTTTGAATTCATCTAAGGAAGCCCTTGTTGTTCATGAGAGATCTAGTGACAGAGGAAAGTAGAATGACAAGAAGTCAAAGAAGGGTAGATTCAAATCCCATGGGAGTTTTAAGACTCCTGGGAATTCCAAGGTGAAATGTTGGAACTATGATAAATCTGGGCACTTCCAAAGGGACTGCAAAGAACTGAAGAAGAAGAAAAAAGGCTCAGATTCAACTTCTAAAAAATCTCAAGAAGATGGAGATGCTTTTATTACATCTTTGATAGCCCATGCATCTAATGATGTGTGGTTGGTAGACTTGGGTGCCTCATTTCACATGACCTCTCATCGAAACTGGTTCTCAAAATATGAAGAGTTCGATGGTGGAAAGGTGTACTTGGGTGATGATTCTCACCTAAAGATAGGGATGTGGAAGGGTCACTATTAGATTTCCTGACAGACAAGTAAAGGGAATCAATAGAGTTATGCACATTCTAAGTTTGGCATGAAACCTATTATCTCTAAGTATGTTGAATGATGTAGGTGTGCAATTTTTCTTTTCGAAAGATGGATGCAAGATGATGAGAGGTTCTATGGTACTTGCTAGAGGTACTAGGAGAGGTACTTTGTTTCAACTTGATGCATGCATTGCTCAATGCAATATTTCTTCTATTTCAAAGAAGATAGTGGCTATCACTTCATCCCCACCATCTAAATGAGAAGTAAAGAAGACTATGGCAATGGGTTCTGATGGCAGTGCAGTAAGTGTACCTAAGGGTGAAAACACTTTGGAAGGCAAGCTTCCTATAGAAAAGACAATGTTGTGGCATACGAGATTTGGCATTGTTGGTGAGAAGGGTCTTAGGACCTTGAAAACTAAACATCTCATCAAGGGGCTAAATGATTGTAATCTCGAGTTTGATTTATGTGAACACTATGTTTATGGTAAGAAAAATCATGTTCAATTCTACTCCAGTTCTCACAAGTCTTCTGGACTTTTGGATCTTATTCATTATAATGTTTTTGGTCCTATAAAAGTTCCTTCTATCTCTAGTTCTATATATTTTGTATCTTTTATATATGATTACAACAGAAGGACTTGGATATATTTCCTAAAAATTAAGACATAGGTTTTCATTGGGTTCAAGGAATTTAAGGCTCTTGTGGAGAATTAGACTGGTAAAAGAATCAAGTGTGTGAGAACTGATAATGGTGGTCAGTTTTGTTCCACAGAGTTTGAGTAGTTTTGTAAAGAATGAGGTATCAAGAGGCATAAGAAAACTCCTTATACCCCGTAGCAAAATGGAGTTGCAAAGAGAATGAATAGGACACTGATGGAGAAGGCTAGGAGTATTCTTAGTGGAGCTAGTTTAGAACAAAGGTTTTGGGCTAAAGCTATGGCCATTGCTTTCTATCTGGTTAACATATCTCCTACATCAGCTCTTATTGGTTAGACACCCATGGAGGTGTGGTCTAGTAAGAAGCCTTCAATTAGACATCTTCATGTTTTTGGTTGTGAAGCTTATGCACATGTTCCAAAGGAGAAAAGATCTAAGTTGGAAAATAAAGCTGTCAAATGTATTTTCATCAAATACAGTGTTGGTGTGAAAGGATACAAGCTTTGGAATCCTATGACTAGTAAGGTGTTGCATAGTAGAAATGTTATTTTCAGAGAGCTAACACCTTCTCCTATTGTGCTACAACCAGATGAAAAAAGAAAAGGGAAAAGATGTTGTTCAATTTCCTCCTACCCTTGAGAAGACTAAATAGAGAGACCATGTTGGGACTAATGATGAGGAGAGCTCTGATAGTTTAGAAGAAGAGGAAGAACAACCTCAACCTCAGCCCTTGAGTAGATCCATGAGAGAAAGAAAGAAACTAGAAAGGTTTGGTTATTCTATGTTAGATTTTAGTTATGCTTTAAAAGCTCTGATAGTTCAGAAGAAGAGGAAGAACAAACTCAACCTCATCCCTTGAGGAGATCCACGAGAGAAAGAAAGCAACCAGAAAGGTTTGGTTATTCTATGTTAGATTCCAGTTGTGCTTTTGCTTTGATTACTAACACTGATGAGCCTAGATCTATGAAAGAGGCTTTGGGCATGGAAGATGCAGGTTCCTAGATTGAGGCTATGGATGATGAGATGGCTTCATTGGAGAAAAACAAAACTTGGGACCTTGTACCTTTGGCTAAAGGGAGAAAATCTATTGCTGTAAATGGGTGTTCAAGAAGAAATTTTGTGCAGATGGCAGTGTTGAAAGGTACAAAGCTAGATTGGATGCAAAGGGGTATTCATAGGTAGAGGGAATAGATTATGGTGAAATATTCTCTCTTGTTGCAAAGTTGACGTCCATTAGATTTATGTTATCTCTTGCCACATCATATGATTTAGAGATAGAATAGATGGATGCGAAGACAACTTTCCATCATGGTGATTTGGAGGAAGAGATTTATATGTCATAGCCTGAGCACTACAATGTTAAAGGTAAAGAATCCTTAGTTTGCAGATTAAAGAAATCTCTAGATGGTTTGAAGAAATCTCCTAGGATGTGGTACCTTAAGTTTCATGCCTTTATGTTGTCAATTGGATTTGTAAGATCAAAATCAAATCATTGTGTTTATTTCAGAGTTGAAAATGATCGCCTTCTTATTGTTGCATTATATGTTGTTGTTTGGGAAGGGTATGGGTATGATTTTTTATTTTAAATCTTAGTTGTCAGCATAGTTTGAGATGAAATATCTTGGGGCAGCAAGGTACATCTTGGGTATGGAAATCAATAAAGACAGGTCTAATAGGAAACTTTGGTTGAGTCAGAGTAAGTATGTGAAGTCTATGTTGGACATGTTCAACATGGTAGATTGTAGACCACTATGTGTTCCTATTTCTATGGGAACAAAGTTATTTGTAGATGATTGTCCAAAATCTGCTAGTGAGGTGGAGGACATGAGTATAGTACCTTATGCTAGAGCAATTGGCAGTCTTATGTATGCTATGGTTTTTACTAGACCAAACATTGCCCAAGCAGTGGGAGTCCTGAGTCAGTTTATGGCTAACCCTGGATGGGTACATTCAGATGCAGTTAAGGGATTATTCAAATATTTGAGGGCTACATCAGATTACTCCATATCTTACCATGATAACTCTTCTAGATCTCTACATTTAGTTTGTATTCATGGGTTTGTGGATTTAGATTGGGTAGGTGATAGTAATAGCAGGAGATCCACCAATGCTTATGTATTCAATATGTTTGGTGGTGCTATCAGTTGGATGAATAACCAACAACATGTGGTTGGTTTGTCCACTACAGAAGCTGAGTACATGGCTACTACTCATGCTTGTAAGGAAGACATTTGGCTTAGGAGATTGTGTTTTGATGTTGGTGTTGATGCAGAATAGATTACTATTTGGTGTGATAGTCAGAGTGCTATTTTCCTTGCGAAGAATCCAAATTTTCATGCCAAAACTGTCATGCACATCAAAGTTCAGTCTAAATCACACCATTTTTTAAAAAAAAAAAAGGAATAATTAGGTCTAATTTAATGTTGTGGGTTAATAGTTGTTGCTGATAATAGTTCAAAAAGACTCTGAAGAATAAGTCCTTTAGCAACATTGGTTTCCAAAAGGATACTTGTTGATAAGTAATCGATAAAGGTAACTGAGTTTCGAAGGGTTAGGATGAACAATTCTTGATAAGCATTTGATGATGTCAACAAGGTCTATTCAAGAATTCCTAATAGGTTAACAAATCACTATCTGTGTTATTAGAGTGACCCTTTGCAAAGAATTAACTAAAATTAAACTATTCATGATTAGGTCACCCTACTAGCTACAACTAGATTACAATCTAGGAAGGTCTAATTTTCATAATTTATTTTATTAATGATACCAAGTGGGTTTCAAAATTAGGAGGTTTCGTTAATTGAATTTAATGAATGATTTGTTGATTTAATAGCCACATAGATTATTTAAAGTATAAGAACATTGCCTAGAATATTCTCTAAATAATGTTCTTATTAATATTGGTCATCGATTGTGATAGGCATAAGCTAATATCAAATTTATTTATTAAAATTATCAGATAATTTATATTGAACCAAAACATGTTAAATTAATAATCTTCTAGATTAAACAACCAATTGAATGATGATTATAATTAAATGAGACATATATTAATAAACTAATTATAACATATCAATTAATTAATATGATTATTAACAAATTGATAAATTATAAACATCATTTAATAATAATAATTTATATATATTAATAATTAATATATTATAATATATTAATTAATTAATATTACATTAATTAATTGATATATTATAATTATTCATTAATATATATATATATATACATATATATATACATATATGTATGTATACTATATATGTATATATATATATA
>BSBK01008379.1:0-270435 GCA_027943335.1 Chamaecyparis obtusa | reverse complement strand
GTGCTCCCCCTTTTTGAGGGCCTTAATATGCACCATTTTCAAAATAAATTAGGAGTTTAGGAACTAGATTCAGAGTATTACAACTCTTGTTTTTGTCGCATCTTAAAATTTTGAGTCTAACTATCTTCAATTTCTTGTTGAAGTTCATATTTTTCTGATTTCAAGAAAAAAGTGGCATCTTATACCCCCTTTTTGGTCCCTCATCTTTGTGCACTTACCCTAATATAAGGGCTTTAGTGACCTTCAAATTCTAGAAACTTTCATCAGCTTCTTTAGTCCACAAAAAATCCTTACCCTTAGTGCAATCAGTTATGGGCACTACAATATTGCTACTAAGATTACGAATGAACTTTCTATAGAAAGTAGCTAACCCATGGAAACTCCTCACTTCTATTATGCTATGTGGAGTAGGCCATTCAAGGATGGCTCTAACTTTCTCTATATCTATTGTGACTCCATCTATAGAAATGATGAATCCTAGGAAAACCAAACTTTGTTGCATGAACATGCACTTCTTCAAATTAGCATAGTTTTTTATCTTCCCTCAACACTCCCAATATGATCCTTAGGTTCTTTATATGTTCTTCCCCTTCTTTGGCTAAATATTAAGATATCATCAAAATATACTATGAAAAATTTACCAATTTAGGGACATAACACATTATTCATCAGCCTCATAAAAGTGCTAGGTGCATTTTATAATTCAAATGGCATGACCATCCATTCATACAAGACATCTTTGGTTTTGAAATATTTTTTCCATTCATCACCTTCTTGGATATTGATCTGATGATACTCACTTCATAGATTAATCTTGGTAAAATGTGTTTCTCCTACAAGAAAATCCATCATGTCATCGAGACAAGGTATACAAAAGTGATACCTAATGGTTATCCTATCAATTTCTCATCTTTCTATGCACATCCTCCACATGTCATCCTTCTTCAAGGTTAGTAATAAGGGTATTGCACATGGGCTCATACTTTCTTGTACTAGACCTTTTCTTCCAAGTTCTATCACTTGTTAATTTAGTTCACCATGTTGTGTTTGGCTCAACCTATAAGTTTATTGATTGGGAAGACTTTCTCCTAGAATAAGATCAATATGGAATTAAATATCTCTCTTTTATGGAATAACATCAGGTAGTTCCTCTGGAATAACATCAGATATCTCTTCCAATATTGTAGCTTCTTCCTGTGGTATTCACAAGTATTCCTCTTCTCCTTTCATCACTACCAATGCATAAAAACACCCTATCACTTTTAGTTCTTTTACAAGTTCTTTTTTAGACAAAAAATTCTCACTCATCCCATCATCCTTGAGAGGTAATAAGGTGACTTTGGATCCATCCTTCCAAAAGGTATATGCATTCTTTTCGCCATCATGAATGACTTTTCTATTAAACTTCCAAGGCCTTCCTAACAAGATATGGTACACATCCATTGGAATGACATCACATCATACCTCATATTTGTAGATATTTCCTATGTAAAATGTAACAAGACACCTCTTATCTACTATAACTTCATTTCCCTTCTTAAACCATGCAATACCATAGGGACAAGGATGCCTTTCAAACTACAAATTTAATTTATCTACCATTTCTTTAGAAACCATATTTTCACAATTACCTCCATCAACAATTACGTGATATACCTTTCCCCCATAAGTACATCTTGTATGGAATATGTTAGTCCTGAGCCATGAATCATCAGGGGATTTTTCCTCTTCCTTCTATTTTGTTGGAACTACCATTTTCCTCCTTATCATGAGACTTCCCCCTACATATGGACTTACCTCTCACTCTTCTCCTTCAGTCTCATCTTGAGCTAGGTTCAACCTAGGTGGTCCTCCTTGATCCCCATCATACATGTTATGATTATAACACTCAAAGGCTCTTTGAATTTATTATACACATCTGAAACAAGTAAATGGTCTTCTTTGACCTTCCCATCCTCTACTGCTACTGTAACCTCTTCCTCGTTGGAACCCCCTTCCTCTTTGTTGATTTGATGGAGCCTGGCAGATTTCTTCTTATTTTTCCATTCAATGTGATGACTCTACTTGACCATAACTTGAACCTCCATAGGATGGAGATGATGTGCCCCTCTTTGCTCCGCTATTCCTTTGAAACTATTGTATGTTCTTCTTTTGTTCTTTTTACAAGGAAAGATGGTACACCTCTTTCATTCTAGTGATTCGATGCATGCTTAACTCATCTTGAATAGATAATTTCAATCTATTCACATACCTGGCAGCCATCTTCTCATCATTTTCATGGGCATCCATTTGAATGGATAGTTTGTAGAACTCATTATATAGTCTTCTATAGTACATATACATTTTGCTTCAAATTTTGAAAATTTTGAAAGAGGGTTTGTGTATAATCTACAAGTAGAAATTTATCTTTTAGTTTCTTGTCCATCTTATCCCATGTCCTTATTTTCTCCTTTCCCTTTCAGGTTCTTTCCTTTTGCAAGTGATCCAACTAGATCATTGCAGGCCCTTTTAGCTTTGTGCAAGCAAATTTTACCTTCTTTTCCTTTGTCATATGTTTCCATTCAAAGAACTTCCCCATGTTGTTTATCCAATCTATCAACTCCTTTGGTTAAGACTACTTGCATATTCAAGTACTTCCACTTTTATGTCATCATTTCTTCCTTCTAATTCCCTAAGCATCCTTTCTTCAAAAGATAGTTCATTTTCTTCCTCTCCCTCTTCTTCAATTTCTGCATGTTGTTCAGTTCCTCTCTCATTGTTTCCTTCATCATTTGAATCATCTTCTCTTTGTCTTAACTCTTGATTGGAAAGACTTTTTGTAAGTGTTTCAACTTGTCTCTGGAGAATTTTCATGTCCCTTTTCATCTTTGTGTTACCTTTTCCTCATCCTTTCCTGTAGCCTTCTTCCCACTCTGATACCAAATGATGCAACCAAATTTTAACCATGAACCAATATCATAAAGAATACATGAAACACAACAAATTATTTCAGGAATCAGAACTCTCATTATTTATCCAACTATCCTTTGTCTTACAATAATAGGAAACACTAATTTAACCAAATTCAAAAATTACCAATTTCAGCTGATTTTCACAAAATCCTATTTTTGCCATTTTGGTAATTTTTAAAATAACTCCTAAAAATTGACTTTTCTCCTAAAGCTACCCTAAACAAAGATATGAATAATTTCCAATTAATCTTTGAAATTACAAACATGATTTTGAAGTTATTAAGAAACAACTTTCTAAAAACTCAAAAACTATGAAAAGCCAATTTTGGAGGCCCAAATGAACTTTATGGATCCTAGATTGATGTCAAAATGGCTCCCTATCAAGCTGAGATAAGTTTCCAATCTAAATGGCATCTCTTGAAGAATCCACTTGTAAAATCTCAGCCAAAATGGATAACTGAGTCAAAAGTTATGACTATCGGAAGTCCCTGCATCTATTTTTTGCATACTTGTTAACCTGTGACCTCTAAAATAATTGTGATATTTGACATCCTTTTCTATTACCTTTATCATATTCATACCATTATCTTGCATGTCATTTTCTTGAGGACTTCTATAAAGAAAGAAACATTTTCTCATCTTAGTCGAATCCAAATTCCTTTCTTAATGATATTTTTGTATACAAATGATCTTGTGATCTCTTAAATAATTATGATCTTTGAGAGCCTTTTCCATCACCATTATCATCTTCATACCATTATCATTATATTCCTTCTTGTGTGTGTGCTTAAAAATTTGAGAGTATCCCACTTCTTACAAGATCTTAAAGGATAGGATACCAATAGAATCAAGAATTTATTAAATGCATATGGGTATGTCTTTGTTTACATTTCATTTTTATGTGTTCATGAAGAATTATTCCATTGATATGATGCTAGTTAGTTTTATATATCTAGGGCTTTTGGTTGAGCTTGATTAGTTCTACAAATAGGTTGTTCATTTCCATCATCGTCAATACTTTAACATCTTCATTATTGGGGCTTCTTATTGAATAACTTGGGAAATCTATATGATGTTCAATTTTTATAAATATATAGGTCATACATCAAGTAGTTTATAAGTGTTCCCAATTTATATCATCTCTATATGTATTATTGACTATGTGAGATATTTTTTTGTACAAATAAATTAATTCAATATGATATAGAATGACCTTCCTTAGGCCATGGTCCCTTTCAACTACTTGTCCATGTTAGCTAATTCAATTTTAGCAACATATGTGATCCCATTAAAACTATTAATGAAGATTAAATGAAAATTTTAAAACCATCTCATATAATGATGGTGCTAATATATTTTAGAGTTTTTAAAAAAGTTGCAAAACATAGTTAGTTTAATTGTATAACACTAAATAATGCAAAATGTCACATTTTTCCTTCCCTCGTCTTTTCTATTTCCTTCCAAGTTTTTCTCCAACATTTTCCTTTATAAGAAAATTGAGTTCATGCACTTTCTATTCATTTAACAATTGTTTGAATTTAAATGCATAAGAACACGACATTTAGAAAATGTTCCTAAAATGTTAGACCGGTTGCCAAACAAAATAGACTAAATAGCTATGTAGGACCTCCTCTTATTGTGTACTAGTTTATTGAAAGACACTTTTTCCTCTTTCAAATATATCATCTATTTATTATTTTCATGTGTGAATGAGGTAATAGATGAATTTATAAGTCAACCAATAAGACACTATTGTTGCTAAATGAAGTGGTTCACATTGATTGTAAAGTAAAAGATACTATATTTTGGTGAAGATTCATAATTTAAATATATGTACATGATAGCATACATATATAGTTGATGATGATAAATACGCTTTATTGAGAGAATAACTTATTTCATCATTCCATGACCATATTCTAGGACCCCATTTAAATATCTTACATACATGTCTATCTCATCCTTTAGAGAACCTATTTTACATGGGACGCGACTAAGCTCCCTACTAAATGTACCATTGACCAAATTTCAAAAAATGGAAAACACAATAGATTTTCATGAAATTTTCATCATCTGTTCTTCATCATCTGCATATTTTATGGTCGAAAACCTCAAAAAAATTGCAAAAAAAACCGTTGTATTTTCGTAAATCTGGGAAAAAAAGTTTCACATTTTTTTTTTGTCTTTGGTGTATTTTCTAGGGAGCTTAGCCGCTGCCTTTTACATGTCTTACATGCAAGCCTATATCATTGTTTAGAGAAATACAAGAATACCTTTTCAAATTTGTAAGAAAAAGATGCAATGATTTTGAAAAAAAAAGTTATTGAAAATTAATATTTTTTTCAACATGAAATTACCTAAATCTTCATCATTATATATATATATATATATATACCAACTATTCTTCATTAATAGCAATGCTTTTAATTATAATATTCACGTTTATTTAAAAGAATGATGTCTTTGTATAGAGACAAATATAATAACCATACATAGATATCTACTGAATAAATATAAATACCAATAATATAAAATTTAACTTTTAACTATACAAATAAATACAGCTTAGTCTTTGCCTATTTTAATTAACTAAGACAAGAAGGTAGATATATATAAAATACAGTTGAAATGGAAATCGCCAGAAGTGGATTGAGGACGTTGCATTATTTTCACCTGCCCTGGCTCTCATTAATATGATGGTTTATAAATACTTTTCTGTACTAAAAAAGAATTCACACCAATTTGCTCTTGGGGACTTCAGATTTTTTATATATTTTCAGGTTTGGCGTTTTCTGGGCTTTTAAAACTTGGATGCTCTCCACTCTCGACGCTGCTGCTTCTCACCTCGTTTATAAGTTATTTAGAGTATTTCTCACATGCGAAGATTAAATGTCAAACATTCTCATAACATGAAAACAAACAGCAACACAAGTCAAATATTTGTTCAACTACCTACTCACTCACCTCACCCATATTATATCTTCCACAACCGTAAAGAAAGATAATACCAAAAATATATTGCATTGATAAAGTATTTCGGAGATTGGTATCCAAACACTTTGTGAAGATCTTGTTTAAATTATCTTCTTGGTGAAGATTAGTTACATCATTGTGGTGAACCTAGTCGATAGTACCTATTATCCAAAAATAGAAAATAGAGAAGAAGGCTTTCTTATAGAATATATCTTATCTTAAATCATAATTTCAAATTAGAAGATTTCATTGCTATTAAGGCAAAATCTCAATCTGCAAGTGCAGCTAAGGACTCGAGTTACTTTAATAATTCATATTATCATAAAATTAAAGCTCTATAACATCAAAGTTGCATGTCCTTATGATTTTATGGTATTTTTTTTTTCATGTTCACTTTGATTATTGTATTAGCTCTTTTCTTGTTGAAGGTATGGTCGCTTTTTGTATAAGTTTACACCATCTTTCAAAATAGCCTTTGATTTCTTAGTGTTAAAATAAAAAATGTTCAGGCACTAGCATAATTGTTTTTGGTCATTTTTAAGAATATTTTAACTTGTCACCTTCCAAAGTCAACAAATCCACTTAAGATCAATATAATATAAATGAATTTCTTATTTGCTGATTATATTGTTAGGACAGTTATGCTAAGAAGTTGGCAACTAGTTAAAATAATTCCTAACTCTTAAGGTACATATATTATCTTTTTATGCATGATTGAATGTCATACATTAAGCAATATTTCTTTCAATTTGGTATAGAACATGTAAAATCTTCATACATGTGATAGTTCTCTCATGGATGGTGGTATCTATATGTCATGTTAGAAGAGTAGATATACGAAGGATCCAAATGAAACATTGAACATTCCTATAATGCATGTAATGTAGTGACTAAGTAGAGTATGTGTAGAATTGATTTGTCAAAAATTTCAATCAAATGATTTAAGTGGGCATAAAACTAAATTTTACAACTTCGAAACCTGTTAACAAAAATATTTTTAGTTTCATTTCTATTCATTGTGAAATTGAAATAACTATGAAATTAAATATGTCACATCATTGCACATTTTTCCTTTCCTCCTCTTTTATATTTCTATTGATTTAACAATTGCCTCCTATTTCATATATTACATCTATTTAATATTTTCATGTGGAAGTGAGGGGATAGATGAATTGAAATGTCAACCAATATGGACAACGAAGCTAAAGTTTGAAGTGACTCACATTTATTGTAAAGTAAAAGATACTATATTTTGGTTGCATACACAATATAAATTTATACATGATGTACATATACATATATTTGAAGATTATCAATACATTTTATTAAGAGAATAACTTTTTTTTATCATTCTATAATCATACTTCAATACCTATTTTATATTTTTTACATACATATCTATCTCATCTTTTACAAAGCTTAAATTACATACCTTGGATATGTGCATATCCTATCATTTAAGAAAATATTTGAAAACTAGTTAAGAAGTTAAGAATTTGTACCCAAAAAAAACCATACATAGATATCTATTGGATAAACTTAAGTACCAATAATATAAAATTTAACTTTTATCCATACAAATAAATAGAGCTTAGTCTTTACCTACTTTAAATAACCCGGACAAAATGATAGATATATATAAAATAGAATTGAAATGGAATCCACCAGAAGTGGATTGTGGACGTTGCACTATTTTCACTTCCACTTGCCGTGGTTCTCATTAATGTGAAGGTTGTATAGATACTTTTTGTACTAAAAGGAGATCAAACCTATGTGTACTTTGGGGCTTAAATTTTTTATATAATTTTATGTTTGGCATTTTGTGTGCTTTTAATCCTTGGATACTCTCCACTCTCGATGCTGCTGCTACTCACCTGCTTTACAAGTTATTTGCGAAGATTAGATTTCAAACATTCTCATAATATGAAAACCAAACAGCAACGCAAGTCAAATATTTGTTCAACTACCTACTTACTCACATCATCCCTATTATATCATCCACAACCATAAAGAAAGGTAACACAAAAAATATATTGGTAGCTTAGATATGAGCATCAAATCCAATATAGTCTGAGTTAGTATGATTGACATTGGACATTAAGAATATGTGAAATTAAGTTTTTGATAAAATAGTAAATTGGGTATTTGGAAAGATATTCCATAATAGTATATAAGATTTGTTTATTGGAAAAAATAAATTATATTCTAAATTTCAAAAATCAATTATAATATTACTCTACAGAACAGCAGCAATCTTCACAATCTAAGCCTTTAGGTATCAGCAGTTTTGAGAAAGTAGACTGAAGATTATATATTATTTATTATTATGTAAGTTCTATGATAAGACATTAAATAGTAAATTATATAAAAGTTTAGATTAGTATGATTGAGATTAGAGATTAAGAATCTGTGGAATGTTGGTTTTTTTTGGAAAACAATAACTTGAGATTTTTGGCAAGATATTTTCAAATTATTGATAACACTTTATTAAGATTTGAAGTATCACTTATTTTAAAAATTAAGATAAAAAGTTATATTAATTTTGGTTAAAATAGTAAACTGAGGTTATTCCCACTCATTAAGAATAATTTATAGAGATTTTAGGTATTATCAATTTTTAAAAGGTAAATAAAATTTTATGTAATTTTTTGTTAAAGCAGTGAATTGAGGTGTTTGGCAAGATATTTCATAGTCATTAATAATATCATATTGAGATTTTAGACTTCATCTGTGTTTAAAAAGGTAGGCAAAATCTTAATAATACTTTTGTTGTCTCTTTTACTGATTTTCAATTGAGATGACTGGAGCCCTGTCTCAATATCAGATACAATATTAACCACTGTTTATCTTTTAAGCTATATGATAAGAAAATTGATTAGATAATATTTTTGTACCGCGTCCTACTTATTACCAAGGTAGATTATAGGGAGTCTGATCTCAATATCAGACAAAATATTAACCACTGTTTATTTTTTAAACTATATGATAAGAAAATTGATTAGATAATATTCTTGTTCCTCCTACTTATTGTATAAAATGTATAGTTAGATAGTGGATCAGATAAAAAAAAATTATTATTTTGTTTTTAACTTCATACTTCAACTATAGAAAACCTCATTTCAATATTGATTTTAAGAGATTTTCTAGTTTATATATATATTTAATATATGACTCTTTAGACAAAATCTTTTTATAAACATCAACTTTTATGATTAGATTCTATTATTACTTTATCAGTTCCATACCCTTTTTAGCTGAGCCACTTTTATCAATTAGATCTCTACTTGTGACAACTTAAGTAATATGTTACTATAATGCACTTATATATATAATCCAGTTATTTCCATAATAAAAAACTATACTTTTTCAATCTAATTTTTGTAATATATGCTGTCATACGCCGTCAGCTTTACCTCAGAAGAATGGCCTATTTTAGTTGTTATTTCAATGCCTGACATTCCGTCAACGAAGCAAATAAAACAAAACGTCAAAAGAATGGCAGCGCATCTGATTAGACTTGATCAATTCAATAAAGAATCAATATTTGATTTGGCATCTTATGAACATTAATGTTAGATTTTATCATATCGACGTGGAAAGCATATACATTTCTTTACCGTACGTGAGGAATTTGTAGCCATGTTTGTGTAGTGGTTTCTCATTCGTCACCGTCAACGTTGACCAAAGCTCACGGCGACACCGACGTTGGTCGTAGCTTCCCATTATTAGGGTTTCTAAATATATTTTCATCTATTATTCCATGACAAATACATATGCAAATGATGGAAATAAATAGGTTTTAATTGTCATCTTCAAGTAAAAGTGTGGAATGAGTTGTGAGATAGGGATAGTTCACCAACTAGATCAAGATCAGATTATGGTTTCAAGGTACATGATAAAGTTATTGCATTACAATAATAGTGTTTTCATATGTATGAGTTTCAAATTTTATATGATTTAATTTTTTGAAGCGTTTGTTAATAGCAAGTGTTATTATAAGAATTATATTGTTCTGGTACATTAGGAAAATGGTTAGCATTGAATATGATAAAGTTCAATTATGAAAAGTAATAAAAATCATATTAAAAAATAATCAGATAATCATTCAATGAAGATTTGAGACAAAATCATGAGAAATCTATAGGGTGCTTCATTATTTTTCCTTCTCCTCTCTAATGTCACTCTTTATTAACAATTGTATTAATATGATCGAGAAACAAGTATGAAAAATATTATAATGGCGAGGATATTTGAATTGTGGTTAGCCAAAAAAAGGAAGAAGAAAGCCCAATAAATAAAAATCTCCTTTGAAAAGTGATTAGACACAATAAAGAAACAAATAGACAAGAGGGAAAACAAGAGCCAACAATCAATAATATAAGCTTTTAAAAAAAATCAATCTTCTAATTCCCCTCCAAAAAATCTAAAACACATTTAAATATAATCATATTTAAATGAGACATAAAAAAAAAATAAAAAAATCCATTTGAATATTGATATATTGAAATGTAAAATAAAAGACAAGAAGAATTATGTCTAAGGAGACAATAGGACATAGGGACAATAATTAAATCAATAATTTCCTAAGAACCAACAAAGCAGCGATAACAACTTCTTCCCTGATTTTGAATGGAGATATCGAAAGGAAAAACCAACCTTGGTAGGAAGTCTATGTACTACATGGGGGCTACGAGCACAAGAGAAACTGATCAGGGGTTGCATGGAACATCAGGAGATGGTACCCCATCGCGGAGGATGCTGATGGAGGTAATCCATCTAGGGATCCACTGGATAGTTGGGGTCAGAAAGGGAATGTGTCTCGTGATCATTTGGAGAATTCCAAGATGAATGGTTTTTTGGAAGAGCCAAAGAGGTTTTTTGCTCTATTTGGGGTCAAATCCCTAGGGAAGTCATCCTTCCCAGGGGTTACTACTAAGGTGGATTGAGAGATTTAGGTGAGGTTTCTATTTTTGTCCCTGATCCCCCGGTTGACTACTTAGTGTCTTTTATGCAGCTAACATTGGTGGGTAAATTTCTGGGGGAAAGGCTGAATATTGAGGGGGTTAGATCTTATGCAACAAAGAGATGGTAGCTCAAAGGTCAAGTGGATATTGCAGCTTTATTAAAAGGGTATCTTTCTTTTTTTTTTTCTCAAATAAGGAAGATTTGGACTATGTCAGTGAATTTCTAGAAATGGAGTCCAAAATGGGACTATAATGACAATTAATTTGTTTTGGCTCCTATATGGGTTAGGCTTCCTAGTCTCTTGTTAGAGTTTTGGAATAAAGAGGTTTTTAAGGGACTAGCCTCCTCCTTTGGGAAACTATTGTCCATAGATCCAATGACAACGTCAAGGACTAGATTGGTATTTTCCAGGACCTATATTAATGTGTCTCAGTTTGATGATCTTCCTTCGGTTATCAATATTAATTCTAAGTTGGGGAAATGGACGGAGGAGGTGGAGTTTGAATTCATCCTCTTTGCATGATTTTTTTGCAATGCGATGGGTCGTTGGGCTAAGAGATGCCCAAAGAAACTCAAAAAGTTGGATTAGAAAGTGGAGCCCAATAATAATACTCAAAAGCCAAATGTGAAGAAAATCTAGAAAGAAAAGAAGAAAGATGGTAAGGCTATTGCCGAGGAAATATAGGAAGGAGAGGGGTCTTCAAAAATCAAGAAGGAGATAATGTTGACAATCCTATGGCACAAGTACAACTAGGTGTGTCTTAAAAAGGAGATTCATAAACATAGTGGTAAAGATAATATATACCTAGAGCTTGATGAAGAGGGAAATGCTTCTAGATAGAATGAAGAAGTGATTAAGGAACAGAGTAAGGGCCCTGACATTGAGCTGGAAGATGGTGAAATATATGAAAGTATGGGGTCCAAATAGGATGGCTCTCTTTCTAGATTCCCCATCTAGATCTTGATGGACAAGAGTCAAGTTCCATCAAGGGTAGAAGATACTCAAATTATGGGAAAAAAAAGCTACGAGTTGGACCAAGAGTGGTTAGTTGAAGAATCCTTTTAAGACACCCAAAATTGTAATATCCTTGAGGGTGCATTTATCCCTCCTTCATCGATTGAAAGAGCAGAGGATGAGAATATATCCTCAATACTGAATATAATTTTCTCTAGAAGCTGGGAAGATGAAACTTCAGATAGAGAATTGGATGATCTTCTGATATATCATGAGGAAGAGAAATGACACAAGGGAGGTAACAGGAGAAGAAGGGAAAAGAAGACAATGAGGAAGAATCACTCTCTATAACCAAAGGTGTTACCACAAGGAGTATGAAGCCTTAAGTTGGATCCCAGAAACAAGGGCCAAGAAGAAGATCTAAGAAAGATATTAGGGAGAGAGTGAGTAAATAGGATATTGTCGATGGAAGGAAACTAACCATTTAGAAATCTTAATGCAGTCAAGGATGGTGGATCCAATGAAGGATAGTCCAAACCTTTCAGCCAAAAGAATTACATAGTGGATTACTCAACAATGCAACACAAGTAATTGTTTAACACTGATTTTCATTAATGTACCCAACTATAAGGCCTTCCGAGTTAGGGCCAATTATAATAAAAAAACAATTCTGCAAGATCCATAACTAGATCCAATACAATCTTAGCTAGTTTAGCTCTGAAGACAATCAGAAGCTAGTGGAAACCCTAAGGCAGATCTTAACTTGAGCTTGCAAGCCTCCAAGCAATCTCCTTGTCTCTAAGTATGCAAACCCCTAGCTCTGCTACAAAGGACTATAAGATTACAATTTGATCTGCAAGAACATCAAGAACTTTTCCACAACTTCACCAACTTCAGCTTCGCATCTGAATTCCAGATCTGCTAAGTCTCCAAGTTCTAATCTCCAAAATCTTCCTCTAAACATCTACCCAAGCCCTCCTTAAATACTAATCATCAACCACAAGTCGGCTGGATGAAACCCTTAACTCTCCCAAAACAATAATTAAATGCCATACAAGTCGGCTTACAAATGTATACAAACATTTAATTTTGCATGTCGGCCCAAGAAAATGGCTACCAACAATTAATTCACCAAGTCGGCTCAAAAAATCACATAGAACTCTAGTCAGTAAGTCAGAACTACCAAGCGATAGTAAAATTACCGAGCACACCAGGCATTGTCAAGCACCAGTATCGATAGAACACCACAGGCATGACCGAGCAATAGTTTTACCAAGCGCTAGGGACTACCAAGTTCCTTTAGTGACCAAGATTCCTTCAACGACAAAGACCGGCGGTCAAGGCTACAACAGAGTAAAATGGACCAAAACAAAAACACTCCATGCAGTTTATCGAGGGCATAGAATGCCCCTACCTTAACCTTCGATGCCCCTGGATCAAATCTTCTACCCCTAGTAAAAAATATAAGTTATCTCTTGGAATATTAGGGGACTTCGTGCCCCTCATAAATAAGATATTTTAAGGAATCTAGTTAGAGATCATAAACCTAATCTAATTCTTATTCAAGAGACAAAAATGTCATGAGGAAAGTTTGAAAAGATTAAAATATTTAAGAACTATGGTGTTTTTGGCTATAGTTTTGATGGGGCCTCTAGGGGAGTTGTTGTTTTTTGGAATCAAGAGCATATCCAAGGAGACATCTTGTTTTCTGAAGGGAACTTGTTGAATATCAAATCTAGTCATATTCATGATGGTTTCTCATGGGTTTTTCCTAATGTTTATGATTCTAATACTAACTCTAGACATGCTACGTATTGGAGAAGACTAAAGAAAAATATGAACTCTTTTATGGACTCTCCCAAGATGCTAAAGGGTGATTTCAACTCTCCTCTAATGAAAGTGAAAAAATTAGAGGGACTGAATCTCAAAATCATATGGAAGGCAGACTGGGAATGATGGATTTTATTACCGACAAGATCTATTGGATATTGACTTGCAAGGATCTAACTACACTTGGCCTAATAGAAGCACTGGTAAGTATCCTATCCAAGTTTTCCTTGACAGAGCTCTTATCTCAAGTGATTGGTATATTTGATATTTATATTCATTATCTTCCATAACTAAGGTGGGTTTGGATCATTTTATCATTTCCTTCTTGGTTGATCCCTTTGTGGTCAAAAGGAAATTTCCATTCAGATTTGAAAAAATGTGGCTTGATCACCCAGATCTTATTAATAGAATTATAGAATGGTGGAAGATCAAGGTGGGAGGTTATGCTATGTTTCGGGTAGATAAGAAGCTTAGATTTATTAAAGAGAAAATTAAAGTTTGAAAAAAAGAATTTCATGGGGAATTTATTAAAATCAAGAATTCCATCAAGGCTAAGCTAGATGAAGTTCAGGAAGCCATCCAGAATTAGGGGTATCCCCGGGATCTAAGGGTTAAGGAAGATGCTAGCTTGGTGAAATATCATAACATTATAGCCAAGGAGGATATTTAATGGAGATAGATATCGAGATCTCTATGGCTTAAAAATAATTATAGGAACATAATATTTTTTCATATGAATGTTTAAAAACATAAGGCTACTATTAGGATATCCAGTATCAGAAATGAGAATGGTAGGTGTAATACCTCTCTTATGGTGATACTTGGACTTTTCTGATTTGGACATTTTATTATGGTCAGGACTATACATTTGCATTTATATTTTGTGGATGATGATATGATAGATATGCTCATTTATGGTTATTATTTATATGCTTATGAGATTAGAAAACCATCTATTTTATATATGTTTCATGGATCTAACCCAAGGATTTGAATCTAACCATTATCATGATGTTTTATGTTTCATGGAATGTGTCTAATGTGTTTTCATGACTCAGGATGAAGTCGTAGTTACTCACTTAGTTGAGGTCCACATGATGTATCGATCCTGGTCATCTACTTGCATATATCTGATTTGTATATCCATATGTATATGTATCTCTTCTTGGTGATGCAGGATTGCAGGTATCGGGTATCGTCTCCACTTGGCTTCACAAGTCTGAGCGATCCCTCAAAATCCTCGATCATTGTTGTTGTACGGAGATATCACCAGGTTCCACAGGAAGAAACTTCACCTTTGATCCTTTTATCCTTAGGTGGGAAGTACCGAGTCAGTCCCTTGTGTGAATGTAATAGGTGATCTCTCAGTTTATTGGTTTTGTGGGTCTTGTAGTTAGTTTCTTGTCTTTTGTATTCATTGTGAATGAAGTTTTGAGTATAGTAGTTCTATGGTACATTCAATTTTATTAGTAGATTATTGATGTGAATTTGAGGGTATGATTTAGTAATTTATCTTTATTATTAGCTACTTATGTACTAGCAGATCTTGTTAGGAACGAGTTAGTATGTGATTGAAATATGTGATTTTAATATCAATAATAATAAAGAATTTTATGGTATTATCTTTATAATATCCATAGTAACAAAATGTCTATGGCAATAAAAATAATAAATATTTTAATAATAGTGGTATGTTTCACCTTGTATATATATCACTATTGCATTTTGTAAAGAATATGGATTAAGCATGTAAATAAATAATATGCTTTATAATAATAATATTATGTTTGCAATAATATTTATAATAATAATAATATATGTACACATAGGCATATGGGTGCACACATATGCATATGCATACATATATTTATATAATTATTGGTGAGTAAGTAATTATTACATTCTATTAATGAATAATTAGATTAGTTAAATGATATGGTTGTAAATAATAATAATTATTATTAACTTCTGTAAAGTAAAGGAAACATAAATTTGTTTATGGTAATAAATAGGTATAGTTATATCTTTTCCAGAAAAGTCTTTAATAATATTATTTAAGCTTAACAATTAACGGATTAATGGTCGGGATGGTTGCACTAGTTGGATTACCCATGCAACCACCTCCTCCATTCTATATACAGGAAAGATTTCCTGTGTGAAGGGAGTTCGGGGTTTTTGGAGAGGAAATTTTATTTGAGGAGAGGCTTAAATTTTAATAGGATATTTCTATAGTTTAGAGAAGAGGGACTATTGATTTCTCTGAGAGGAGGTGAAAGGATTTGGAGCTTACCTACAGGAGAAATTTGAAGAAGAGCCTGGAGTTGATTGCCAGAGGAGTATTTTTCTAGGAGGATATTTGCTAGAAATTTTGCTAAGAGTCTCCGACCAAGGGATAGATGATTCTCCACAGGACCCCAGGTAGGGTCTAACCTGGGAAGAATCTCCATTCTTCCCATGACTATGATTGTGTATATGAATGATCTATTACTCGATGAGATTATGATTGTTTACCTTTCTGTTTATTATCGAGAACTATATATATATATATATATATATATATATATATATATATATATATATATATATATATATATATATATATATATATATATATATATATATATATATATATATATATACTATATATATATATATATATATATATATATATATATATATATATATATATATATATATATATATATATATATATATATATATATATATATATATATATATATATATAATTTTTTGTGTATTTGGAATGTGTTTGTGGAAAGTTATTTTACGAATGTTTGTATGTTCACTGTGGTGAAACCTCCCTGGGAGGGTAGAAATGGTTTTGATCTTGTAGGATAGTGTATTTTACTGTCATTGGATGTATTATGAATGCTTCCAGATTTTAGAACTTCTGTTGCAACCTTACTGTTTCATGTCTATTTATGTGCCACCTTTCTTTTCCCAGATCTAGAATATATTTGTTAGATAGATAGGGAGGATTGATGGGCTTTTTCTGAAGGGAAATTGGGAGATCTCAAATGGGTCGTGCTCATATTAGGCAACCTTAGTCCCCATAATGCCCAGTTTTACACGCAAGACAAAGTAGACAGTCATTTTCTGCAGTTCCTGTTAGTTCAGTGTGTTAACTGAGCTAGGTCGGTAATGTGTCAACCGAGCTAGGTTGGTAGTGTGTTAATCAAGCTAGGCCGGTAAGGTGTCAACCGAGCTAGGTCGGTAGTGTGTTAACCGAGCTAGGTAGGTAGTGTGCTAACCGAGCAAGGTCGGTTTAGTGTTAACTGAGCCAGGTCAGTAGTGTGTCAACCCAGCAATACTGTGTCAACCGACCAGTCCAGTATAAACTGACAGAGGTAGTATAAACCAAGGAAAATAAGATTCAGACTTTATACAATTATAACATTTAAGTATAAGAAATTAAAGAAATTAAAGTACGTAAACTTATACTTTAAGTTATACTTGTATAAAGGGTTTAGGTACCTTCTGAGATGTTTGGGATAGGTTTCAGATTCATAGGAGTTAAGATGCAAATTATAATTTTGAGATTTCTTAAAATTTAGACTTAGTCAAATTTCAGGTAGAGGAGATGTTTTCCTAGATTTTTGGAATAAGCTATGGAATGTTGTTTCAATACATGTGGGAAGTTTTATATTATGTTTTGGCATATGAAACTTTGTGTAAACTATAAATATGTTCATTTCTTGTTGTGTTGGAATTATATGAAGTGTTTTTACTACATGTATGATGTAATTATGATATGTGGGCTAAGGGTAGAAAACCTAACGACACCTAGTGAGTGGCTCTCAGTGCGGGGTCGGGGCCCTAAGTGGCTAGAACCAGGATAACTGGCTAAAGAGTTATTTAACAATTGAAAACTTAAATTAAACTTATGGGAATCGGTTAAAACATTAAAAAGATTAAATGTGCCTCGCCCATGCCATTAGTGCTAGTAAAAGCTATGGATGGGAGTGGGAGAAGGTACCTATGCGTAGGTACGATCGAATGGTGCTTGTCTGTATGAAAGGCATTCGATCCCGCATGTGCCTACTTGGGGGCTGGGGCCCGAAGTGGCTAGTACCAGGACAACCCAAGGAGTGAGGGATATGTGATGACACTCACTTAGGTTGTTTCTTAGATTTTCTACCAAGCCTTAGAGTCTTTTGGGGAAAGATTTATACTTTGATCATCTTTTATTTGCTATTTGGGAAAGGTTACCCAACCCTAGGTTTGGCCTAGCTATTCCTTCTTTGTGGACCTTGGTGTTTATCTCCTCGCACGAGGGAGTGGGCCTTTTAGGTATCCACATGGTTGGGTGGTAAATATTTTATCGAGGTATCTCTTGCAGATGTTGTAATACCTCTCCTATGGTGATACTTAGACTTTTCTGATTTGGACATTTTATTATTATTGTGGTCAAGACTATACATTTACATTTATGTTTTGTGGATGATGACATGATGAATATGCTCATTTATGGTTAGTAATTACATGTTTATGAGATTAGAAAATTATCTATTTTTATATGGATCTAACCCAATTATTTGAATCTAACCACTATCATGATGTTTTATGTTTCATGGATGTGTCTGATGTGTTTTCCATGACTCCAGGACGAAGTCGTAGTTACTCACTTAGTTGAGGTCCACAGGATGTATCGATCCTGGTCATCTGCTTGCATATATCTGATTTGTATCTCCATATGTATATATATGTATCTCTTCTTGGTGATGCAGGATTGCAGGTACTGGGTGTCATCTCCACCTGGCTTCATAGGTCTGAGCGATCCCTCAAAATCCTTGATCGTTGTTGTTGTTACGGAGGTATCACCAAGTCCACAGGAAGAAACTTCACCTTTGATCCTTTTATCCTTAGGTGGGAAGTGTCGAGTCAGTCCTTTGTGTGAATGTCTTATGTGGTTTTGTAGTTGATGGAATTGTGGATCTTGTAGCTAGTTCTTGCCTTCGTGATATGTTCAATTCTGTTAGTAGATCATGGATGTAGATTATTGTTCATTTGAGGGTATGATTTAGTGGCATATCTCATTAGGAGCGATTTTGAGTGCAATTAAATCATGTGGTTTTAATACCCATGATAAGGATTAATTTTATGGTATTTTAATGTCTAAGGAAATATTAATTAAAAAAAAAAAAGGGTTTTAAATAATAGCTGTAAAATTCTAACCTATGTTAGTGGCTACTTAATATATACATATATATTTTAGAATGGGGATTAAGGTATGAATAAACAATATAGTGTATAATAATATTATTATAATGTTTAACATTAATAATAATTTACCTTATTTATGGTATTATTTTATAATACTAATAACGACAAAGAGTCTATAGCAATAAAAATAATAATATGTTTTATAATAATAATATATGTACACATAGGCATATGGGTGCACACATATGCATATGCATACATATATTTATATATAATTATTACCATGTAATTATTTATTATATTAATAAATAATTAGATCAATTAGCGGTTTGGTAAATAGGATTATCCTATTACCATAGTTAAATAATTTAATAAATTGTTTTAAGATTATAATATTTATTTTAATATCCTTAAATTTAGGGACTTAGATTATAGTTTATTTATCCCTTTTCGGGAATGAGTTTTCAAAACCATCTCTTTAACGGATGGATAGTTGAGATGGTTGCACCGGTTGGATTACCTGTGCAACCACCTCCTCCATCCTATTTATAGGAAAGATTTCCTATGTAAAAGGAGTTGGGAGAAGAGTTGATGGGGAGAAGAGGATTATTATTATTATTGTAGAAAATTTATCCTGTGAGTTTGGCATTTGGATTGTTACGGGTAGAGGCTAGAAGATTGCAAGCAAAGGGATTCAAAGGAGTGTTGGAAACATTGGAGAGGGTTTGATCTTCCTTCTTCTCCAACTGGTCTTCGCAGGACTCCAGGTTGGAATCCATCCTGAGAAGTAGATTTATTTTGTAGAATGAATGTAAAATCTAGATTTCTTGAAAAGTTTCTGTATATTGTACTATGGTTGCAAAATATATATATGCATTATTGTAGTATTATTATCTTGTGTATATGAATGATCTATTACTCGATGAGATTATGATTGTTTACCTTTTTGTTTAGAATCGAAAACTATATATATATGTTTTATTTTCTATGTATTTGAAATGTGTTTGTGGAAAGTTATTTTACGAATGTTTGTATGTTCACTGTGGTGAAACCTCCCTGGGAGGGTAGAAGTGGTTTTGATCTTGTAGGATAGTGTATTTTACTGTCAGTGGATGTATTATGAATGCTTCCAGATTTTAGAACTTTTGTTGCAACCTTACTGTTTCATGTCTATTTATGTGCCACCTTTCTTTTCCCAGATCTAGAATATATTTGTTAGATAGATAGGGAGGATTGATGGGCCATTTCTAAAGGGAAACTAGGAGATCTCAAATGGGTCATGCTCATATTAGGCAACCTTAGTCCCCATAATGCCCAGTTTTACCCGCAAGACAAAGTTGACAGTCATTCTCTACAGTTCCAGTCGGTTCAGTGTGTTAACCGAGCTAGGTCGGTAGTGTGTTAACCGAGCTAGGTCAGTAATGTGTCAACTGAGTTAGGTCAGTAATGTGTCAACCAAGTTAGGTCGGTAATGTGTCAACCGAGCTAGGTCGGTAGTGTGTTAACCAAGCTAGGTCGGTAGTGTGCTAACCGAGCCAGGTCGGTTTAGTGTTAACTGGGCTAGGTCGGTAGTGTGTCAACCAAGCAATACTATGTCAACCGACCAGTCCAGTATAAACCAATAGAGCTAGTATAAACCGAGGAAAATAGGATTCAGACTTTATACATTTATACAATTATAACATTTAAGTATAAGTTTAATTTCTTATACTTTAAGTTATACTTGTATAAAGGGATTAGGTACCCTTTGAATCCATTGGAATAGGTTTCAGGTTCCTAGGAGTTAAGTTGTAACTTTTAAATTTTAGATTTTTAATTAAATCAGACTTAGTCAATTTTCAAGATTAGCCAGGTTTTAGGTATAGAAAGAAATTTTGTATAAACCTGAAGATTGTTCATTCCTTGTTTAGTGGAGATTATTTTCAGTACATTTAGATGCCTTTATTGAGATAGAATGTTTGTAAGGAGCAGTTTAGGGTTTAGAGTCTTCTAAGAGGATCAAGACATTTTAAACATTCTTAAACGTACCTAATTTCTCTAAACATACATAACTATCCTATTATTTTCAATTCTTTGTAGTAGTTCTCAAATGTGTTTATAATATGCTTTTACTATGTGCATGATGTGATTGCAATATGTGGTTTGAGTGTAGAAAACCTAAGGACACCTAGTGAGTGGCTCTCAGTGCGGGGCCAGGGCCCTAAGTGGCTAGAACCAAGATAACCGACTGAAGAGTTATTTAACAAGTGAAAACCTAATTAAACTTATGGGAATGGGTTAAAATATTAAAAAGATTAAATATGCCTCGCCCATGCCATTAGCGCTAGTAAAGGCTATGGATGGGAGTGGGAGAAGGTACCTATGCGTAGGTACGATCGAATGACGCTTGTCAATATGAAAGGCATTCGATCCCGCATGTGCCTACTTGGGGGCCGGGGCCCAGAGTGGCTAGTACCAGAACAACCCAAGGGGTGAGGGCTATGTGATGACACTCACTTAGGTTGCTTCTTAGAGTTTCTACCAAGCCTTAGAACCTTTTGGGAAAGATCTATACTTTGACTCTCTTTTCATTTGCTATTTTGGGAAAGATTACCCAACCCTAGGTTTGGCCTAGCTATTCCTTCTTTGTGGACCTTGGTGTTTATCTCCTAGCATGGGGGAGTGGGCCTTATAGGTATCCACATGGTTGGGTGGTAAACATTTTTATCAAGGTATCTTTTGCAGATACAGTGCTTGAAGATTCATGCTTGCTTATGTACCAGTTTTGAAGAATGAAGGCCTTGTGATTATATTTCATGATGCAAAATCTTGTTACCTCTTATGAGGAGTTGAATGCAATGTAATCAGTAATGTATTTCAAAATGATGTAATTGGAATGGGTAGACTTAGGAAGAAGGGAAAAGGGAAATGTGAACTTTATGTTTAAGATGTATGTTGGGAAAGAAAGAAAGATTTTGAAAAAAATCCAAGTTATGTAGTATGTTTTCATTATTGTTGTTTAAGTGAAGCTTTTGAAAAATAAAATGTAGTATATTTGTAATGTATCAAATGAGTTAGATAAATTCTATTTGATTTAAAAGTTATGACGTTCATAAAAGATTCTTAGGAATATAGATGGTGTTAAGAAGGAAAAAAAAAATTGAAATGAAAGTACTTTGTATTTCATAAAGAATCTTCTAATGATATGATGTAATTTTCTTGAGAAGTTATCTTGTTGTTAGTTTAATTATGAACTTAAATGAATCATGGATTTAATAAGAAGGGAACCTAGGAGGAATCTAAGTTTAAGTTTTGATTACATAACTCTTTTCAAAGTTCAAAATTTTTCATAAATTTTTACTTAGGTTTTCTTTTGTTAAGAGAATCTTTGTTCTCTTCCCTGGTTCCCTTGCGGGGCATGACAGATGCAGTGTTTGAAGATTCATGTTTGCTTATGTACCAGTTTGAAGGATGAAGGCTTTGTAATTATATCTCTTGATGTAAAATTATTGTTACCTCCCATGAGGAGTTGAATGTAATCATTGATGTAATTCAAAATGATGTATTTGGAATGGGTAGATTTAGGAAAAAGGGATAGGGAGATGTGAAATTTATGTTTAAGATGTATATTGGAAAAGAAAAAGATTTTGTAACATTCCAAATTATGTAACATGCTTTCATTACTTGTTGTTTAAGTGAAGCTATTGAAAAATCAAATGTAGTATATTTGTAATGTATCAAATGAGTTGGGTAAATTTTAAAAGTTATATTTCTCATAAAGGATACTTAGGAATATAGATGATTTTTAAATGGAAAGTTGAAATGAAAATATTTTGTATTTCTTAAAGATATGATGCAGTTTGCTTTGAGAAATAAATCTTGTTGTTAGTTTACTTAATGTATTTGAATGAATCATGCATTTAAATGAAAAGGGAACCTTGGGAGGAATCTAAGTTTAAGTTTGGTTCACATAATTCTTTTAAAAGTTCAAATTTTTTCATAAATTATTACTTAGGTTTTTCTTTAACAAAGAGAATCTTTGTTCTCTTCCCTGGTTCCCTTGCAGGGCATGACAGTAGGTTAGATAAGGAGAAATATATCTCTAATTCCATGGTTGATTAATTTTCCCCTTTCCTAACTTTGGATAGTAACCTTAATATTGACAATCAAGAAAAAATACTTTCTTCCATCTCCTCTCTTCTTAATTAGGGTCACAACAAAAAGCTTACTGATATTCCTAGTGTTGAAGAGATTAAAAAGGCATTATTTTTTTTAAGGAGAGAAATCTATGGGTTTGGATGACTTACCTATGTCCATCTTTCAATCCTTTTGGTCGATTGTGGGATTGGATATTTGTACTGTTGTTAAGGATTTCTTTGGATCTAGATCCATGCTTAAGGAATTCAAGGCTTCTGTCTTAGGTTTGATCCCTAAGAAGTCTGGTGTTGATTCGATGGATTCTTTCAGGCCTATAAGCCTATGCAACTCTGTGTATAAAATATTCTTGAAGGTTCTTAAGGTGAGGTTGTTGGCTCTTCTTCCCTCAATTATATCCCGTCAATAGAATGGCTTTGTGCCTAGGAGAGAAATTTTGGGTTCTATTATTAACATGCATCAAGTTATTCACTCTATGTAGAATTCTAATAACCAAGGGTTCTTTCTCAAGCTGGATTTGTTGAAAGCCTATGATAGAATGGATTGGGGTTTCTTGTGTAGGGTTCTCAAAACCTTTGGCTTTGGAGATAGATTCCTCTAGCTTGATCTTCAACTCAATAACACTTCTACTGCAATCATTGTTAATGGGCCTTCATATAAATTTTTCAAACCTTCAAGGTGTTGGAAAGTTGTCCATAATGAGATATATGACTAGATATAGTGTTTTCATTATGCCAACAAAGTCGTATGGCAGTTTGGAGTCAGCGCACTAAGTGTAAAGATAAAAAATTAGTTAAGTGTTGAAGACTGGACAACATACAGAGCACCAGAGACTCAAAGCATCAACACACATGTGTGCAGATGAATTAAGGTATGCACCCTAGAAGTTAAGGTTGTTATACTATACTTATGCTTAGTCTAAGAGCACATAAGTAGATATGCAAAGATGTTAAAGTTATAGTCAATTGAAGTTGCACAGCTAGTGTGTGCTAGTAGAGAATAGAGCATAGAGCCAACAGTGACTATTTTAGTTTGCAATTGTAAATTAATGTTGTAGAGGCTATGTGCCAATTGTATTTAGGTTTTTGACATATGTACATGTATAATTGTAAGCATGCTTAAGAAAATTCATTTGGAAGTGTTATTGTAATTAGTTATAGGGCCGACCTAATTGTATAATTGGTATGATCACATAAATATAAGGTACGCCCATTGTATTCAGGATGAAAGTCATGGAAGTTGTAATAGAGTTGTGATAATCAGAGTAGAGGTATGCAAAGAGATCATATGATGTATTAGAGCTTTGCTAGAGGTCAAAGCATTAGCGCATCAAAGGAACTAATCTGACAAGTAGTGTCATAGTGAACAATTCACCTATAGATATAGTGTGTATTTGATCTCAGAAGGTTGTACCCTTCATCATTTGAGCAGTGAGCTCTAGGACAGTGAGTCCACTTCCCTAGCAGGGATCATTATAAAAGAATCCTAATAGGGCCCGACCCTTAACCAAGTCTATTGTAGTAAAAGCATTGTAAAGATACTCCTAATAGGGTAAAGGATCTTCTAACAAGGATCACAAAACACTAGTGTAGATTATTAGTGGGTATCAAGTCCCACCGGGGTTTTTACCTATTTGGGTTTCCCAGTAACCATACTGGTGTCATGTGTTGATTTCATGTTTCATGTTTATGTGAATGTTTAATTCAGTACTTAAGGATTTATAATTCAGTATTCAGATTAAAGTAAAATGTTAAAATATAGTGAACACTGATTCATGCCCCCCCCCTCTCAGTGTTCCCATTCCTAAAAATTGGTATCAAAGCTTTGGTCCTCAACACAAAAGTTTAACCACTTGAGGAGATCATGGAAAAAGTAGATATGAAACATTTGGAGAAGAATCTTGAAGCAACTCTTGAAGACCTGGACAATTCAGAAAGAGAAACTGAAGAACTATAAGAAAAATTCAGTGATGCTCAATTAGTTATCAAGAGACTAAGAAAAGATTTTAAAGGACGCTCTAGTAGTGAACTTGAAGAAAAAGTCAAGAAGTTAACTAAAGAAAATGCATCTTTGTTAAGTCAACTTGAAGAACTAGATGACAAACTGATGAACAATCAAGATGTCTACAATGAACAAGTCAAGGAGAACCTTCAACTGAATGAAGAACTAAGGGAAGCTAACTTAGAAATCTTGGAGCTAAATAATGTCAAAGAGAGCTTGGAATCTGAATTGAAGAATTCAAAGGATCATATTGACAAATTACACACTAGGGCTGAATTGGTAGAATCACAGTTGTATGCAAGAAGAATCAAAGGAGACACTAGTTGTATTGGATACAATGAAGCACAGAATCAGATTGATAGTATGTGAGCAAGAAAGGATTTAGAAAAGAACTCTACTGATGATAAGAAGATTGAAGATAAAACCAAAGACAATGGTGGTCCTCCTATGAATGAGTGCAAGCCTGTAGAATGCACCTATCTTGCATGTAACAAGCATGGACACATTGTAAGGAACTATACAAAGGTAAAAACTTTTAATGATTACTATTATACATGTAATAGATTTGGTCATAGAGCAATAAATTGGAAGACTAGTAAGAAGAAGAAGATTCAACATGATCAAAGAAATCAGAATCAGACCAATGCAAGAAGTTCTCAGAATGTTACATGTTAGATATGTAACAATAATGGTCACTCAGCTAGAACATGTAGAATGGTGACTCATGTCAATGCACCAAGGAATAATAGACCTCCAGTGATTTGTCACACCTGTAACAAGGCTGGACATATCTCAAAGTTTTGTAGATCAAGGACACAAGCTCAGGAAAGCCCTAAAAAGATCGAAGAACCAGTTTTGGATCCTGAAGCAGAAGTCAAGTTTTTGAAAGTCTCAGAGGATGCGAGCTTGATTTGGTTAGAAGGAAAGAAGGAAAATTCTAGTGAAAATGTATTGGATGCATCCCAAGTGGACACACCCTCTACATCTACATAAATGGCCCTCAGGGTCATAGGGGGAGCTAATTTAGCTCTAGACCCCTACGTGGCTGGTATACTCATCCTCAAAGTATGCACCTTTGGACTTAAGCTATGGTAATGTATAGGAACCTTTGTGCAAGAGTGCACATGTTGATTGTTAGTAGAACTTGAGTTTGAAAATTTGAAGTGATAGCCTGGTTTATGCGAGTTGCATTAATGGAAAATTTCTTACTTTAAGTACACAAAAAGTTGTTTGTTCACTCACTGCATTCATATTCAGAGTAGATTGAGCCTTGGAAGTTGTTGTGAAGATTTGAAGATTGAGCTATCAATAATTGCAATACATTTGATTGGTTGCAAGAAACCCTAGCTCATTGCGCTGATTCAGAAGTCGTCAGAACATCTTAGAGATCATTTGGAAAGTGAATATCAAGTAAGTCATGGCCACTCCTATTGTTTTTGATATTGCTAAGAAGAAGAGGTATGTTTTCAAGAGGCACCCATTTAAATAAACCCTAGATGATTTAGAGGGAGCATTTTCCCACATGCCGATGGGCGTCATGCATGTAGAAGACATAAGGGTTTACATCTATTTTAAGAAGGAACCTATTGGACTGGATAGGTTAAGGGCACACATGGACACAATGTTGAAACCAGAAAAAATGTTCATGGATGAATACACAAAATGGAATGATCACCCCATTGTTGAATATGCCATGGCATATGAATTCTATAAAACTGAATGGACTAAGATTTTATTGAGCAGAATCCATGATGACTTGTTTTGGATTGGAGATGTACCAGTAAGAATAAAAGGAGACCTAATTTATGAGATGACAGGCCTTTCTAAGATAGGTGACATCCTTCCTGTGGGTAAGGATGTCAGGAAAATGGTGGAGCAACTATGTAAATCTAGAAGTGATAAGCATGGCATGACCATTGAACCTATAGAGAAACCAGACATCAAGTTGATATCAATGATATTGGGTTACAGATTTCATCATACTAGCAGGGTGAATAGTGTGTCTGCGGGCACTATTCTAGCAGCCATTCATCTTGTGGAAGAAGATGGAGAGTTCAACTTGTGTGAGATCTTACGTGCATAGTTGATAGACAATATCAAAGCCATAAAACATGATAAGACTAAGATAATCAAGTTTGGGTCCCTAATCATCTATATGTACCTTCATATAGAGGGTAAAGTGTCAGACTTGTATCTAGACAAGTCCATTCCTACCATGCCACAGATATTAAACAAGGCATCCAAAGAAAGCACACTTAGATATTACATCACTTTGGAATTGAAGACTTTTAGAGAAAGAATGCAGATGAGGTATAGGATTCTTGAGAGTATTTTAGAGAAGTATAAGGATACAATATGCTTCATGGTGGAGATTGATACTACTTGTATGGAAGCTAAGGAACCTAGAACTAAGTGGATTCATCCACTTGTCTATGAGGTTGAAGAACAAGTTCTTGAAGTGTATGCAGAGGTACTACTATCAGCCCCTAAGGATGACAATGAACCTAGGTGGGGAACCTATGAAGAGAAGACTAGAGAAGTTGATGCTAAGCTAAACAGTGTTGCAACTAAAAGAAAGGTTGCAAAGGTCACATCAAAGATCCTAAGAATACATGGTGTATCACAAGCAGACCTTGATAAAGAAGGGGATGAGAAGACTTCCCTAGAATTGAAGAGCACAGCAAAAGAACAAGAAGATCCCAAGGTGAAAAAGACAAAAATTGGAAAAGATGACACTCAAAAGGATAAAGAAGATAGTGCTCCTTCTGCACCCAAAGATACTCCTCTGGAGTATAAGCCTTTATTCAAAAGGAAGAAAGAAGAAAGCACTAGTCATCCAACCTCATGAACATTAAGGAGAAAGAAAAACACTCAAGCACCTCCTTAGGTAGGATTCAGACCTAGCCTCAAAGTTCTAAATGTAAGACTTTTTGATGAGCGAATAATTGATCAAGTAGGAAAATTCTATGAATCTTAAAGTGAGATTGACAAATCAGAAATTCATAGTATGATTTTCAAACACATGATCAAGTTCAAGAAGATAGTCCTTGAGTTGAAAATAGAAATTCCAGATAAGGTATGGGATATTTTGGAAAATCTTGAAGAGATAAGCAAATGAAGAAGATCAAAGAATAAGAGAAAAAATATTAGAAGATACTCTACCTTTATGTTCTAAAGAAGAAGTGGAACTGATATTGAATTTGGTGAAGTCTCACCTAAGGAATAAGATGAGAACTCTTCATATTATGAACAAAGACTATGAGTTGATAACAAAGGAAATAGAGAAGGCCTTTGAAAAGGTGTTATTGGAGCAACAAATCAAACCACCTACTATGCCCATCACTCATGCACCCATCAAGGAAGATAAAGTGCCAGAGCACACTAATGTACCATTGACAGGTCCTTAGGACTCAACACCCATAGTAGAAACACAAACAAAAGCAGATCAGTCTGCACCCATGATAGAATCACCTAAAGATAGCACAATTATCATAGATAATGTGGAAATAGCCATGGCAGCTACTGATAAGGAGTTGGACAAGTTTGAGGAAGCATTTGTCAGCACTGAGGAAGTAGAAATCCTATGTAGCAATACCCCTCCCACTTAGCAAGAAGAAGTAATCATAGAAGATATATCAGATAAGAAAGAAGAAGAAAAGAAAGAAGGAGTAGAGGTAAAAAATAAAGAGGTGATGGATAGCACTCCCATCACTCCCTCAGCATTTTTTTCAAGTTTCACACTTGACACTAGTAGTTTGGACTCCTGGAAGGAAGAAGATCTGATTAAGTTCAACGTCCTAGCTATGGACAAGGCCAAAGAAAAGAAAGTAATGAGGAATCCTCTCCTGGTAAAATCAGTAAATATTTTGAACAATTTTCTACCAGAGGATGAGAAAATGGTAAATGTACATTCAGTTGATGATGTGAGCACAGTCATCTCACAGTTCAAAGTAAATTTTTCAAGCCTAGAAGAATATGTGACCATAGTGGTAGAGGAGAAATACTTAAAGAAGAGACTCAATGAACTGATGAGTAATTTTTCACTAGACTTGAACTCTCTTAAGTCTGTTTAGGCATCATTAAAATATTTTGCAGATCAAGGAAGGAAAGTCATTGCAGAATCCATGGATCAGGATAAGTTCACTAATGTCCATCTTAAGAAGATCAAAGATGCAAAGGCAATGATTGAGAAGGTGAAGATTTTAGTGCAAGACACATCCACTAATGTAAACATGTGCAACAATTTCTATCAAGGATAGTTGGATATAATTGAGAAGGCAAAGAAAGAAATGCAGAAGATAAGGTCTAGACAGACACAATTGAGGAATGCTCTTGCGCCCTCACTAGACATTCTTAGTCAAAACATAAAGGAGATTGATGTGACCATGATAACCTATGATCAAGGTCTGAGACCATAATTGGAGAAGATGGAGAAGCTTTAATATGCATTATGCACCCATCTATAGATAGTCAAGTCCTTGATAACCTTTTGGAAGAAGGAGATCCAAAAACTCAAGATTGCATATCCAGATGTTTTCCCTCTGTAAGTGTATGTAGATAAAGCTCTTGATGCACCTTTTTCATTAATGTCAAAGGGGGATTTGTATAGAATATGGATTACATATATGTATAGCGAGATATAAGAGCTTGTATAAAATGTATAGAAGACAAAAAGTTTTGTGTAAAGGGACAGTTAGAGACTTGGCCATATTCCTTTGTTGCCATCAATGACAAAGGGGGAGATTGTTGGAAAGTTTTCTATACTAAGATATATGACTAGATATAGTGTTTTCATTATGGAAACAAATTCATATAGTAGTTTGGAGTCATCACACTAAGTGTAAAGATCAGAAATTAGTTAAGTGTTGAAGACTGGACAACATACAGAGCACCAGAGACTCAGAGCATCAGTGCACATGTGTACAGATGAATTAAGGTATGTGCCCTGGAATTTAAGGTTGTTAGACTATACTTATGCTTATTCTAAGAGTGCATAAGTAGATATGCAAAGATGTGAAAGTTACAGTCAGTTCAAATTGCATAGCCAGTGTGTGCCAGCAGAGAACAAAGCATAGAGCCGACAGTGACTATTTTAGTTTGTGATTGTAAATTAATGTTGTAGAGGCTATGTGCCTATTGTATTTAGGTTTATGACATATGTACATATATAATTGTAAGCACACTCAAGCCAATTCATTTGGAAGAATTATTTTTAATTAGTTATAGGGCCAACCTAATTGTATAATTGTTATGAGTGCATAAATATAAGGTGTGCCCATTGTATTTAGGATGAAAGTCATGGAAGTTGTAATAGAGTTGTGATAAGTAGATCAAAGCTATGCAAAGAGAGAATATGATGTATTAGAGCTTTTCCAAAGGCCAAAGCATCAACACATCAAAGGAACTGATCTGACAAGCAATGTCATAGTGAATAGTTCACCTACAGATATAGTGTGTATCTGATCTTAGAAGGTTGTAGCCTTCATCATTTGAGCAGTGAGCTCTAGGAAAGTGAGTCCACTCCCCTAACAGGGATCATTGTAGAATAATCCTAATAGGGTCTGACCCTTAACCAGGTCTACTATACTAAAAGCATTGTAAAGCTACTGCTAACAGGGTAAAGGATCTTCTAACAAGGATCATAAAACACTCATGCAGATTATTAGTGGGTATCAAGTCCCACCGGGGTTTTTACCTATTTGGGTTTCCCCATAACCATGTGTTGATTTCATGTTTCATGTTTATGTGAATGTTTAATTTAGTACTTAAGCATTTATAATTCAGTATTCAGATTAAAGTAAAAAGTTAAAATATAGTGAACACTGATTCACCCCCCCCCCCTCTTAGTGTTCCCATTCCTAACACAAGGGGCATTCGTCAAGGGGATCGGATCTCATCAATCATCTTGTCCATGATGGTTGAGAGTCTTGGTAGATTCCTCTATAAGAATATTTATATAGGATTCATCTAGGGGCTTAAGCCATCATCGACTATTCCCTCTTGCTCTCATGAACAATTTGTTTATGATACCATTCTCACGAGCTCATCAATCATTCAGGAAGCCAAGATGTTTAAGAAGGATTTGGACGCATGTTCTTCCATGACTAGCTAACAGATCAATTGGGATAAAAGTTACCTCTCATTTGTTAACACTCATGGGGAGAGGAAACAAAGTATCTCAATAATTATTTGGTCTGCTATTGGGGATCTCCCTCCCTCCTATCTTGGTTTGCCTCTTGGGCTAAAGCCTCCTGATTCATTTTGGTCTTATCTAGTGGAGTCATTTAATAAGAAGATGGTAGGGTGGAAAGGTGATTTCCTTAGCCAAGTTGGTAAACTCCAACTCCTCAAGGCCACTCCAAAACTTGCCCATTTATGCTCAGAGTCTTTTCAGCATCCCTTCTAAATTTGCAGAGGCTATTGAGAGGATCCAAAAGATTTTATGTTGTCTGGGGTCGAAGATAGAAATAGAATGACTCTAGTGACTTGGGAGAAATTTTTTAAACCAAATACATGGGGAGGGATGGGTATTAGACCTATAAAACTTATTAATATTTCCTTGCTAGATAATGAGGAGTGGAGAATTTATGGGGAGGCCAATGAATTGAATCAAATCTTGAGAAGAAAATATATATTTTCCTTTCCTATGTTAGATTCTTTACTTTGTTCAGACCTAAAAATTAATGGTTCTTTCATTTGGAATAGCATATATAATGTGAAGGATATTGCATATTTAGGATCAAGATGGTGGCTTGGTGATGGTCAAAAAATTAGGTTTTGGGAAGACTGTTGGCTAAGGGATAAACCCCTCTATTCTGACCCTTCCTTATTACCATTTATGGAGGTTTGCATTCAAATATTTCGATCTATAGTGAAGGACTATTGAACTAATCAATCCTAGATTAATCTAATTGAGCTAAATATCTCCCTAAAATCAATAATGGTTTCTTTGAATGCTTGGCAAGTGAAGGACAATGTGGATGATGCTTTGATCTAGGTTGCTAACTCTTTAGGTACTTACTACATTTCTTCTACTTTTTCTATGTTGTTTAATCAGTCTGGTTTGCCCCACTTTTTGGCCAAAGTATGGGACAGGTACCTTATCCTAAAAATAGGCATCTTTTTATGGATGACTCTTCAAAATAAGATCTTTATGGTGGATAATCTTTGCAAAAGAGGTATGAATATTCCTAATAGATTCTATTTATGTAAAAAGGAGGAGGAGATGGTATTTCATCTCTTGGTCTCTTTATCTTACTCTTGGGATGTTTGGTCCCTAATTTTTCAATGTTGGAATCTGTGCTAGATTTTCCCTAGATTTGGAATATTTGTAAATAAAGAAATAATAGATATTTTAGAGATGTGTCTTTACCTCCTTTTATTATATTAGAAAAAATAAGAAGTATTAAAGATATTTACATGAGTAATGTCAATACTATGCTAGATTTTTAGGTTGTAATGTGTAAAGGTAACTCCAACTTGGATATTCGTAGAAAGAAGGGGAATAAGGATGATGCTATCTAGATGGATCCTCCTCCTAGATGGATTAAAATTAACTTCAATGGGGCTGTGAAGGGTAATCCAGGGATTGTTGGTTGTGGAGGAATTGTTTGGGATGACAAAGGAAATAGAATTATGGTTGTGGCTTGTCCTTCTGGGACACAGACCAACAATGTGGTAGAAGCTATGGTTATTTTTCACTTTCCCAAGCTAGTTGAGAACTCTCATTATAGAAATGTTTGGATTGAGGGGGATTCTATTAACAACCTTAATTGCCTAAAAAATAAATTCAATCCCTCGTGGACTATCAAAAAGATGATAAGGGAGGGAAAAAATATTATTAATCATTTTGATAAAGTTTCTATTTCACATGTGTATAGACAAGCTAATACAGTTGTTGACACCTTTGCCAACATAGCTTTCAAGTCAGACATCATTATTACTTGGAAAGGTGAGAGTAAACTTAGTGAAGATTTAAGTGTTGTTTTAAATTATGACAAGACACACTGCAAGTGTAAAGATCTATCTAATCTTTTGAGAAAGGATGATAAGGCATCATATTAGTAAGACCATTTTACTTAATCACACAGAAAGTTTTGTCTTTCCTAAGGGCATTATTAATAGTCAAGCTTCAAAATCCCTTCTCACCATTTTGTGCATTGCCATTTTCATTTTGGTGAGAAGCTTCAGGGCTTTGATGAGAGGGTCACCAAAAAGTTTGTTGAAGGCTAGAAGGAGGGCTCTGTGATTATGGATAGAAAGAAGATTAAGGTTAATATGGAGCTCACTGGGGAGATTTTGGGCTTGAATTTTGAAGGTATGAAATTTTTTTGTGATACCTAAAAGTATATGAGAGATTTTTTAAAATGTTCCCAAAAATGAAGAGGAGGCTGAGAAACTTGTAAATTATTCTGCGGGGTTTTTGTTTGCATAATACATGTAACTGTCTTCTTGCATGACAGTTAGTAACTATCCAGCATTGCATTGTATAAGATCTTATTCTTGGTTATCAAATTTTAATATCTTATTCCACAGTTCTCTCATGTGGTATCAGAGTGATGAAAATCCTAATTTTACATAGTGATCAATTTGCTTATGCTTCGGGTTCCCAACAGTCCTGAATGGAATGATGGCTGGCAGAGAATGGGTTTGAGTTGTAACGGTTTCAAGAACCACCATTTCAAGAACTAGTATGTCATTTGGCTTCAATCTTTGTACTGGTTTCAAGAACCATGGTTTGAAGAGCCAATATGTCATTTGGCTTCGATCTCCAGATGATTTTAGGAAGGTGGTGAACATCTTTTCTTGAGGTCAAAGCAGCCATGATAGAAGCGGTAAGGCATGATAAAGATTCTTAATTTCTGAGTGTATTTTGTTGATATGGTTTTGTTTTTTTTAAAGAAACTGTTATGTGTGCCTTGTGTTGGTTATGCATGTCTTGTGCTAGTGGCATGCAAGCTGTTTCACTTAAAGGAAACCAAGAGATAGTGTTTTGTTGATTTCAATTTCTATAGAGACTTAATAGAAATCTGTTCACAAGAGTTATTGTATAGATTATTCAAGCCATGTGAAACTAGAGAGACTTGTGACAGCAGTCATGTTGAAGTGGGACTGAAAGGGAGAACATGTTTGCAGTGGTGTTTCAAATGATATTGAATATCATTTACTAAAGCGGCAGGCGAACATGATGGTGGAACATACTCAAGCTGTAAATGATCTACATGGAAAATGATAATCAGTCAACATGAAACATGAAATGGTTGTTGATTTGAGTGACTTGTGATTGTATCTCCTTTTCATATTTGATTTGAATGATTGGTGATTGTATCCCCTCTGCATCCGTGCTGGGATCGTGACATTTTGTGAATGACCCGTAAAGAATGTAATATAAGAAGGGAAATGGTTTGGAGTGCTCTTTAGATGGACTAAGGTGAATACTTATGATGTTTCATTTCTAATATAGCCATAATATAGTAAGTATGCACTTTCAATCATGTATAGTATACATACTATTTTTCAATTTTGTGAATGGTTGGTGTTTTCTAGTGTTGTTCAATGGATATTCCATTAGATAAATACTCTAGTTTCAATTTTCATACATGGAGAATAAAAATACAAATGCAATTGATGAATAAAAACCTATGGGGCATAGTAAGTGGAAAATAAAAACCACACACAAATGCAAATAAATTGTTGGAGTGGAACGGTAGAGATGATAAAGCCAAGGCTATTATTGGTCTTACTCTTGTAGATTTTGAGCTTCATCATGTCGACCTAGATAACACTTTTGTCAAGATTTGGGATAATCTAAACAAAGTTTTTTGGAGCCAAAGCTATCAATGCAAACTTTTCTCTCAAAATTCAATTGTTTAGATTCAAAATGGAAAATGGGATCACAATGTCCAATCATATAAGTAATTTAAGGTCTCTCATTAGAAAACTTGTAGAAGTTAAGGCTCCTATTGATGACGATGATGCTAAGACCATCTTGTTAAATAGTTTATCTTCCAAACATAGTAATGTTGTCTTTACACTAAGTTAACTCACTTCATAGACTCTAGAGGATATGATTTCAGCCCTTCTAGAAGAAGAAAATAGGATAAAGGATGTCATAGAAGAAGCTCATCAAATAGATCAAGAATTATACTCACAAAGTACAAAAAAATGGTCAAATAACAATAGAAGAGACAATAGATGTTTTTACTATAAGAAAAAGGGGCACAGAACATGGATTTGTAGAACTAGAGCTGGTGATATTCTTAAAGAAAAAATCAAAGAACAATCTGAAGAAGGAAATGTTGCCTGCATTGAAAATGAGGACACATCAGATGATGGAGAGGTCATTAATGATTTTCAATCTCCTATTAATCACAATCTTGTGCTTTGAACCTTCACTTTTGGAGGTTGGCGACATCAGAGGATGGAGGAATTTCCATCATCTCAAGTCAACTTCTTGCTTTGAGATGGTGTTTTGTATGAGAAGCATTTTTTGGCTTTTTGTTTTTTGTTTTGCTTTCTAATGCTGACAAATTTGAAGAATGTATGTCTTGTGAAGACTCATTTTGGAGACAGGTTTAGGATTTGGTAGTGCACTCAATATGGATTGTTGTCAAGTGAGCTTCAAAGTATATGATTAAGAATTATACCCTTTTGCGGTCACCAGAAAATGATAGAGATCTATCAAATCTCTTAGGGATCATCGTTGAATAATTCAAGACTGTGATTTGAGAGTTCAAAACTGGGAGCCTAAGAACACAACTTGAAGCTACACCTTTTCGAGGGTCAGAAGACAGCTTAATGGAGCCTTTCATGATTCATAATTTGCAACTTCAAAAAGAAGATTTTCTCAATATATGTATTCATATTATGTAATCAACATGTTTTTGTTATGGAAGCCTTGAGGGGGGGATCCCTAGGGCAAATAGTTTTTTGATATGTTTAGGATCAATGTTTTAAGGGGGGGAATGTTGGCATAATATATGTAACTATCTGCTTATATGATAGTTAGTAACTGTCCATCCTTGCATTGTATAAGATCTTATTCTTGGTTATCAAATTTAATATCTTATTCCATAATTGTATCAATTTTATGATGTAGAAATGATTAAATTAATCTAGAGTAAGGTAATGGTGGCAATTATGGAATACATAATCTTAGATGGTAGATATAGAAGTGCTCACTCGTACCATTTTGTTTTGTTGAACCACTTTAGACATAAGAATAGGGTTTCATTTACCAATTACTTATTCAACTCCCTTAGTCATAGCATTACTGTACATAAGAAGAATCCTAGGAAACCTGTTTTGCATGAATGGATGATTCTTTTGATCATAGAGTACATTAGAGATAAGGTGCCTAAACCGGTGCAACTAGTTTTTCAAGGTAAGACTAATAAAGATAATGAGTTCACCCTAGGGCCTAGCTCTAGTAGTGGTAAAGGAAAAATAATTAAGGATGGCAAGGAGAATACTATGCCCTCCTTTGCTAAGAAACAAAAGGTTAGTGATAAAAATGACATGGAACCTAAGTTTGAAGGTGACAATGAGGAGGAGAATCCCTTTGCGAAGGGTGATTCTAGTAATAAGGAGGTGGGTGGTGATAGTATGGAGACCAATGATGATGGTTTTAGTGAAGACAAGTGGGCTTCTGGTGTAGGTGATAAAATCTCCAATACCCCAACAAATCCTAAGAACTTTTCTCCCATTCCTTAGGAGCCTCTAGGTTATTCTGGTGAGAAAGTTGTTTCCCCAGCTCATAATGAGAATAAAGCCCAGAATATGGATACTGGTAGTAGTATGGTGGAAGACTATAATATCCTAATCCTAGTGGACTATGACTTCTCTGTAGATCATGATGTGTTGATATATCACTAGAGAAAGAGGTAAAAATAAAAATAAGGATTATGCAAGATGAGAATAAGAGTGTTATTCTGGAAGAGGTGAGGGAAAAATAGAAAACTAGGAACATCCCTTTTTAAAAAAAAGTGGACCTAGAAGAGCGTAATGTCAAACTGATGATGGAAGATCTACAAGATAAGGAAAAACCAATGCTGGGTGTACTAGAAATAGTGAAGGCTATGTCCATGTACTCTTTCTACCTGGAAAAATACACTTTTCATGAGATTAACTCTTTACACCTAAATTGTAGATCTTTTTCTGCCAAATTTGATGAAATCCAGAACCCTCTTCAAGATGGAAAATGGTTGGGGGAGGATAATGATGTGTATGGACTCGAGAAGAAGGTTAATGACTTGCTAGAGAGAATGGGAAAAATGGAAATTACTATGAAGAACCTCCTTAAAATTCATGAGATCTTGGGTACCTCTATTGATAGCTTCCAAAAAATGTCAGGCAAGATGGAAGTTATTTCTGCCTCTCTAGTTATCATGGATGTGGATGCAAGTGATGTGGCTGGGCAGGGTTCTGACCCTAGAAAACATACTCATGCTAGCATAAAGAAGATGGTTGTGGATACTTCTCTGGACCTCCTTGACATCAAAGATTCTATGAAAAATTTTTGAGATCAAGGAGGATATGGAAGCTTCCATTAACGAGTTGGCTTGATGTTTTTGGTATTCCTATTGGCTACTAGTTCCAGGTTCCAGTTTCTAGTTTTTTGGCTGGTAGTTTTTGTTGGTTTTGGCTCTTTTTTTTGGCTCATAGCATAGTTTCTTCTTGGGTCTCTTTTTTATTATCTTTCAGTAACTTTTTGTAAAGGAGTTTTGGGTCCCGTCAAAAATGATTTTTTCTATTTTTTGAAAACAAAGCAATGATAACTTTAAGACTCCCTCCCAACTCCCTTGCGAAAAGTAGAAAAATATTGGTGAATATTTTTGTACTCATAGAAATCAAATGTAATTAAATAGAGGAATTTTTCATTTCCTATGCAAACATAAAATTATTAATGTTGGTGAATCATTTGCAATCTCCCAAAATTAGTGGAAAATGTTGGTGAATAGATTTTTCCATGTGTTAGAGAAATGTAACAGTTTTAGTGACTTCACATTGTATTCAAATAAATCTAATATATAATTTTCTAATTCAAAGATGTTTTAATGTGAATGGTTGTTTTTATTGGTGATTTACACTACTATAGAAAAATAAGCAAGTCATTTTTCTAGCGATATTTACCTAGTGTACACATCAATATAAATTTTCTTGATGAATTATGATTTTATATTAAAAAAAATAAATCATTATACAGGAGAATTATATAAATATACTATTGAATTATATAAATATAAAAAAGTTTAACAATTTTATTGGTCGATAAAGTATACATAACATTATAGAAAAAAGAGTTCTTATGCAGTAACTAGTTTCCCCTCTTTGAGTCCACACCCAACCCATACATCAAATCATAGATGAGAAATCATGTGGAAACACCATTATTGTTCTTTCTTCGATGGCCCAACCATGCTAGAGTCGATCCTTTTCACCTTCACCTTTGTGCTTCCCTTTGGTTAACCTCATCAACGTTTAGCATATTTTTTGTAGCTTGGTAATCCTTAATGGCATTGAGGCATTTACTCTCAGTTTCCCTACACAATTCAAGATTATTATACACATTACAAACAAGAAAAGGATGAATATAGGGGCCTCATTCACAAATTTGGAACTAGTCCTCACTAAGGGCCAGTAAATTGATCCCTATTTGTACCTTGACATATATATCATCCAAGCCACTTCTCCATTCTTCATGAACACAAGAAGTGATGAGCCACCTTGCCTCTTCCACTTTGCCTAATTCTACACACCATACTAACAAGAGTGGTGAAATTTCCATATTTAACTTGTAACGACCCTCCACCATAAGATAGTCATGACCTAGGTGTTGGATTATGGAGAGGAGGGTGAATAAGTAATCCTGATCAATTTATACCTTAAAAAAATTTCTTTGATTAACTCAGTGACTACTTGGTAGAAATACAATTCACTATTTAATGATAATTATAAATACACTATAACTTGTTAGGAATGGGAACACTGAGAGAGGGGGGTGAATCAATGTTCATCGTATTTTAACTTTTAACTTTATTCTTTAATCTGAGCTTGAATGCTTAAATACTGAAATGAACATCAACATAAACATGAAAGATGAGATCAACACATAACACCAATATGGTTATGGGGAAACCCAAATAGGTAAAAACCCTGGTGGGAATTGACACCCACTAATATTTTGTACTAGTGTTTTATGATCCTTGCTAGAAGATCCTTAACCCTATTAGGAGTAGCTTTACAATGTGTTTAGTACAGTGACCATGTTAAGGGTCAGACCATGTTAGGAGTATTTTACAATAACCCTATTAGGGGTGTGGACACACTATCCTAGAGCTCACTCCTCAAGTGGTGAAGGCTACAACCTTCTGATCTCAGATACACACTATATCTGCAAGATGAACTATCACTGTCACACTGCTTCTCTGATTAGTTCCTTTTGTGCGCTGATGCTTTGACCTCTTGCAAAGATCTAATACATCTTATCAATTCTTTGCATACCTTTTCTCTACTAATCTTTTCTCTATATCCACTTCCATACTAATTACAATGGGCGCATCTCATATTTATATGTGCATACAAAACAAATAACTAGGTTGGCCCTTTAATAGATTACATACAATGCTTCCAATTTAATTGGCTCAAGTGTGTTTAAAAATAAACATAATTACATTTTAGAAACCTAATTACAATAGGTGCATAGCCTTTACAACATAATAATATAACCGCAAACCAAAATACCAATAGTCGGTTGCTTGCTCTATTCTTTTCTGGCATTCATTGTCTATGCAACTTGACCTCTCTGTATCTTCCTCATACTAAATCTTCTAATCATATGCTCTTAGACTTAGCATGAATATGATGTTACCAACTTAAATTCTAGGGTGCATACCATAATTTTGTCATATGCATGTGCGTTGATGCTCTGATCTTCAGGCACTCTGTAAACTATGCAGTCTTCAACACTTAGACAATTTATGATCTTCTGATCAAGTGCACTGACTCCAAAACACTATATGACTTTTTTGGCATAATGAAAACACTATATTAAGTCATATACACTATTATGGTCAACTTTCCAACAATCTCCCCCTTTTTCATTGATGGCAACAAAGGAATATGACACAATTGCTAACTGATCTCTTATACAAAAACTTCTATCTTATATCTCCCTTATACATATCTATAACTCCATATTCTATACATACTACCCCTTTGACATTAATGAAAAAGGTTCTTCAAAATTGTATCTACAAATACTTACAGTGAGAGAACATTTGAATATGCTATTTGTAAGTTTTGGATCTCTTTCTTCCAAAATGTAATCAATGAATTTACAACTTGGAGATGGGCGCATAATGCATATTGTAGCTTCTCCATCTTCTCCAAGTATAAACTAGGACCTTGATCATATTTCACCATGGTGGCATTGATCTCCTTGATATTCTAATTAAGTATATCTAGTAAGGGTGCAAGAACATTTCTAAGTTGAGTCTACCTAGCCCTTATATTTGACATCTCATTTTCTGCCTTCTCAATTTTGTCAATTTGTCCTTGATATACATTATTGCACATATTTACATCAGTGGATGGGTCTTTCACTGATTCCTTTACTTTCTCTATCATAGCTTCTACCTCTTGTATTTTCTTGAAATGGTCATCAGTTAACTTGTCCTAATCCATACAATTAGCAATAATTGTTCTTCCTTTTGTTGTAAACTCTTTCAAAGTTGCTTGTCCAACTTTAAGTGAACTAAGGTCTAGTGAGAAGTTACTAACCAACTCATTTAGTCTTTTTTGCATATAATTCTCCTCTACAACTAGTGATGCTGATTTTTCCAAGTTAGAGAACTTACTCTTGAAATGTGAAATAACTGCACTCACATCATCAATGGAGTGTACCTTGGGCACTTTCTTATTTGCTAGTAACAAGTTGTTTAGGATGTTTATTGATTCTACAAGGAGGGGATTTCTCATTACCTATTTCTCCTTGGCCTTCTCCATAGCTAAGAAACTGAACTTGATTAGGTTTTCTTCTCCCCATAAATCCAAACTAGTTGTGACAGGTGTCAAACTTGACAACAATGCTCCTGAGGGTAGTGGAGTGATAGGAGTGATGTCTTATACTTTCTTTACTTTGATTAGCATTTCAAAAGATGGATCATTTCCTTTTTCTTTTTTTTCTTCTTTCTCCTCTTCCATCTTTTCTTCTTCTTTTTCTATTTCTTTTTATTTTTCTACTTCTTTCTTTTCTTGCTCCACTTTTGTCATATCTTCAATCCATATTTCTTTTAGATTGGGAGAAGTGTTACTACATAAATTCTCAGCCTCTTGAGTGCTTACAAAGGCTTCTTCAAACTTGTCCAAATCCATGTTTGTGGCTGCCATAGTAACTTTTACATTGTCAATGTAAATTGAGTCATCCTTGAGTGTCTCTTTCATGGGCACAAACTTATCTTCCTCTGTATTTTTTTCAATCAAAGGCACTAAGTCCTGGGGACCTATCATAGGTACATTAGTGGGCTCTGCCACCTTGACTTTCTCTATGGGGACTTGAGCTATAGGTATAGTAGATGGGAATATGTGCCTATTCATGAAGACCTTCTCAAATGATTTCTATGTTTCCTTAGCCACCAATTCATATTTTTGGTCCATTATATGCAGGGTCCTTGACTTGGTTCTAAGATGTGGCTTCACTAGATCTAACAATAACTTATTTTCTTCTAGCAAGCATACTGGGAGGGTTTCATCTAAGGTCTTTTCCCTTATCCTTAGGTCCTCTTCAATGGCTTGTCTCTTTTGGAATTCTAGGATGTTCCACACATTATCTAGAATCATAGTTTTTACTACTACGACTATCTTTTTGAACTTTAGCATATGTTTGACAATCATCCCATGAATTTCTAACTTGTCAATTTCACTATATTTTTCATACAACTTCCCTACTTGATCTATCCTACCTTCATCAATGATCCTTGTACTCAACACACTTAGATTGGGTTTGAAGCTTACTTTTGGGGGTGCTTGAGTGTTCTTCCTATTTCTTGTTACTCATGAGGATGGATGACCAGTGCTAATCTCTTTCTTCCTCTTAGGCATTTCCCTATACTCAGGAGGAGAAATAATGTCAATGGTTTCCTTAGGCATAGAAGGGGTATCATCTATTTTATCCTTCAAATCATCAAATTTCTAAGTTTTCACCTTCTTCATCTTTGGGTCACCAGATTCTATCTTTGTTGTAGTTGTACTCTCTAATTCCAAAGCAATCTTCTCTTGCCTTGCTTTGTCTAGGTCTACTTGAGACACTCCATGAATTCTCAAAATCTCTGAAGTAACCTTGGCAACTTTTCTTTTTGTTGCTGCACTATTCAGTATATCATCTACTTCTCTTGTTTTCTCTTCATAAGTCCCCCATATAGGTTCATTGGGGTCCTTAGGTGCTGACAAAAGAACTTGAGCATAAACCTCTAGAATAGGCTCTTCAACTTCTTATCCCAGTGGATGAATCCAATTTTTTCTTGGTTCAATAGCCTCCATGCATGTTGTATCAGTTTCCACCATGAAACAAATTGTGTCCTTGTATTTCTCAACAATACTTTCTGGAATCCTATATCTCATCTCCATTTTGACCCTAAATGTCTTAAATTACAGAGTCATGTAATCCTTAAGGGTACTTTCTATGGATGCATTAAAGGATATCTAAGGCATAGTGGGAATAGATTTGTCTAGATACAAATCAGACACCTTTCCAAGAATATGGAAGTACATGTAGATTATTAGAGACCCAAACCTAAATATCTTGGTCTTGTCATGTTTAGTAGCTTTGATGTTGTCTATTAGTTGTGTGCGTAGGATCTCACATAGATTGAACTCTCCATTCTCTCTCACAAGTCTTATTGTTGCAAGAATTGTGGCCATAAAAACACTGTTCACCCTATTGGTGTGTTGAAACCTATACCCCAGTATCATAGATATCAATGTAATGTCAATTTTCTCAATAGGCTCTATAGTCATTTCGCACCTATCACTTCTTGATTTGCATGTTTGATCAACAAGTTTTCTCACATCCTTTCTCGCTAGAAGAATGGAACCTATCCTTGAGAGGCCTATCATCTCATGAATTAGGTCTCATGTAATCTTGAATGACACTTCACCTATCCAAAATAGGTCATCGTGGATCCTGCTCAATAGGATCTTGATCCATTCCAACTTGTAGAACTCATATGTTGTAGCATATTCTACTATAGGATGATTATTCCATTGCACATGCTCATCCATGAAGGTTTTATTAGGTTTCATCATTGTTTCCATGTGTGCTCTTATTCTATCCAAACCTAATAGTTCCTTTTTGTAATGTATGTATGCCCTAATGTCTTCCACATGCATAATACCCATGGGAGTGTGGGAGAATGCACCTTATAGGTCATCTAGTGTGGATTTAAATGGATGCCTCTTAGACACATATATCTTCTTTTCCACCACATCAAATATAATGGGAGTAGCCATTACTTACTTGTTTATTACTTTCCAAATGATCTTAACGACTTTTGAATTGGTGTGATGAACTAGGGTTTCCGCAACCGATCAAATACACTGCTAATCACTGATGAATCAATTTGCAATCCTTCACAATCAAATGATAGGTCTCTTCTACTCTCCAATCACTTTGAATTCAAATGCAATGAGGGATCTAAAAACTTTTGTGTGCTTTAAAGTAGGAATTTTTTCATTAATGCTTGCCACGTAAACCAGGTTGTTAGTGAAAATTTTTAACTTTTATTCTACAAAAAATCAACTAGTGCACTCTTGCACATAGAATCTTCTAGTCTCTAAAAGGTTAAGTCCGAAGGTGCATACTCTGAGAGTGATTATACTATCTGTGCAGGGGTCTAAAGCTAAATTAGATCCCCCTATGACCCTGAGGGCCATTCATCCTGATGTAGAGGGTGTGTCCACTATGGATGCATCCAATACATGTTCATCAACCTTATCCTTCTTTATCTCTAACCAAATCATGCTTTCATTATCTGAAGCTTTCACAAACTTAACTTCTCCTTTTGTGTCCAACATTGGTTCTTTAGGATTTTTAGGGCTTTCCTGACTTTGGATCCTTGATCTACAGAACTTTGAGATGTGTCCAACCTTATTACAAGAGTGACAAATGATTGGAGGTCTTATATTCCTCGATGCATTGACATGGGTTACCATTTTACAATGTCTGACTAAGTGACCATTATAGTTACATATCTGACATGTGACATTTTGAGAATTTCTTACATTTGGCTGATTTTGATTTCTTTGATTATGTTGAGTCTTGTTCTTCTTACTTGTCTTACAATTCATAGCTCTATGACCAAATTTAATGCATGAATAACAATAAGAATTGAAAGGTCTTACCTCTTTACAATTCCTTGTTATATGCTTAACAAGTTTGATCTACTGGCTTGCGCTCATTCTTGGATGGTTCAACATGATCTTTAGTCTAACTTCTAGTATCCTTAGTATCTAAGGTGTTTTCTATTACTTTCATTCTTTCTCACATGTTGTCAATCTAATTTTGTGCTTCTTTATATCCAATGCAGCTAGTATCTCCTTTAAGTCTTCTTGCATACAACTGAGATTCTATCAAATCAGAACTGTTGTTCAATTTATCAATGTGATTCTTTGCCTCTTTCAATTCAGATTCCAAGCTTTCTTTGTTGTTCCTTAGCTCCAAAATTTCCTTGTTTGCTTGCCTCAATTATTCATTGAGTTGAAGGTTCTCTTTGATCTATTCATCATAGACTTCCTAATTGTTAGTCATCTTATCATCCAATTCTTCAATCTATTTTTTCAAAGATGAATTTTCTTCATTCAGCTTCTTGATCATTATCCCTAAATCATTGGTAGAGCATTCTTTCAAATCCTTTCTTATCTGTTTTATGACTACTTGAGCATCACTAACTTTTTCTTTAAGTTCTTCAATTTCTTTTTCATAAATATCAAGGTCTTCAAGAGTAGCTTCAAGATTTCTTTTCAGACATTTCATTTCTTCTTTGTCCATGATCTCCTCAAGTGGTTAAACTTATGTGCTAAGGACCAGAGCTCCGATACCAATTATTAGGAATGGGAACACTATGAGGGGGGGGTGAATCAATGTTCACTATATTTTCACTTTTTACTTTATTCTTTAATCTGAACTTGAATGTGTTAGTCCATTTTCTAGTCAACGTGAAATCCTATGAAAATGACTTGTTCCCTGTAAATGTTTTGTAATGTTGTCTCTCCCTGGTTTGCAGTCACAGTTTTGTCTTGTGAAGTAAATCCATAGTGTTTCATGGTTTGAGCTCTTAGCCCTGTGTTCTTCATTATGTCACCAAGCTCTAGTCCAAATTGCACATGTTGACTTGCAAAACCTAGGGAGATATTCAAGTTTTAAGGTCTGCAGGAAACAATTTCAAAATCTACCTAAGTGTCGAAAACTCATAATATTTTTGAAAACCCATGATGTTTTCGATCTTTCACCAAAAACCCTATGTATTTTTGACCTCGCATTTCTTCCGTTTTGTTGGCAATCCTTGTTCGTCGGTCCTAAGTGCACAAGTGCGATGGTTGGTGGGGCTAGATTCTTCAAGCGACAGAGGGAGGAGATCGACAGTCAGTGTGTGATCACATGGAATATTTTCACCCCATGCGATCATGTGCCTGCCGTTGATTTTGTTTATTTCAAGCATTTCTTCGGCGGTGGTCCCGATGTCAGAAGGGAGGTGAAGGTGTGTGTTTTCATTGGTTGTCACATGGTCCCATGTCAAAAATTTCTAACATGCGACCATGTGACCGGTTGACACCTTTCCCAACGGGCCTATTGGCTGGGGTCTGATAGATGTTTAATAGGTGACAAAGATCAGTGGTTGTTGCTACATTGCTAAGGAAAGATGAGGCCCTTTTAACCATGCACTTTAATGAGATCCGTTGATGTAGAATGAAGGTAAATTGCTCAGTGGGGTCATTTGTCAAGTTTGGCCTATGTGGCAGTGTTTCATTGGTTATGTGAGTGCACAGTGGAGGGATGTTAGAGTTGACTGCGCAGAAATTGAAAGTGGTCCCGGTATCAAAAAAGAAACAAATAGGCACGTTCCTATTGGTCCATGTACACTAAGCTGGATGTTGTCAGTGGGGCCGCAGTTTTCAAAGGAAGTGGAATGTCTGCAAATTTGTGAAGATCATGTGGCTGTCGATATACCGCTAAGGTGAGATGCTCGACTTTTAGCATCACGATATAATCATGACCATCAATTTTTTAAAAAAATATATAAAGCGCGCTGGCCTGAGAAAAGTAAATGAATTGAACGGTGGTGATATAAAGTTAATCTCAGTTCAAATGTTGACCGTTGATAGATTGCTGGTGCCTTGAGGATGACCGTTGCATTTCAAATTCAAACTTCTAAGTGTGTTTGTGATCGGCATTGCATGGCTAAGTGATTGTGGTCACATGATCATAAGGGTGAGTAGGGTGTCTTGCGATCATGCGACCAAGCATAAGATGAAACCCATTTTCTTGTGGCAGTTAAGTTGATGACCGCGTGATTGCGCGACTAGGGGCAAACAGTTAAGGAACATAAAGCCCGCAAAATGCATGGTGACCATTTGATTTCAAATTTGATTTTCTTGAGGATCTACAGTGACCAAAGGTATCTAAATTTATGGTTTTTTTTGCCATTTCTTGATCTGGTTGGTGGCATCGATTGTTGCAGTGTGGTCTAGTGAGTTGGGTGATTGCTTGTAGATGTTTTGCCGTGTGGGGGAGGATAGTTTTTGTTGGCTCAAGGTGTTTTGATGGTGTGGTCAAACTGTTATTCATGATGAATTTGTGATTCTGGGTATAGATTTGAAGATTTTATCTTTCTTGTGGATCATTCTTATTTCTGACAGATTGGTGCTGGTTTTCCCTCCAGTGAGTTTTCAGAATTAGTTGTTGTAACCTATACCCTAGCTGTCTGAAGCTTGTTGCATCCTATTTTTGGGATTCCAAGGTAGCTAGTGGTATAAATGGTTGAAGTTTTGACTTTGTAAGGGTTCCATTCTGTTTGGTTCATGTGGAAAGTAGTAAACTCTGTCGCATTGTAGGAGGCTGAATAGAATTTCTTTGCATCTTTTGCAGGTTATTGAAGTGGTTGCCTCATCTCTGGTATAGACATGTACATGATTCATCATACTTAATATAATTGTTTCAAGCTTTCAAGTCTCTCCTTGGTGTTAGTCTTATGAGTTTTGGATTTTCTGGTCCATTGCATAGGGTTACCTTTGCATATGTTCTAGTCTTTAGTTCTTGATCTAGGATCAAGTGAAAAATACTTTGGATAGGGCATAGACTCATTAGATTTGTCTACAGAAGGATCTTATAAGTAGTGGATGGGCTGGAATAGTTGTATTTATGGCTTTGAGTCTTTGACAGTAGTTGGTTCATGTTCTATATTTGTTTTTGAGTGTTGCCCGATGGATAATGGCACTGATCAAGGACTAGTATATTCAGTTGAGTCCAATGCTTGATGGTTTTTGGCTATTTCCTGCATCTTTGAATATCAACACCATTTCAAGTCTTTTTCATTATTTGGTTGATAGCAGTAATACCCTTCACAAGACTATTTTACCCTGCATAGTAGAGTTGATTTAATGAATACCTGGTTAGTATTTAGTAATCCTTTACTATGATTTGCTTTATGAATCCAAAAGTATAAGGTGTGTAGTGAGTGGAGTTTTGTCTAGATTAGGTGTACCCACCTTGGTTTTGTAGAGCCAGAAGCAGAAGAGGGCATATTAAGACCCTATAGTTGGTCCAGTTGTCTTGCAGAGCTCTCATACTTGGAATTAACCACTCCTAACATTACTCTCAAGGCATATTAGCAGCCCTAAGTGGCATAAGCATTTTCAAACACCAACAAGATGGAAACTCTACTGGGGAGCCATTGGAAAGAGTCAGATGAACAAACAAGTATTTGCTAAATTTTCTTACCTAGTTGTGAGTGGCGGCTCTGATTTTTCTCTGTTTGATCAGTGCAGTTTCTGATAAGCAGTGAACCCTATGAAGTTTTGTATATTGAGTGGAAGAAGATACAAAATCAGTGCAATATTTTCCTCTTCAAGGAGGTGGTGACTCCACATATCAAAGAACCTGATGGAGTTGCATGGTGAGCTCTAGATCTGCCATGTCTTCCCAGCCAACAAAGTTTTTTGCTACAAAACTTCTAGGTATTTATGATTACAATGTTTCCCTATCAAGTATTCAGTGCTAGTATAAAGGGAAGACTGAAATAAGATGAGTGGCTCTCATCTTGTTTCAAATCAAATGGAAAATCAAAGGAAAAGCTAGTCTAGATGGCTGGGTTTTGTTAAGTTGGATAGACCTTTAAGTTATGTTCTTCCAAAGTCCCCTCATTCTTTTCCTGATGGGCTTTTGGGTCTGATTCCTATTTTTGATTGTCAGTCTGATTCAGTAGTGAAGCATGTCCTAGCATTCTATAGATTTATTATAGAATATCAGATTCTTGATGAGGATGTTAGCATGATGTTTTTTGGGAGATCCCTCAAAGGGGTTGCATCTAATTGGTATCTAAATTTGCCCCCAAAATGCATCTCTTCTTTGACTGAATTCAAGTGGTTGTTCTTAGAGGAGTTTTCTGATGATGATGAATGGAATGAGTTGCAAAAGGATCATCAGCAAAAAGGGAATACAAGTTGTATTTCAGAGCAACCCATATCTAATGCTAAGGGTACTTCTAATGAAGTTTTGTCAGAGGAGTATTTAGATTGTGGTAGTGAGTAGGAATCAGAATCAAGGTGTGCAGGATCCTCCATTCATTCAGAGATGTTTGAATGTGATTTCAGTGGTTATTCAGGTGAGGATGATGAAGGCAATGGTGTTGATGTATCCTCGTATGAATCAAATGCATCATGGGAAGAAGAAAGTAATGGTGAAAGTGAACACTCCTTCAATGAGGAGCATGAAGATAAGGAAGTGATAATGGCTTGTGATGTTAGTGAGTTTGAACATAAATATTTAAGTGATGGGTTATTAAATAATCCTAAAATGGGTAGTGAGTTTAAAGTGTTCACTAACACTTTATATGATGAAGACTATGATGATTATCAGCCCATTTTTTGTCATGATGTTCAACATGGTGCATTGCATGGAGTTATCAATCATTTGTTTGAAGAACATGTGGAGGTTTAAGACTCAGTTGAATTAGGATGCCCATTTTCCATCTGTGGGTATCAGTCTAATTATTCATTCAAGGTCGAGCTGGTTACACCTATGGAAACGCAAAGTCAAGGTATGAATGAGGCCTTTTTGCAGGTAGAATATGAGAGTTTTGTATTTCCAATTGATAGCATTCATGAGTTAGTAGAAAAGAATAGGTTCTTATCTGATGATACTGATCATTGGCATGCTGAATCATACTTTCATAGTGAGCAAGATGGAGAGAGTGCCAATAAATTTTACATGCACTATGAAGATAGTTATTTTGTTTTACCTGATAAGCTAGTTGGAAGTGTTGACACGCCTGTTGAAACAAATGAAAATAGAATGTCTAGTGTGCTTCATGAAGAAAGAAATGAGAATCAAGTTTTTGATAGAGGCAAGAACTGACTCTTGTTTATTGCTAAGGTTTTTTGTAAAAAATGTACATTTTGTGAATAGTTTCCCTTTCCTATCTATTCCCTATTATTTTTGAGGTCTCTATGTTTTTCCAGTGGGTGGTCTACTTCTTCCTAGAGATTTGAGGTCCTCATTGTATCTACAGGAGATACATGTCCCCAACTAGAGCCACTGTTAGTCCATTTTCCATTCAATGTTAAATCCTATGAAAATGGCCCGTTCCCTGCAAATGTTTTGTAATGTTGTCTCTGCCCGGCCTGTAGTCATAGTTTTGTCTTGTGAAGTAAATCCATAGTGTTTCATGGTTTGAGCTCTTAGCTCTATTTTCTTCATTGTGTCACCAAGCTCTAGTCCAAATTGCACATGCTGAATTGCAAAACCCAGGGAGATATTCAAGTTTTAAGGTCTACAGGAAACAATTTCAAAATCTGCCTAAGTGTAGAAAATCCAAAATGTTTTTGAAAACCCATGATGTTTTTGATCTTTTGCCAAAAACCTTGTGTGTTTTTGACCTCACATTTCTTCCCTTTTTCCAGAAATCCTTGTTCATCGGTCCTAAGTGTGCAAGTGTGATGGTTGGTGGGGCTAGATTCTTCAAGCGAGAGAGGGAGGAGATCGATGGTTGGCGTGTGATCGCATGGAATATTTTCACCCCATGTGATCATGCACCTGTTGTTGATTTTGTTTGTTTCAAGAATTTCTTTGGTGGTGGTCCTGATGTTAGAAGGGAGGCAAAGGTGTGTGTTTTCATTGGTTGTCACATGATCACATGTTAGGAATTTCTGACATGTGACCATGCAACTGGTTGACACCTATCCCAGCATGCCCATTGGCTGGGGTCTGACAGATGTTTAATAGGTGACAAAGATCAATGGTTGTTGCTACATCACTGAGGAAAGATGAGGCTCTTTTAACCATGCGCTTTAATGAGAGTCGTTGATTCAGAATGAAGGTAAATTGCTTGGTGGGGTCATTTGTCAGGTTCAGCCTCCGTGGTGGTGTTTCATTGGTTATGTCAGTGCATAGTGGAGGGATGTCAGAGCTGACTACACAGAAATTGGAAGTGGTCCCAGTATCAGAAAAGGAGTGAATAGGCACATTCTTGTTGGTCCCTGTATGCCGAGCTGGATGTTGTAAGTGGGGCCACAGTTTTCAAAGGAAGTAGAACATCTGCAAGTTTGTGAAGATTGTGTGGTTGTCGTTATACCATCGAGGTGAGATGCTTGACTTTTAGCATCATGGTGTAATGATGACCATCAATTTTGTTTAAAGAAATATAAAGTGCGCCAGCCCGAGAAAAGTAAACAAATCCAACGATGGTGATATAAAGTTAATCTTAGTTCAAATGTTGACAATTGATAGATTACTGGCGCCCTGAGGATGACTGTTGCATTTCAAATTCAAACTTCTGAGTGGGTTTTTGATTGGCATTGTGCAGCTAAGTGATTGTAGTTGCATGATCATAAGGGTGAGTGGGGTGTCTTGCGATCATGTGACCAAGCATAAGATGAAACCCATTTTCCTGTGGCAGTTAAGTTGATGACTGCATGATTGCGCGACTAGTGGCAAATAGTTAAGGAACATAAAGCCCGCGAAATGCATGGTGACCATTTGATTTCAAATTCAATTTTTCTAAGGATCTGTAGTGACCAAAGGTTCCTAAATTTATGGTTTTTCTTATCGTTTCTTGATCTGGTTGGTGGCATCGATTGTTGCAGTGTGGTCTAGTGAGTTGGGTGATTGCTTGTAGATGTTTTTCCATGTGGGGGAGGATAGTTTTTGTTGGCTCGAGGTGTTTTGATGATCTGGTAAGACTGTTATTCATGATGAATTTGTGATCCTAGGTACATATTTGAAGATTTTATCTTTCTTGTGGATCATTCTTGTTTTTGACAGATTGGTGTTGGTTTTCCCTCCAGTGATTTTTCAGATTTAGCTATTGTAACCTATACCCTAGTTGTCTGAAGCTTGTTGCATCCTATCTTTGGGATTCCAAGGTAGCTAGTGGTATAAATGGTTAAAGTTTTGACTTTGTAAGGGTTCTACTCTATTTGGTTCATGTGGGAAGTAGTAAACTCTGTCGCATTGTAGGAGGCTGAATAGAATTTCTTTGCATCTTTTGCAGGTTATTGAAGTGGTTGCCTCATCTCTGGTATAGACATGTACATGATTCATCATACTTAATATAATTGTTTCAAGCTTTCAAGTCTCTCCTTGGTGTCAGTCTTATGAGTTTTGGATTTTTTGGTCCATTGCATAGGGTTACCTTTGCATATGTTCTAGTCTTTAGTTCTTGATCTAGGATCAAGTGAAAAATACTTTGGATAGGGCATAGATTCATTAGATTTGTCTACAGAAGGATCTTATAAGTAGTGGATGGGCTGGAACAGTTGTATTTATGGCTTTGAGTCTTTGACAGTAGTTAGTTCGTGTTCTATATTTGTTTTTGAGTTCTGCCCAATGGATAATGGCACTGATCAAGGACTAGTATATTTAGTTGAGTCCAATGCTTGATGGTTTTTGGCTATTTCCTGCATCTTTGAATATCAACACCATTTCAAGTCTTTTTCATTATTTGGTTGATAGTAGTAATACCCTTCACAAGACCATTTTACCCTACATAGTAGAGTTGATTCAATGAATACCTGGTTAGTATTTAGTAATCCTTTACTATGATCTACTTTATGAATCCAGAAGTATAAGGAGTGTAGTGAGTGGAGTTTTGTCTGGATTAGGTATACCCACCTTGGTTTTGCAGAGCCAAAAGTAGAAGAGGGCATATTAAGACCCTATAGTTGGTCCAGTTATCTTGCAGAGCTCTCATACTTGGAATTAACCACTCCTAACATTAGTCTCAAGGCATACTGGTAGCCCTAAGTGGTGTAAGCATTTTCAACAGAATGCTTAAATACTTAAATGAACATCAACATAAACATGAAACATGAGATCAACACATAACACCAATATGGTTATGGGGAAACCCAAATAGGTAAAAACCCTGGTGGGAATTGACACCCACTAATATTTTGTAGTAGTGTTTTATGATCCTTGCTAGAAGATCCTTAACCTTGTTAGGAGTTTCTTTACAATGTGTTTAGTATAGTGACTTTGTTAAGGGTTGGACCTTGTTAGGAGTCTTTTACAATAACCCTATTAGGGGTGTGGACACACTATTCTAGAGCTCACTAATCAAGTGGTGAAGGCTACAACCTTCTGATCTCAGATACACACTATATTTGCAGGATGAACTATCACTGTGACACTGCTTGTTTGATCAGTTCCTTTTGTGTGATGATGCTTTGACCTCTTACAAAGCTCTCATACATCTTATCAATTATTCTCATACTTCTTCTCTTCTTATATTTTCTCTATATCCACTTCCATACTAATTACAATGGGCACATCTCATATTTATATGCGCATACAAAACAAATAACTAGGTCGGCCCTTTAACTGATTACATACAATGCTTCCAATTGAATTGGCTCAAGCGTGTTTACAATAAAAAATAATTATATGTTGGAAACCTAATTACAATAGGTGCATAGCCTTTACAACATAATAATATAACTGCAAACCAAAATACCAACAGTCTGTTGCTTGCTCTGTTCTTTTCTGGCATTCATTGTCTGTGCAACTTGAACTCTCTATATCTTCCTCATACTAAATCTTATGATCATGTGCTCTTAGACTTAGCATGAATATGATCTTACCAACTAAAATTCTAGGGTGCATACCATAATTATATTGTATGCATGTGCATTGATGCTCTGATCTTCAGGTACTCTGTAAACTATCTAGTCTTCAACACTTAGCCAATTTCTAATCTTCTCATCAAGTGTGGTAACTCCAAAACACTATATGACTTTGTTTCCATAATGGAAACACTATATTAAGTCATAAACACTAGTATGGTCAACTTGCCAACATAAATTTTAGTAAATCATTCATAATATTTAACACCAATATTTAATGTGGAAACCTGACTATTGGAAAAACCACTATGGGAATTGTCACCCACTAAGAAAATACTCTTCTGAAGTATGCTCAGCTAAGAGCCCATTTCATTAAAGATTAAAAAATACATTGTCAAGTTTGACCCAGTTAAGGGATTTGCCACAGATCTGTTAGGATCTTCACCCTTTTAGGAGTGGCCTTGTTAGAGGGCTTAAAACACTCTTTTAGAGTGTCACCTTTCTCAAGGATTTATAATAAGACTGTTAAGTCCACTCTGTTAAGAGATTTGGTTGTTACAAATGCTAGTAAGAATCAATAATAAAATTGTGCAGTAGATGTGCAACTATAGTTTCTCAATCATATCCTTGTATTATCTTCAATCTTCACTTAAATTCATCATCTTACAAAAGCATCAACACTTCATCAAATCATTGGTTTCCTTCTCGAAATCTCTTTGTTCCTTCTTCTTTTCAATTTTTGGTAACCCTTCAACTATTCAGTTTGCCAGCCAATTGTCCATGTAAGATCATCTTTTATATAGACATCTTTTGGCTCTTAATCTCATCCATTACATTTTCCTTTAGTCAATCTTGACTGTTCCTTTCATTATTCGTTAGATCTGGATCTTGGTAACATGTTTCCTTTTCGCCTAAGAACTTGAACATTTTTCTAAAACTTGTTCCATCATCCATTTGTTCCATTTAATGCTAGAAAAAATAGGGTAATAAAAGAGATTGGGGATTAATTGCTCATCATTTCAAAGAATTCAAGAGTGAACTGAATTATAAAAGTAGAGCGTTGGATTTCCAGTAAACTTGCAACAAGTTACATAGGTCTCCCAATTAATTAGTTGAGCTATACAACAACTAGTAAGTAAAAGAAAACCTCTCCTAAAATTTTAATTCCTAAACAAGCGTCAATTTGAAATGACTGAAAGGGGAGGGTTATATTTGATAATTGGGAAATTACGGTTTCTATTTGTTTGTAGCAATGGTTGTTTAGTCAAAGAGAAAAAAGCTTGCATATGATGAGGGTAAGTGCACAAATATGGGGGACCAAAAAGGGGTAACAAGATGCCACTTATTTAGGAAATCATAAAAATCTAAACTTCAATGAGAAATTGAAGATAGTGAGACTCAAAATTTCAATATGCAACAAGAACAAGATTTTTAGTACTTCGAATCTAGTTTCTAAAATAATAATTTATTTTGAAAATGGTGGAGATTAAGAGCATACAAAAGGGGGAGAAAAAAAAGTGGTCCTATTTTTTGTGATAAAATATAACATAGCATCTCGTGTGCTCCCCGTAAAATATTAACTTTTTTTTTTTTTTTTAATTGCTTCAATGAGAAGTTAGCTAACACCACATAGTTTATCCTAGATTTTTCTAGGCTAATTTTTTTATGAATGTATGAATTTTTATGAATTTTTGAAGTTCACACATCCTAAAAATGTGAAGTTTGTGTGTACTCCCCATAGATATCATTGAAAACTAATAAAAATCAAAACTTATTTTTTTTAAAAGTATGTAGAATCCAGTTTAGTTTCTATAAAACTAACTTGTTTCAAAATTTGATAAATGTACCAAAACCTATGCCAAAAATTTGACATAAATCAAACACTCTAGATGCAACCATGAGGTCTGTTTGGGCAAGAAGTGGTCCAAAAAATAGTGATTGCCTCAAGATTCATGTCGGGGCCGGTTGCAAAAAGAAATTCTCACAGATTCCAACTTTGTCTAAATTGGATAAATTTTATATGGATCTTGGAGTTCTTGGATGATGTGAACACAACCATGAGGTCCATTTGATGCCAATATGACTAGAAAAATAGTTCCCCCCAGATCTAACAAGAAACCCTCTAAAAATACAGATCTCACGAACACGGTTGAATCTTTCAAGAAGAGGATAGGGGCAAGTAGATTTGAAGCTCTGATACCATATTGGAGTTGATGAAAAACAACCCATAGCTCCCAAGAACACTTGCATGTAAACACTTGTCACAGAAAGAGAGAGAAGCAAACAACTATGGAGAGTTGAATGTATGGATCCACGAGAGAGGAGAAATACTTGATGTGCAAAAATAAAAGTTGCAATCAATAATGAAAATGTCAGAAAAGGTTACAAAGTGTTATGAGATCAATCCTTATAAAAGGATATCAGAAAACCTAAAAAGGTAAAACCTTAGATTTCATAATAATAATTAATAAAGAAATTAATTATTATATGCCTAAAGTTTAGCTTAAGTTGAAAGAGGTAATAAGTGACTTAATAATTAAATCAATATGATTCAATTAATAAGAAAAAACTTTATTACTCTAACAAAAACCTATACCAATCAACACTTAAGAAACCTCTACATTAGTTATTACAACAATCTCTCCCTTTGGCATTTATGGAAACACCACATTGATCTAATAATAATTTCATAACAATTTCTCTCCCTTAGATGATGCACCAAACTTCTTGTCTTGATCTTCCTGGTCTTCTCCCCCTGAGTCTTCATTTGGTTCTTGTTGTAGACACTAAAACATGATCCATGCCTATGAGCCCCCTACTTTTTATCATGTCTTCAATGTCTAATTTTCATCCCTAATTCACTAATATTTCTCCTTAATTTTCCTTATTTTTGACCTAATCAATTTCTTTGGAAATCGATGTAAGTAATTATCAAAATTATTAGTCATCATCAAGTAATCATCAAAATTGATCCTTTCGCTCATCAAAATCATCAATTTAGTCAAATCATTTATTTTGTCTTCTATTGGTCATTTTTCATGTTTTAATGCAATATCCTATGAAAATGACCTAGTTTGGAAATAGGGTTTATTAATTTTCAAAGGGTTTTAAAATTTCTCGTTTAAATATAAAAAACCTTACCTTCAGTCTATTCATGCATTACCTTTAAATTTAACTTAAAACCACTTAAGTTACATTTTTTAAGTTGTCGAGTAGGGACAAGTTCTTTGCAAAATTATTATGTCTATTGCTTCCCTCTTTAATTTTTCCTAAGTCTATAGTTCTCGATAGTATATTATTTCTCTAAGTCTCAGTGTATATTAAACTATATCAGATCTTAGATTAATCTAATAGTTGTCGTGATCCTGTTTATAGAAGATGCAAGACTTTATCCTTTGCGGCATCATGACAATGTGACACCTAACATTGGTAGGCCTGATGTTAGAGCCTTTGAAAAAGATTAAGCATTTTTTGGATCAAGGTTGACCTAATTGTTGTCATATTCTTGCTATGAAAAGATGTTAGAACTTTATCCTTCACAACACTGCAACCTTGTGACATGTGTCTCTGGTGACATCATATCATAGCTATGAATAAAGTTGAAAGGATGGTCAAATTAAAGAAGATCCAACAGTCATCACAAGCCAATGATCAAAAGATGCATGGTCTTTTATCATTGTGGCTTTAGGACAAGGTGTCACATGTTCTCAAATGGAGTAGTTAAGAATTGTTAGATCTAGAAAGATCTGATGATTGTCGTGAAACCATGATAGGAAGTTAAAAGGTATTTATCAATTGTGGCTTCATGATGGTGTGATGCATGTCACTAATTATGTCATGAAGTTTGGTCCTTAGGGTGTTTAATGAATGACCAAATCAAGGAGGAACTAATGGTGGTCGCAAGCCCATGATGTGTTAGGAATAATAGTCCACAATACAACTGAGAGGGGGGGTGAATCAGTTGTATGATAGATTATTAAACTTTAAAATTTAAGTAGTAGCAATATCAGATCTAATGAACATAATGAATGCTAACATAATAACATAATATTTTGGTTTTAGGGAAACCCTCTTAAAGGTAAAAACCCCGATAGGAATTGGCACCCACAAATGATGTACTGAGAGTATAGTCATCCTTGTTAGAAGATATAGCCCTATTAGGAGCTTATAAACATTACAGTACATAGTCCTTGTTAGAGGACATACCCTATTAGGATTCAAGAAGAAAATGGAGGGATCACTGCCCAAAGATGGTTAAGTCAATCTTCAGAAGTCACTGTTCATAACACAAGTGTTTATGAAGAAATACACAATCTTTTTGAACTGTTATGGTAGCAACTGTCTTTTCTTGATCAGTTCTAATGAAGTCCACAAACAAACCTCTACTCTACATATAATAGACACAAGCTCATAGCTTTCACAACCTCTGTATATCATCTTCTTCTTATCCATATCTTTTCCAATGAAAAGACCTTTCATTTATACCTTATTACAATTCTCATGAATAGGTCACCCCATAAGGCTTTCCTAATTAAAAATAATTACATAAACCCTTGCTAAGATACACATGGTATCTAGAAAAAGTATAAAATGATTACATTACAATAGTTAAGGATGAACATCCTTAATTCAAGTTCACCATCCATCATACACGCTACATCTCTATAGTCAGCTTCCAAATAGATCGCCTCTAAAATATACACCACAACTAACGTCATCCTACCTTACATACCTTGTGCAATTCATAGAACATTCTTCAATACTCTTTTTTTCATTTCTGAAGTTCACATACACTGATTGCATATCGCCTGTAAGCTATACACAAAACACAGAGACTAACTCTGTCATTTCTCACTGTCATAGTCAATGACCAGTCTTCACCAAAACATCTTTAACTCATCAGATATGAAACATTACATGATGAAATCTTGGATATAATATCACAACACCCTCTTGAACTCTCATCTTTCTTTTCAGCATCTGAAACATCAGTACAGTGTCCATACACTGTGATAACTAGCCTATTTTCCTCATAGAAACATATGTTGACATCAGTGACAAAACATAGATGACAATAGTATGAGTGCCCATTTATTAATGTAGTGATTAAACATATTAAATGTCTCAATTACATCTCCATGCATTAGCAATATCTAACAATCTCCCCCTTTAGCATTGATGTCAAGATATGGGAAAATCCATCATCCTAAAGTTATATCAATCCAAAGTTCTACAACCAAAAAATCTCCCCATACAGTAGGGATTTTCTCATATAAATACTCCCTCTTTGAAAACAATGGAAAAGGGTTCCATGAGTCATCAACTACTTTCCAACAACTTTCTTCCATGATCACTCCCCCTGAGGAGTAGATCCCTACATCCAGTCCATATTATGACAAGGCTCTAAAAACCTCCGGACTGATGCATCTCTAGATCATTTAATTCTGACTAGGATGGGCCTGAAGCCCCAACATACCTCTAATATATTCAAAGGTATCTTTTGGAAGTGGCTTTGTGAAGATGTATGCAATCTACTCTTTTGTACTAATATATTCTAATTTTATTTCTTTCTCTGCCACCTTGTCTCTCAAGAAGTGATATTTGATAGAAATATGTTTAGTCTTAGAGTGCATCACCAGATTATTTGACATATTCATTGTACTGGTATTATCACAATGGATAACCATAGGTTCATCAAAATTTATTCCAATGTCTATCAGCATTTGTTTCATCCCAACAATTTGAGTGCAGTTTATGGCAGCAACAACATACTCTGATTGAGTGGTAGATTGTGCTATACAATCTTTTTTCTTACTTAGCCAAGAAACCAACTTTTTCCAAAGGAAAAATGTACCACCACTTGTACTCTTTCTATCATCAATATTTCCTGCCCAATCAGCATCAATATAAGCATGAAGTTCAAAGCTATCATTTATGTCATACCATAAGACATAGTCTATGGTTCCTTTTAGATATCTCAATATCCTTTTCACAACATATAGGTGTGTTTCTTTGGGTTCTGCCTGATATCTAGCCACAATTCCAACATCATTAGCAATATATGGTTTGGTGTAGGTGAGATATTGTAATCCTCCAACCATTGATCTATACAAGGTCTAAAAAGACACTTTGATTCATCATCAATTGTTAGCTTATTACTAGTCACCATGGGTGTTCCTACTATCTTAGAGTCTTCCATTCCAAAATTATTTAGCATTTCTTTGAGATACTTAGTCTGAGAAATAAAGATACCATTCTCATTTTGAGTTATTTGCAATCCAAGAAAGAATTTCATTTCACCTATCATAGACATCTCAAATTCACTTGCTATTTTCTTAGAAAATTTCTTACATAGGTCATCATTACCTCCAAAGATAATATCATCAAAAAATACTTCTATTATCAAGATTCCATCTTCACTAGTTCTTAAATACAAATTACTATCTACATTACCTTTTCTGAATCCAAGCCAAAGTAGGTACTTGTCTAACCTTTCATATCAAGCCCTTGGAGCTTGCTTCAGCCCATACAAAGCTTTCTTCAACTTGAAAACCATGTCTCTATCTTTGCATAGAGGAAATCCATTAGGTTGTTCTATATATAATTCTTCTGCAAGATCCCCATTCAGAAATGCAGATTTCACATCCATCTGATGCACCTTGAAGTTCTTATGTGCAGCATAAGCCAAGAACAATCTTACTACCTCTATTCTAGCAATAGGAGAAAATATTTCTTCAAATTATATGCCTTCGTGCTGTAAATATCCTTTACATACTAGTCTTGCTTTGTTTCTTACAACAATTTCTTCTTCATTCATTTTGTTTGTAAGAACCCATTTTGTTCCTATTATATTTTTGTTTTTAGGTCTAGGAACCAATTCCCAAGTGTAATTGTTCTTTATCTGATCTAACTCTTCCTTCATAGCATTTAACCAAGATTCATCTCTACATGGTTTCTCTGTAGTTTTTGGTTCAACTTGAGAAATCAAACAAATTTCTTCTCTAACCTTTGATCTAGTTAATACTCCTTGATTGGGATTGCCAATAATTTGATTTTTAGAATGGCTATCCTTTACATACCTCAGTGTTTTAGGAACCTCAGTAGCCTCACTTGTGACAACATCACAAGCATCTTTTCACTTTTTTCCTCAACAAGTTCTTCTCCTTCTACAATAGCAGTAGCTTCTTTGATCTTTGTAATCTGATTATTGTCATACATTATTTCTTGTATCTGAAACTTTTCATCTATTCTTACATTATTACTTTCAATCATCTTCCTCAATCTTAGATTGAAACATTTGTAAGCCTTTCTCTTAATAGAGTAACCAAGAAAAATTCTTTCATCACTTCTAGCATCAAACTTTCATATCTCATCATCTCTCTTGATATAACACTTACTACCAAATATTCTAAAATATTTTATAGTAGGAGTATGATCAAACCATAATTCATAAGGAGTCTTATTTTTACCTTCTTTGATTTGAATTTTGTTTAATGTATACACTATCATTCCAACAACCTCTCTCCAATGTACATTAGATGCATTTCCTTCAAGAAACATTGTCCTAGAAGCATCAAGTATAGTCATGTTCCTTTGCTCTACTATCCCATTCTATTGTGGATTCCTAGGAGAAGATGTTTGTCTCTTTATTCCATGCTCTTCATATAATGAATTGAATAAGTCTGAAGTAAACTCTCCACCTCTATCTGACCTTAGACACTTAATCCTTAAATCTGATTCATTCTCTAGTTTTTCTTTAAACAACTTGAATTTATCAAATGCTTCTAACTTTTCCTTTAAATAAGTAACCCACATCATTCTATAAAATTCATCAACAAAAAGTATGAAATACCTTTCGCCATAGTATTATTTTGTCCTTGTAGGTCCACACAATTCTATGTGTACCAGCTCTAACTTCTATCTTGGTGTATATGCTTTTCTTTTGTAACTGCTTCTAGTCTATTTTCCCATGAAACACTCTCTACAAATAGTGTTATATGGTTTCACAATCTTCAGTGGATCTCTTACTGCATTAGTCATACTTTCATTTACAATGTTATCAAAATTAACATGACAAAATATTCTTCTCTATAACCAACTATCATCAACCTTCACAATAAAGAAAGAGGCTCCAGATGTATTTAATTCAAATATATGACCTATGGATTTAGTACCAATTGTAATCAGCTTACCTTCCTTACTTCTAATAAAACATTTACCATTAACAAAAATTAGTTGAAACTCTTTATCCATCAACTATCGAACACTCAGCAAGTTATGTTTAAATCCTTCAACAAGTAGTACATTATCTGTATTAGTCTTTCCATCCAAAGTAACATATCCTACTCCTATGATAGATTTAGGAAGATTGTGTCCCAACCTCACAACACCACCATCATAATTTACTAATTTAACAAACATATTTTTATCTCCAGTCATATGATGAGAACAACCACTATCTATTATCTATTTAGTTTTCTTGTCAACATGAGATACTAAAGATTTTTCCTCATGCACTGGGTCATCTCTAATAGCAATAAATATGATCTCTTCATAATCTAAATCATCATCATCAAAAATTCCTTCACTAGCATAATAACATTCTTTGTCCCTTTTAATCTTGGCAGAATTAGGTTTATACTTAGGAACTCTTGTAAGACATCTAGATGAAAAATGACCTACCTTATTGCATGTAAAACATTTCAAGGGTAACTTGCCTTCAAATTTTCCCTTACCTCTCTTTTCTCTTCTAGAAATCAATGCAAAAAGTTCATCCATCTTTCTTTCTTTTTCCATTATCTGTTCCCATTCCTCAGCATACTCATGAAGCTCTTCTTTTAGGTCTTCATTGTGGGTGCTTGGAAGTGTAGACAATTTCTTGTGTGTAGATGCCTTGAATGTAGATTCAACTTTAGGTATAGCCTCTCCTAATTTTGTAGCTTCAAAAGTAGTTAGCTTTGCAATCAAAATCTCTCTACTAAAGTTCAGAGTCAGAGGTATAGTTTCTTGAATAGACATAGACTTGAACTTGTAAGAAGGTGTTATTGATCTTAGGATCTTTGCAATAACTTCTACTTCATCATAAGTGCCTCCAAAGTTTTTGATTCCAAAAAAAACTTCTATAACCCTTTAGACATAAGCCCTAATGCTTTCATCCTCATTCATTTATAGGTTCTCCATCTTTGTCTTCCAGTTTTGTAAATTTACTTATTTGGTATACTTGTCTCCCTCATATAGTCCTTCTAATCTTTCCCAAATATGGTATGTTGAATCCAAGTCTTTAACTTTGGTAAACTCTCCTTTAGAGAGTGCACTAATCAATGCTTCTCTTACAATTGTGTTAAGAGAAAATATCTTATTTTCATCCTCAATAGCAGTTGTCAATTCATCTTTGATCTTTATAGAAATCTTGTTCCTTGTAATCAACCAATAGTCAATCCCCAAACAAAATAGGTGAGTTGACATTTTGTTCTTCAAGCTGTCAAAGTTTTTAGGATCAAATTTTGGACTATCCTTCCTATAGTATGCCATCTCCATAATCACCTCAAGCTGTTAAGCTTTCTCTCTAAGGACCACTTTCTCTAATACCAATTGTTAGGAGTAACAGTCCACAATACAACAGAGAGGAGGGTGAATTAGTTGTATGACATAATATTAAAATTTAAAATTTAAGTAGAAACAATATCAAATCCAATGAACACAATGAATGCTAATATAATAACATAATATTTTGGTGTTGGGGAAACCTTGTTAAAGGTAAAAACCCCAGTGGGAATTAGCACCGACAAATGATGTACTGAGAGTATAGTTACCCTTGTTAGAAGATATAGCCCTATTAGGAGCTTATTGAAACATTACAGTACATAGTCCTTGTTATAGGATAGACCCTGTTAGGAGTCAAGAAGAAAAGGGAGGGCTCACTACCCAAAGAAGGTTAAGTCCACCTTTAGAACTCACTATTTGAAACATAGGTGTATATGAAGAAATACACAATATTTTTGAACTATTATGGAAGAAACTGTATTTGCTTGATTAGTTCCAATGAAGTCCACAAAAAAACCTCTTCTCTACATACAGTAGACACAAGCTTGAAACTTTCAAAACCTCTCTATATCATCATCTTCTCATCTATATCTTTTCCAAAGAAAAGACCTTTCATTTATACTTTATTACAATTCTCATATATAGGTCGACCAATAAGGATTTCCTAATTAAAAATAATTACATAAACCCTTACTAAGATACACATGATATCTAGAAAAAGTATACAATGATTACATTACAACAATTAAGGACTGACATCCTTAATTCAAGTTCACCATCCATCATTAACACTACATCTATGTAGTTAGCTTCCAAATAGGTCACCTCCAAAACACACACCACTGCTAACATCATCCTTCCTTATGTACCTTATGCAATTCATAGAACATTCTTCAATACTCTATCTTTCATCTTTGAAGTTCACATACACTAATTCCATATCACCTGTAATCTATACACAAAACATAGAGACTAACTTTGTCATTTCTCACTATCACAATAAGTGACCAGTCTTCACCAAAACATCTATAAATCATCCAATATGAAACATTACATGATGCAATCTTGGATATAAGATCACAGCACCCTCCTAAACTCTCATCTATCTTCATAGCATTTGAAACATTTGTATAGTGTTTGTACACTATGATAACCAGCATGTTTTCCTCACAGAAACATATGTTTGTTGGAAAAATGGTCAGCGCTCCCCTCAAGATTTGTGACATGGTTTAATAGAATTCAATGTCTTTTATAAGTCTATTGGTTGTATTAGGCATTAACAGGTTGATCGTTTGGTGCAATGGTAACCACTACTTGTAACAAGTGGTATCAGAGCTTGGTCACAGGTTTGAATCCCCTTGGGTAATGATGAGGGGGAGATTGTTGGAAAAATAGTCAGCACTCCCCTCAGGATTTGTGACATGGTTTAACAGCCTTTTATGTCTTCTATAAGTCTAGTGGTTGTATCAGGCGTTAACAGGTCGATCTTTTGGTGTAACGGCAACCACTACTTGTAACAATATTGACATCAGTGACAAAACATAGATGACAATAGTATGAGTGCCCATTCAGTAACGTAGTGATTAAATATATTAAATGTCTCAATCACCTCCCATGCATTAGCAATATCCAACATGATGGAGAGTTGTAATTTTTTTTGCGACTATGGCTTCACAACTAATGTGGGAGAATCTCAGGTCCTTGGCAATCCTGTGTCACCAAAAACATGTCTGTGTTTTCATGTGTTGCTTGGTTCCTTCTTTGACCAAGCTGGCTCGGTAGTTGCCCAGTTTCAATTGTTTATTGAGTTGGCTAGTTATCTCTCTAGTGCTCAATTAATTTCTTGGCACTTGCTGATACTTGTCTAGTGCTCGATTATCCTTGCTTACCAAGTTGTTTGTTTTAGTTTCATGTTGAGGCTGACTCTTGAAATTAATTATGGTCATGGATTTAATGCTAGTATCTATCATTGGGAAGTGTGTGAACCTAGATCTAGTCATTCCTTTTGTTGATGGTGGATCTGAAGGTTGACTTGTTCACTAGCCTCTTATATATAATGTAATCTCTTTTTTTAGTTTTAGGACATCAATAAGGACATAGGAGATAGAATATTGTTTTAGATCCTCACATGGTGGAGGACTCCTGTACTTGAATTATAATATCTTTCCTAAACTTGGAAGGCCTTACAACCTGACATGTATGAACAAATTGGAATAAATATATGAAAGATATCTACATTCTCTCTCTCACTTGTGTATTGTTTCTTCCACATGTGATGTCTGTAAGGGTGGTCTGGTTAGGGTGTGCCTTTGGCCCCTCTCTTTATCCTCCCTTGCATTAGGTGGTATCAAAGAGAGGTGAGATCTATATCTAGGTTTGTGAATCTAGGCTTGAGGGTTCCTTCTTGTCAAACCCTAGTTAATTTTTTGTAGGGTAGCAGATTGTGATCTGACCTAAAATTGCAAAGGGTTTGAAGATGGTTTGTATGAGGCAAGATGCAGATCCAGGATTGGTAGACATGTTGAGACAACTTTTTGCTAGATTAGAAGTTGTTGTAATAGCCCATAGAAGAGGAAGAAATCTTAAAGATGTTAGTGATGATGAAATTGATGAAGAACAAGGTGATGTAGAACCTACATCGGTGATGGATCAAGGTGAAGAAATATTGTTGAAATCTTTCACAAATCTAAAATCTAAACCAAACTTTAATCCTCCTGAGTATAGTGGAAAATTGGATTCTAATGAATTGGTGGACTAGATCACTGAGATAGAAAAGTACTTTGAGTATGAAAATGTACCAAAGGAAAAGAAGGTGAAAATTGCAAGAACAAATTTGAAAATTCATGCATCCTTGTGGTGGGAACATCTGCAGTTGGATAGAAAGGGGAAAGGAAAAGACAAAATGAAGGTATGGAATAAAATGGTGAATAAATTGAAAGGAAATTTCTTACCTTGTGATTATCAAATTAACCTAGTTAGGCGAATGCAAATTTTGAGGCAGAAAGAGAGTTTGATAAGAGAGTATACTGAAGAATTTTATAGATTAGATATTAGATCTAGACATGATGAAGATGATGTGGAAATAATTGCTAGGTACCTGAATGGATTGAGAGTTTCCATCCAAGATGAAATCAGTTTGGTTAAATTGGAGAGCATTAAAGAATCTTATCAATTTGCATTGAAAGCTAAGGAGAAATTAAACAAAAGAGATGAGAAAAGACAAAGAGATAGAGGTGGTAGATTCCCTAGATGAAGAGGTAGATCTTATAGTGAAAATAGTAGATATGAACTTGAAAAGACAAATCTGGATAAAAGCAAGACTAGGTGGAAAGGTGAAAGTTCATCTAGAGGAAGAGGCAATAACTACCGAGGTGGTTATAACAAAGGTGGTTTCTAAGGAACTTGTTACAAATGTGGAGAAGGACATAGATCAGTTGATTGTACACATGCAAGTAAGAAGGTCAGTAGTAGTAGAAATTCTTTGGTGCAAGAAGACTCACTAAATGAACCTGAGAAAGAAAAGAACTTAATGGTGAGGAGAGCACTTTGGAGTGAAAGTAATAAGATCTGGTAAGGAAAAGTTTGTTCAAGAATAGATGTAGAGTTTTTGATGAAGTTTGAAAGGTAATCATTGACAGTGGTAGCTTGGAGAACTTGGCATTTGAGGAAATGGTTACAAAGTTGCAGTTGAAAAGGTTGGAACACTCGAAGCCCTATTACATTTCATGGATCAAAGATGAGCATACACTCTTGTTAAGTGAACAATGTTATGTGAATTTGAAAACTAGAAATCACTATGACAAGGTGTTATGTGATATCATGCCTATGGATTGTTGTCATATTTTGCTGGGTAGACCTTGGAAATATGATAGACATGCTATATATGATGGGAGATTGCATAAATATACTATTTGGGCTGATGGTAGAAGAAAAATCTTGTTACCTTTGATTGAAGAACATGTTAGTAATGTTTTCACATTTTTGAAAGTTTTCTTGATGGAAGGAAGAAATTTTGTTAAGGATTTGAAGAAGAATGATGTATGTTTTTCTGTGATTCCTAACAAACCGAATAAGAAAACAAAGGATAGTATATCTGAGGAGGATGATAAGTTACTCACCGAGTATAATGAAATCATTTCTAATAATGTACCTGATGGTTTTCCACCAAAAATAACCATTGATCATTGCATGGATCTAATCCCTAGAGCTAGTTTACCAAATAAGGCACCACATTGGTTGACACCTACCAATAATCAATAACTGAACCAATAGATTCAAGAATTGTTGCAAAAAGGTTTAATCTAAGAAATTTTGAGTCCTTGTGTAGTACCTGCTATATGGGAACCTAAGAAGAATGGAGAATGGTGAATGTGTACTAATTCCAAAGCAATTAACAAGATAATAGTGAAATATAGATTTCCTATACCAAGTATGGATGATATAATGGATAGTTTGACTAGAGCAAAGTATTTTACCAAGATTGATTTGAAAAGTGCATATCATCATATCAAAATCAGAGAAGGTGATGAGTGGAAGACTTCTTTTAAGACAAAAGAAGGTTTCTATGAGTGGTTGGTTATAACTTTTGGTCTAACTAATGTACCGAGTACTTTAATGAGGTCTATGAATGAAGTTTTGAAGAAATTATTAGGTAAATTTAAGATTATATACCTAGATGATATTTTGATATTCAGTAAGACCAGAGAAGAACATTTTTTGCATGTTAAACAAGTTTTGAAAAGGTTAAAAGAAGAAATTTTTTTGATAAATCAAAAAAAGTGTTCTTTCATGAAAGAGGAGATTGTGTGTTGGTGTTCTTTTTCCCCAAAGGTCAGCTTGGCATTAAGATTGATAGGGCTAGTGTCACATTCACTCAACACTCCAAATTTGACAGGAAAAAGGGCCAACTCACAAGGATCAAAGAGAGATCCTTCTACACTTTGAGCTCCACATCACTCAGGCTGGTGTACCTCATCTGCACACTCATAAAATTTGTGTCACACTACAGACCTGTAAGTCACTAACTGTGGAATGGTTCTCAAAATCTTCTAGGTATCCTATACCTCAATGAAGCCAATCTCTCATGCAATAGCCCAACTTGCATGGAGTAAGTATGAAAACTAGAGACCTAACCTATCAACAAGAAAGGGAAAAAGGTGGAACTAAATGGAAATGATTTGAAATAGATAGAAGGGACCCCTGAGACACCCTAAGTCTCTAATAAACTAGTGCCTTATCCAATGGGCCACAGAGCCAAATACCCTACTGCAAGAGACAGCTATGAAATAAGGAAACAATATATTCAATGTGTTGATGTCTTACATCAATCACACACCATGACCAAACCTCAACTTAGTTCCCACCTATGCATTCAAATATGTTATTACCCATCAAAGGATTTTGACCCTCCCCTTAGAAGAGACCTATGAATAGACAATACATTAAAAAGCATCCATTGGAAGACAAGCATGACATATCCTTGATATTTTAGCCCATACATACATGAACACTAACCCTGAACTAGTTATCTCTGTGAAAACAACTCCACTTTAAAACACATAAGCAATACAAGTAGACAAATCAAACACCCTTAATGTATGACTAATGGACTCAGAATTCAAATGGAGATAGTTTGGTAATAGTAAAAATATATTAAATCCTCATACATAAGACAAATTTGTTACAATATGTATAGTATTCTCTAAACTAGCAATGGAAGAAGAACACCCTATATGCATACAGAAGAAGAAAATTCATAGGAAAAGGACCCTTCACTGGAACCAGAAAGGAATTTAAGTTGGAACCACTAGAACTAACCAAAATCAGGACCTTCTACCAGTCAAAAAATTGACACTTTATAAAATTATCTGCCTTGGAAACCCATATAGGTTGCAACAAGCTACTGACAACTAGGGCTAGGGTTTCACCCACCACACCAATCAAAATTACATCAAAATTTACTACAAGGGTAGGAAACCAAGAATTGCCATGAAACTAGTACAAATGGCCACCTGCAAACACACCCCAAGCATAAAATAGTCCTTCATATGGCATGAAAGTCTCTGCAATCAAGTAACAGGCCTCTGGACCACTTTGCAACCACTGGGGCCACAAAACCAATCAAAATCCACCGAAGAAACCATAAATTTTGGTACTTCCTGTTGCTGGAAACTCTCTGCAAGAATCCAAATTTGAAAAGCAATGGTCACTTTGCAATTCATGGACTTTATGCTCTTTAACTATTTTCCCCTTAGAAGCACAATTGCCCGGTCAACAACTTAACTACCACAAGAAAGTGGGCTTCACCTTATGCTTGGTCACATGATCACAAGGCACCAAACTAACCCTTGCAATCATGTGACCATGGTCTCCTAACCACAACCAATGGTCAAAAACCCCACAAAAAAAGTCCTTGGCAATGTTACCACCACAACCTCACAACCGCGACAAGAGACAGTTAGTCACATGATCGCATAGCCCGGGGATGGGCTATGCGAACATGCAACAACCTGTAATCTGAAACCACCAGCACAACTACCACTGCTAAGAGTTATCATAAAACATAAGTCACATGATTGCAAAGCCTTGAAAAAAGCTATGTGAACATGCGACTAACCATTAGCACTCATGGCCGAATGTCAAACACACTCGGGCACTGCAAACACAGGTCCCACTGCAAACCCCCTACCATCGACCATGCCAAAAACCAATCAAAACTTAGCATGTCACCACTATGGATGCTATATTACCAGCTACCACTGGGCCCCAGGGACACGTGTCAACTGGTCACATGATCACATAGCCAAAAATTGGGCTATGCGATCATGCAACAGCCAACCAAAGGCCGCCACATGACCACCTCTGACAGCGGGCCCACTGCAAACAAAATGATCGACACCCAATCAGATGGTGGGCACATGATTGCATGGGGTGAGAATATTCCATGTGATCACACACCGACCATAGATCTTCAATCTTTGACACTGGGCAATGAAAAGAACTAGGACCCACGAACCAACCGCTAAGCATTCAGTGACTACGTGACTAACCGCCTGCCAGGTCATTGGATGCCAGTCGCTAACCACCAAGAATGAAGAGATTACATGACTAAAGAGAAATAGACCGCCCACCAGGTCACTGAATGTTAAGGGATTAACTGCCAGAAACCAATGACCAAGAGATAACCGCAAGTCGCCAAGTCGCAGAATAAAAACATAACTGCCAGTTAGCTAAACAATAGGAAGAACTGGGACCCACACAGATAGGTGGCAAGTAGTCACATGATCACATGTCAGAAAATTCTAACATGTGGCCATGTGACAACCAATTAGGAAAAGCCTTTGAAGACCCAGGCCCACCATCCATCGCACTTGCGCACTTAAGACTGATCAACAAGGAGTGTCGGTAGAAAAGAAGAAATACAAGGTTGAAAACACATAGGGTTTTCAGTGAAAGATAGAAAACACACAAGGTTTCACACAGACTAAAAACATCATGGATTTTCAAAAATACTATGGGTTTTCGATACTATGGCAGATTTTGAAATTTTTTCCTGTAGCCCATAAAATTTGAATAACTTTCTAGATTTTGTAATTCAGCACGTGCAATTTGGACTAGAGCAAGGTGACAATATGAAGAACACAGGGCAGGAGCACAAACCATGAAACATTTGTAGGGAGGAGACCATTTTCAAAAGATTTTTGCTATGATAGAAAAATGGCCTAACAGTGGCTCTATCTGGGGATGATGGGTAACTTGTGCCCATGCGAGAATTTAGGATTTTTGGGAGAGCAGACCACCCACTAGATAAAAATAGGGAACCCAAAAATTGGCAACTGAACAAGGAAAGGAAACACACAGTATAAAGGGAAGAATATTTACAAAATTTACAAGATTTACAACTTTACTTGATGGCCCCAGACCACCAAAATGAAATCAATGACCCCCCTGAATCAAAGGTCTGATTTTCATCCACATATGCAACCAGCCACCTGAAAAAACCTTGATATTCTTACTGCCACCATATGTGAACATTCACGGGTTGAAGAATAAATTTTCACTGATCACCACCCATGTTTTTCCAATCACAAATATCATATTCACACTCATATTCATATTCTAATAAGTAAGGAAGATCACTTACTTCTCCCTGCTGACTAGAAGTAAAAATATCATCTAATAATGCATTAGGAAATGGAACATATTGACTATCATGCATTATCATAAAAGTACCTAGCTAAGAAGGACTTGAATCCTTTGATTTAGCTTCACACATTGCTTCAACCACTAAGAAACTTGGTTCTTCAATGATGTCTTCATGAATTAGATCATGAACCAAGTGAAGGTCTTCTTTAAAGCTTCTGTGATAGGGGAACATTACATCATCATTTTCACCAAAAGGATTTCTATCCCAACTATTTAAGACTAGGTCCTCAACACTGTCACACTCAGTATCATACTTTGCAAGAGAAGGAAAAGGACTTGAACAATAGACTTGTTCATCACTGCAATCTTGATGTTAGGAAAACACACTATCATGTCCTTCTACCTCTTCTTTTGTAGGGTCATTACATGAGGGGATCTCTAATGAAAAAGGATCATCACTATCACTTCAAACACTGGCCTCATTATCAGTGTCAAATGATACATCATAGGGGAACTACAAATCAAAATCCAAAGCAGGGGCATACCTCTGAAATTCTTCAGCCAAGAGTGTTGAAATCCTTTCACTGCTCAATGGACTTTGGGCCTTGATATCATTTTCCTCAGCCTCACCCCTAGTGCTACAAATATCATCCTTGTGAGGAATAAGGATACACATTTCTGGCCTTAGATCATCTTGTGTGAAGAAATCAATTTAGGAATCATCATTTGCATCATAATCATATTCTTGCCTCTCACATAAAACATCATCAAACCGGGATAGGAAGACTACCCTCTCATGTTGACAAGAAGAAAAATCTGTAGACAAAAAGGAAATATTACCATCCTTAGATTCATCTTCAACATCCTCATATGCATTGATCTCAGAATCAACTTCATAGTCAACACTCTCTACATAGTGAGAATCAACATTAGAAACACTGGCCTCCTCATGAACATCATCAGGAGCCACCAGTCTTAGCAATCTTATGTCCTCTGCTAACTGCTAGTTCACCATTTTCAACCTCACTAATTCCTTCCTAAGAGCAGAAACTTTATCAAAATGCTCAACAAACTTATCTCTCAACACATCCCAAGAATGGATTGAATAAGAGGGCAAGGACAAGAACCACTTCCTTGCACCATCAAAAAATGTGTGCACAAATAACCTCATGGCAATATCTTCATGTTCAACATCCATACCTCCAAAAATACCCATGACAACATCAACATGTTGGCTTGCAGAAATAGATCGACCAGCCATGAATCTTGGCAAGCACTTCCCATCCTTAGTAGAGAACTCATTAGGGGCACCTTCAATGCCATCAAAATAAAAAGGGGCTATATTCCTCCATAAGGAATTGCCCATCACTTATCCCTTTACAGAAGTGCTACACACTTGATAGGGAAATATTTTTAACAAGAGAATACCTTAAAATTTGCAGTAGAAGACCTTTGACTAGAAGTAGGGCAGATCTAGAGCTCCCCTTGCAGCTCCATCAAGTTCTTTTCTTTTAGAGTCACCACCTCCTTGTAGAGGAAAAATGTTTTACCTATCTTTGTGTTTCTTCTTTCAGTCAACCAAAACTTAACCAAGATTTATACACTATTTATCAGGGAGTGCACTAATCAAACAAAGATAATCAAAGCCGCCACTCACAACTCGGTGAGAAAATTCTCCAAATGCTTGATTTTTATTTCTGACTCTATTCTAGACTCTCCCCAGTAGAGTTGCCATCTTATTGGTGTTTTTTTACCCAAAGGTTAGCTTGGCATTAGGATTGACAGGGCTAGTGTCACATTCACTCAACACTCCAAATCTGACAGAAAAAAGGGCTAACTAACAAGGATCAAAGAGAGATCCTTCTACACTTTGAGCTCCATATCACTCAGGCTAGTGTACCTCATCTACACACTCATACAACTTGTGTCACACTACAGGCCTGCAGGTCACTTACTGTGGAATGGTTCTCAAACTCTTCTAGGTATCTTGTACCTCAATGAAGCCAATATCTCATGCAATAGCCCAACTTGCATGGAGTGAGTATGAAAACTAGAGACCTAACCTATCAACAAGAAAGGGAAAAGGTGGAACTGAATGGAAATGATTTGAAATGGATAGAAGGGACCCCTAAAATACCCTAAGTCTCTGATAGACTAGTGCCTTATCCAATGGGCCATAGAGCCAAATACCCTACTGTAAGAGAGAGCTATGAAATAAGGAAACAATATATTCAATGTGTTGATGCCTTACATCAATCACACACCATAACCAAACCTCAACTTAGTTTCCACCTATGCATTCAAATATGTTATTACCCATCAAAGGATTTTGAGCCTCCCCTTAGAAGAGACCTATGAATAGACAATACATTAACTAGCATCCATCGGAAGACAAGCATGACATATCCTTGATATTTCAGCCCATACATACATGAACACTAACCTTGAACTAGTTATCTATGTGAAGACAAATCCACTTGTAAACACATAGGCAATACAAGAAGACAAATCAAACACCCTTAATGTATGACTAATGGACTTAGAATTCAAACGGAGATAGTTTGGTAATAGTAAAAATATATTAAATCCTACAAATCTGTTACAATATGCACAGTATTCTCTGAACCAACAATGGAAGAAGAACACCCTATATGCAGAGAGAAGAAGAAAATCCATAGGAAAAGGACCCTTCACTGGAACCAGAAAGGAATCTAAGTTGGAACCACTAGAATTGACCAAAATTAGGACCTTCTACTAGTAAAAAAATTGACACTTTATACCATTAGCTACCTTGGAAACCCATACAGGTTGCAACAAGCTATAGACAGCTAGGGCTAGGCTTTCACCCACCACACCAATCAAAATTACATCAAAATTTATTGCAAGGGTAGGAAACCAAGAATTACCATGAAACTAGTACAAACGGCCACCTGCAAACACACCTCGAGCATAAAATAGTCCTTCATATGGCATGAAAGTCTCTACAATCAAGTAATAGGCCTTTGGACCACTTTGCAACCACTGGCACCACAAAACCAATCAAAATCCATCGAAGAAACCATAAATTTTGGTACTTCCTGTTGCTGGAAACTCTCTGCAAGAATCCAAATTTGAAAAGCAATGGTCACTTTGCAATTCATGGGCTTTATGATTTTTAACTATTTTCCCCTTAGAAGTGCAATTGCATGGTCAATAACTTAACTACCACAGGAAAGTGGGCTTCACCTTATGCTTGGTCACATGATCACAAGGCACCAAACTAACCCTTGCGATCATGCGACCGCAGTCTCCTAACCACAGCGAATGGTCACAAACCCCATAGAAAAAGTCCTTGGCAATGTTACCACCACAACCCCGCAACCATGACAATAGATGGTCAGTCACATGATCGCATAGCCCGGGGATAGGCTATGAAAACATGCCACAACCTGCAATCTAAAATTGCCAGCACAACCACCGCTACTAAGGGTTATCACAAAATGTTAGTCACATGACCACATAGCCTTGAAAAAGGTTATGTGAACATGCAACTAATCATTAGCACTCACTACCGAATGTCAAACACACTCGGGCACTGCAAACACAGGTCCCACCACAAAACCCCTACCACCGGGCACACTGGCAACCAATCAAAACTCAGCACGTCACCATCGTAGATGCCATATTACCACCTACCACTAGGCCCCAGGGACACATGTTGACCGGTCGCATGATCACATAGCCAAAAATTGGGCTATGCGATCATGCAACAACTAGCCAAAGGCTACCACATGACCACCTCTGACAGCAGGCCCACTGCAAACAAACTGGTCAGCACCCAATTGGACGATGGGTGCATGATCACATGGGGTGAGAATATTCCATGTGATCACACACTAACCGTAGATCTTCAATCTTTGACACGAGGAAATGAAAAGAACTAGGACCCATGACCCAACTACCAAGCATTTAGCGACTACACGACTAACCACCTTCCAGGTCATTGGATGCCAGCCACTAACTGCCAAGAATGAAGAGATTATGCAACTAAAGAGAAATAGATCGCCCGCTAGGTCGCTAAATGTTAAGGGATTAACCACCAGAAACCAATGACCAGGAGATAACCACAAGTCACTAAGTCATGGAATGAAAACATAAATGCCAGTTAGCTGAACAACAAGAAGAACTGGGACCCATGCGGATAGGTGGCAAGCGGTCGCATGATCGCATATCAGAAAAGTCTGACATGCGGCCATGTGACAACCAATCAGGAAAAGCCTTTGAAGACCCAGGCCCACCATCCATCGCACTTGCGCACTTAAGACTGATGAACAAGGAATGCTAATAGAAAAGAAGAAATGCAAGGTTGAAAACACATAGGTTTTTTGGTGAAAGATTGAAAACACACAAGGTTTCACACATACCGAAAATATCATGGATTTTCAAAAATACTGTGGGTTTTCGACACTGTGGCAGATTTTGAAATTATTTCCTGCAGACCATAAAACTTGAAGAACTTTCTAGATTTTGCAATTCAGCATGTATAATTTGGACTAGAGCAAGGTGACAACATGAAGAACACAGGGTAGGAGTACAAACCATGAAACATTTGTAGGGAGGAGGCCATTTTCAAAAGATTTTTGCTGTGATAGAAAAATGGCCTAACATTGTGTATTTTGGATATATGATTTCAGTTGAAGGTTTGAAGATGGATCCTAAAAAGGTTGAAGCTATTTTGAATTGGCCTACACCTAAGAATACTAGTGAGGTAAGATCATTGCATGGTTTTATAAGTTTTTACCAATAGCTCATTTGGAGTTTTAGTTCAATTTGTAAAGTTATGACTGAGACTATGAGAGGAGATTAAAGAGAATTCAAGTGGACACATGGAGCTGATAAAAGTTTTGAGACTTTGAGGCAGAAGGTTGTTGAATTACCTATGTTGGCATTGTTGGATTTCAATAAGGTATTTCAAGTGGAATGTGATGCAAGTGGAATTGCAATAAGAGTTGTGTTGATTCACTAAACAAGTTGCAGATGCATTAAGTAGAAGAAGATCTTTGATGACCAAGATGAAAATTGAAGTTTTTGATTTTGATGACATGAGAGATTCTTATGAATTTGATCCTAATTTTTCTAGGTCATGGAGAAAGTGTAGAGCACCTATTCAAGATCAACCGAGTACTAAATGGGAAGAATATTTCATTCAATAAGGTATGTTTTTTAAAGGTATTCAGTTGTGTATACCGAGAGGATCAATGAGAACTAGTTTGATAAAGGAGAAACATAGGAGTGGTTTGGCTGGACATTTTGGTGTTGATAAGACATTGAATTTTCTTAAGAAGAAATACTTTTGGTCATAGTTGTATAAGGATATTTAGAAATTTGTGAAAAGTTGTGGAATTTGTCAAGCTACAAAAGGAGTAAGTCAGAATGCTAGATTGTATACATTCATTTCTATTCCTAAGAAATCTTGGATTGATATCAGTATGGATTTTTTTCTTGGGTTACCAGAGACAGTAAGAGGTAATGATTCTATATTTTTTTTTGTGGATAGATTTTCTAAAATGGCACATTTTATACCTTGTAGAAAGACATCAGATGTAGTACATATAGCAGATCTTTTCTTTAAGAAAATTTTCAGATTGCATGGACTACTGAGGAGTATCATCTCTGATCGAGACCGTAAATTTGTTGGATACTTTTGGAAGACCCTTTGGAAAAATTTTGGCGCTGAGTTGAAATATAGTTCTACATTTCACCCACAAACTGATGGACAGACAAAAGTTGTGAATAGAAGCTTGGGAAATATTTTGAGATGTTTAGTTGGAGACACACCAAGTAATTGGGATTCTATGTTGACACAAGAAGAGTTTTCATACAATAATTTAGTGAATAAGAGTACTAGAAAAATACCTTTTGACATTGTAAATGGTATACAATCGAAAGGTATATCAAATTTGAGGGATATTTATGATGAAGGAAAGAGAAGTGCTGAAGGGGTAAAGTTTGTTGAGTACATGAAGACATTGCATGAAGATGTGAAACATAAGTTGGAGAAAAGTAATCAGAAATACAAAGGTAGAGTTGACAGATCTAGAAGATATAGGACTTTTGCAGTTGGTGATGAACTAATGGTTCATTTGAAGAAAGGAATATTTCCTGTTGGAACATATGAGAAGTTGAAAATGAAGAAGTTTGGTCCTTGCAATATTTTGAAGAAATTTGATAGTGGAAATGCTAATGAGATTGAGTTACCTGATGACATTGATATATCACCTATTTTCAACATTGTTGATTTGTATGAGTACCATGATTTGGATGAAGAAATGATAGTACCAAATGATTATCCTAAGAAATAGATAGAAGAAGTTCAGTAGATTTTAGAGAAAAGAATTGACAGAAGTACAAGAGGACAACAATATATGGAATATCTGGTAAAGTGGAAGAATAGACTAATTAAAGAAAGTTCATGGATTTCACAATCTAAGTTGGATTTAGCTCAGATTGTACCTACTTTATGATTCAAAAAATCATTTCAAATAACCCTAGGTGTCTAATGCAGGAGCATCTCAGGTCGTTGGCAATCCTATGTCACCAAAAACATGTTTTTGTTTTCCTGTGTTTCTCAATTCCTTCTTTGACTGAGTTGGCTTGGTAGTTTCTCAGTTTCCTTTGTTTATCGATTTGGTCAGTTATCTCTTTGGTGCTTGGTTAATTCCCTAGCGCTCGGTGATTGTTTTATGGTGCTTGGTTATCCTTGTTTACTGAGTTGCTTGTTTTAGTTTCCTGTTGAGGCCGACTCTTGCAATTAATTATGGTCATGGATTTAATGCTAGTATCTATCATTGGGAAGTGTGTGGACCTAGATCTAGTCATTCCTTCTATTGATGGTTGATTTGAAGGCCAACTTGTTTGGTAGTCTCTTGTATATAATGTAATAATTTTTTATAGTTTTAGGACATCAATTAAGACATCAGATATAGAAGATAGAAGATATAAGATTGTTTTAGATCCTCGCATGGTGGAGGACTCCTATATTTGAATTGTAATATCTGGCCTAAACTGGGAAGGCCTTATAGCCCAACATGTATGAACCAATTGGAATAAATATATGAAAGATATCTTCATTTTCTCTCTCACTTGTGTGTTGTTACTTCCGCGTGTGATCTCTGCAAGTGGGATCTAGTTAGGTTGTGCCTTTGTCCCCACTCTTTATCCTCCCTTGTGTTAGTGACTGAGTGACATGTGTTGAAGGTGGGAAACTAAAAGGAGATTCTAACATTTCTTTTCTAGTTGGTTGTCATGACATTGGTCGACTTTCTAGGGTGGATTTTTAAAGTGGACCCGGTCTTAAAAGGTGTAATCTAAATTGTACATTCTATTTGCGTGGGATTTCATTGAAGGTGGAGATTCAAATTTTTGAAAAGAATGTTTGAGCATTGGTGACATTCAATTCAATCTCTGAGAAACGTATTATGAAGTGTGTGATAGTTTGTAGCTGTTTTGTAAATATCTATTTGATGGTATTTTATTTTCACAAAGAATTCATCGATTACAAAGTGAGATTATTTTATTTAGCTAAAAAAAAAGCCAAAAAATAGTAGTAAGACAATGCTTCAAGGGTTGCATAATTACAGACACAATGCAAGTAACAAGTAAGTTTCTCTCTTCAATTATGTTTTTGTGAGCATTTTTTAGTACACTGTGTGAGATAAAATTAAAAGAATAAACCCTAGTCATAGAAATCATGGTGCCACAAAGAGACTTTATAGGCAAAATTGAATACAAAGATAGGGAAGTCTATGATGATTTTCTGGTTCAGTTAGACCATTCCACAAATGATATGGGTTCTAGGAAAAATTTTATTCCAAGTGTGCCAAGGTTGAAAGTTTATGAGTGAGTGTATGACAAGATAAATTGGTTGAGAGATGCCCAAACAATAGTGAGTGGGCTAAACATCTTTAAGATTTTGTTCAGCCAAAGAAATTCATATGCTCTGCATTGTAATGAATGGGAGTTGGACATGGGAAAATTGGTTTTCCCAGGAGTATTCATGGATGTGGAATTGTTGCTATTGATAGAAAAATCTTATGACCTAGTGGCTAGGGATATCAGAAGTAAGATTGGGAATCCTCTTGTTCCAATCACTACAAATGAAATAAGGTCAATTTTTTAGGTTGAGTGCACCTACAGATTTCCATGAGCCAATTGATTTCTATATGTTAAGGGAAAATTATGAGTCTCTGTTGGAAATATTCAGGAATTAACCAAGTTACTGAGAGGGGAGGGGTGAATCAGTAACTCCAAATTTTCTTCTAATTTTAACATGTATTTTACTTTTAACCTTTGCATACAGAAAGCATGAAACTTAAAAGCATTCACAATAATGACACATGGATTTGGTTACCCAGAAACCTTCCAAAAGAAAGTAAAACTGGGGTGGGGATGAAACCCACAAAGCTTTAATACTGCAGAATAAAGTTGGCCGGTTAAGGCTTACAATTTGATCACTTCTGATGATCTGCCCTGTTAGGAGCAAAAAGGATTGCTAAATCCACCCTGTTAAAGGATTTACAAACATACAGTGAAGTATGCACTCGGTAAAGAGATTTATACAAAGACTGTTAAGTCTACCCGGTTAAAGGATTTAGTACTGATTCACCTGTTAGAATGAAACAGTAGATCTCTGCTTTGCAACTGGATTGCTGAATGAGATTCGCTGATGTACTGATCACCTTCTGTGATGAATTTGTCTTTGCTATATCTTATACTTCTGAAGCCTTCTGCAATTCGCTTATTTCTGCCTTTCTTACTCTTTTATATATTCTATATCATATATTTCATTACTTGTGCATTTTTCTTTTATTTCTACATCATTGTTTATATACAGGTCTCAAACAATTAATTACAATTACAATTGCACAGTCGGCTTGACAAATAAACATAAGTGCTACTAAGTCGGCCCAAATATGGTTACTTGGTTCCTTCACACTGACTCGGTGACTTTCTGATACTCGGCGTCCACTGCATTACTCGGCATCATCATGCACTCGGTAGAAGTGAAGGCACGGTTCATACTGATCACTCGGTAGGTATTGAACTCGGTAAGCATTGGTGACTCGGTAGACAAGATGTTACTCGGTTTACATTGTCCTGATCGGTTTGTACTAACTTGCTCGGTTTCCACTGTCTGCTCGGTTTGCACTGTCTGCTCAGTTTGCACTGTCTACTCGGTTTGCACTATCTGCTCGGTTTTCACTGTCTGCTTAGTTTGCACTGTCTTCTCGGTTTGCACTGTCTGCTCGGTTTGCACTGTCTGCTCGGGTTGCACTGTCTGCTCGGTTTACACTGTCTGCTCGGTTTGCACTGTCTGCTCGGTTTACATCCAGAATGCAAATAAGTGTTGTCACTAGTGGCAATACTGCTTAATGCCAACAATCTCCCCCTTTGGCATTAGTGACAAAAACACTTATTGGCCAAAATTTATATACATCGAATCATGCTGAGTTTTATTTTGATTTTTCAAAATTTGTCTTTGTTATAGGGCTTTATACATTGTCTCCCCCTTTCAATGTGCTAACTGTTTCTTATACAAATCTATAACTGTATACATATCCTTCTATACATATCTCCCCCTTTTTGATGATAATGCCAAAGGTGCATATACAATTTATTTACAGAGAGAATCCAAAATTTGATAAGAAATCAGAATGTACCTTCATTATTAGTGCCAGGGTTCTGTCCCAACTTTCTTGCAGAATCTTACATGTTTGTATGGCAATTTGGATTTCTGCAGAGAGTTCAATCATGTGATCTGCTATGGAGAATTGATTGTCATGAATCAATGTTCTGGAATGTTCAATGTGCTTATACATTGTATTCATGATGGGAAGGATCATGTGTTGGATGTCTAGCAGTGTGGACCGGATCCTTGAGTCTTCTTTCAATAGATCAGACTGCATATTGGATAGATGTGAAATTTTCATGTGATGAGCAGAGCTTGAACTTGGTTCAAGTTGCAGCTTCTGTATGCTAATCTTCATATCCTCATCCATTTTATTCATTTTATCTTTGACATCCTTTGTGAACTCGGCAAAATTGCATAGTCTGGCCAAAAGAGAGGTAGCATTCGAATAAATAGACTCTATATTAGACAAAACTGAAGACAATTCTACTTGGTTAATAGCTATGTGCTGAGCAATGTGCTCAAGCACTTTATTGTTGAATCTCTTCTTGGCTCTTTCAACTAACTTTTCTGTCCCGGATGAGTCCTCATTGTATTTCTCAACTGCTTCTGCCAATTGTAACAAAACATGCTGGGAGGAGTCTACTTTAATGCCTAATGCATCAGACAAAATGTCCTTAGCATCCTTGATGATTTGATACTCCTTGTCTCTCTCCTCCTTAAGCTTCTTTTGTTTTGCTTTCCTTTGGAGGATCTCACCTATATTCTGCATCTGGTCTGCTGAGAGATTTGCAAATTCTAAAGTAGGAATCTCTACCTCTTCGTCTAGGTCTATATCCTCAACTATATTTTTACCCAAAAATTTTATACTCGGTAGAGCCTTAGGCTTATCTGTACTTAATGCTCTTGTAGTAGTGATAGTAGATAAAATAGGGCTGGCTATTGACACTGGTATACTTTCTACTGGAGAACTTACAATATTTACACTTGATGATTCAAAAGCTGGAAAACTTACTGGTACAGGAGACTGCAGCTCGGTAGAAGAAATGGTAGCTACCTCTGATGTTGCTAGGGATGATTGGACAAATGTGGAAGTTGTCACAACCATGCTTGAAGGTGTCTTTGGGCTGGATGTAGAGACTTTCACTAGAGAGGTAGGAAGGGATGCAATGACTTCTGCTGCTATCCTTACAGTATCATCTACCTCGGTGTCTTCTTCTTGCTCATCACTGTCATCTTCAATATCCTTTATTATTACAGTTTCAATGCTCGGTTGGTGAAGGTGGTAAATGTTCTTCCATGTGGCTTTTGCAGCCTTCACAACCGATTCAATATTGTTGATCAAAATCAAACAAGTATTGAACTTCAGTGTCATCTTGTTTTCATTCTCTTTTAGTGCTTTCTTTACTTCATCATTTTTCAGGCTCGGCATCAACTGTCTTAGGTTTTGATCAAATATGTCTATTACAGTTTGCCTTGCATTGCTCCATCTCATTCTTATCGGATTCAATAGAACTACTGGAACCTGTGGGGTAATTTCTTCAGGAGAGTATTTCCACTATCCCATCTTCTCAACAACAGCATCTTCTATTTCCTTCTGCTCTACTTCCGATCTGGTTTCATATCTCCAGGATTTTATGTTACTTACTCCAGATCCTGATCCATCTCTGAAGAGTTTGAGCTTTTCTTGAAGGGTTAGAGGAGGCCTTTTGAATACTATGTCCTTATCTGCCTTTTCTGCCTTTCCTCTTGTATTTCTCCTTGTAAACACAACAGTGGGAGGCACAGATGCCTTAGTGATAAAAAATTTTCCTTTCTTCTTTGCAGGTTCTGGTTCCTCTATTTTCTCATCCTTTTCCTCTTCTTTTTCACCTATTTCTTCTTTCTCCTCGGTTATCATTTGCATTTTAGCTATTCTTTTCTTTCCTTTGTTTACCGCCTGTGGAAGCTTTATGCTTAGTTCAATTCTCATCTTAGCTTCATCATATGTTCCAAAATATGGGGCTTTGGGATTGACAGGCTAATTTAGAAGTGCTTCAATAATGTTCTTGGTTTCATCAATATTTACCTCATAAGGAAGAGGTTTTGCATACACAGTTCTCGGTTTAACTGCTTGAATATACACATTATCACAATCTACCATAAAACAGATGTCATCTTTGTAATCTTCCACCAACTTCTATGGAATCCGGAATCTATCATTCATTTTCTCTTTGAAAGACTCAAAATAATTATCCATGATGCTTTCAAAGTTTTCACCCATTTCTGCGATGTATTCATTAATTTCATAAAGTACAGGCACATCTTTTCTCCATACAACTTTTCCTTTAGAAGGGAAGAATTTCTGGACATAGAAGAATAAATAGACTATCAAGGATCCAAACTTACATGGATTGTTTTTGGAAGTTTTGATGCTTTCCATGTTCTTGTTGAACTATTTCAACAATAAGTCTGCTAGGTCAAATGTCAAGTTGTTTTTGACCACTTTGTATGCTAGGTCAACAGCTTCACATGAGACACTGTTCTGTCGACTAGAACTGTAAATCTTGTGTGCAATGATATGTGTACCAAACTTCAGTTCGGCATCGGTAATGTTGCTAACCTTCATGCCTCTACCATCCCACTCAGCTAGGGTTTTCTTCTCTAGTTCCGTCCGACCTAGGGTTTTGGTAGTTTTCGCTTTGTTCAACATGGGAAGACCGGTAACTTGATGAATCATTTTCCTTGTGATCTCAATAGGTTGCTCAAGCCAAATCTTGCCATCGTGTACTCAGCTGAGAATGTACCTGACCCATTTATCTTGAAAGTTTCGAGGAAGATGTGCAATGTGGACTAAACCCTTATCTTCCAGATGTTTGTGCTCGGGTTTCAAAGTACCATCCACACATAGTTCCTCACACACAATGTCTAGTTCTAGGTTTCCCATTTCTTGAATAGAATAGTTAAAATGATTACGGATATCATTGATAAGCAGTACCTTAGGAGGAATCTAAGATTGAGCTCCGTTCGGATCTAGGGCAGCTGCAACTGCGGGCATGATCTTAAAATCTGGTGCTTTCCACTCCCCTTGGACTAACATGTCTGATCCTTTCTTCGCTGAGGTGCTGGATGATGCCATGGTAGCTCACAGAAAATTCCTTTCGCAAGAGTATTAAATCGCCGGGTTGCCCTTGAAGTTTTCTGCTCTCAAAGTGCTTAAAGATTCGCGGTGAAGAATGAGTTCGATTACTTGCTTTTTGTTTACAATTTTGTCATTAATGCTCATTTCAAATTAGGGTAGGAATTCTGACAGACTGTCACCCACCAAGAATTAATTGCTCAGAAAAGACTTCACAACTCGGTGAACTCGAGAATTCATAATGCTCCGACCTCGCTCGGTGAAGACTATACCGACCTTGCTCGGTGAAGACTATACCGACCTTGCTCGGTGAAGACTATACCGACCTTGCTCGGTGAAGACTATACCGACCTTGCTCAGTGATCTCACTGCATCTTGCATGGTTCTGGAACTGCTTGAGATTGATCTATGAGAATACAGTTCCAGTGCTTCCTTGGAAATTTAATTTGAGTCGATAGAGCCGTCCATTCCATTACTTGGACTGGATTGCTCGGTAGCTTTAGGAATCCATTTTTGTCTGACCTGTTTCCCGACCTTAGTTGCTTCATTCTTCTTTCCTTCTTCAATTTCACTGGCATTCATGCAGTTTCTGGCTATGTGACCGAGTTTAGTGCATTTGAAACATCTTATGGTAGTATCTCTTTTCCTTAGATGATGTTTTATGCAATTCATGCCAATGTGTCCATATTCTCCACAGTAATGACATCTACACCAGGTGTTGTAGTCCCATCCAAACATTGCTTTCACAATTTGTTCTGCTGGATTAAATGTCTTGGATCTGCACTCGGATGCCTTGTGACCTTGTTTGTTGCACTTGTGACAATTACCTCTGAATCTAGGTTTTTCCCTGCATTCATTTGCTTTATGACCAGGTTGATTGTAGCTATAACATTTTCCATTGAATTCTGCTTTTTCATTGTTCCAACATTTATTTGAAGTATGTCCTATTTTACCACAATGATTACAAGTAGGTTTTTGATTTCTTTTAGTACCTTGCTTAGAGGATTCGCCTTCTTCTTTGTATCCAAGTCCTGCTTTTCCTTTTTGCCTATGAAGATTTCGTTCATACAGCTGATTCAAGTCTTCTTGACTTTTCAGCATTCCTTCATTGATTTGTTTTTCAGCATTTAGGTCATCCATCAATCTTAGATTGATTTCCTTTTCAGATCTTAGTTCTTCTTTTGTGTTTTCTATTTCTGAACTTAGATTTAGAATTTCTTCATTTGTATGAGAGATCTGATCAATTAGGTTTTCTAGCTGAAGGGTTTTGTTTTGGACTTCAATGTTTCTTTCATCTAATTCATCTTCCAACTTGTTTTTCTGTTCCAAGATCTCACAGAATCTTGTAGAGTGTAGTTCTTGTTCTCTTTTCAATTTTCTCACTTCTTCCTACAGAGACCCATTCTTTTCTAGGAGTTCTTTGATAGCATTGTTTGCTTCATCTGAGTTATTTGAGGGAAGAAGATCTTCAATCTTTTCTTCAATGTAATTCTGATCATTCATCTGATTTGCAAGTTCCTTCCTTCTTCTTAGGGATTGGGAAAGATGTTCTTTTGCTTCTTTGAGTTTAGCTATGGCCATTTCCAGATCTAGCTTTTCATTTTCAATCACCTTGTTCAGTTTGAATACCTCCATTGTCCTGGATCTTTGCTCAAGCTAGTTAAGATTTGTCTTGAGAACCAATGCAGCTCTGATACCAATTGTTGGAAATATTCAGGAATTAACCAAGTTACTGAGAGGGGAGGGGTGAATCAGTAACTCCAAATTTTCTTCTAATTTTAACATGTATTTTACTTTTAACCTTTGCATACAGAAAGCATGAAACTTAAAAGCATTCACAATAGTGACACATGGATTTGGTTACCCAGAAACCTTCCAAAAGAAAGTAAAACTGGGGTGGGGATGAAACCCACAAAGCTTTAATACTGCAGAATAAAGTTGGCCGGTTAAGGCTTACAATTTGATCACTTCTGATGATCTACCCTGTTAGGAGCAAAAAGGATTGCTAAATCCACCCTGTTAAAGGATTTACAAACATACAGTGAAGTATGCACTCGGTAAAGAGATTTATACAAAGACTGTTAAGTCTACCCGGTTAAAGGATTTAGTACTGATTCACCTGTTAGAATGAAACAGTAGATCTCTGCTTTGCAACTGGATTGCTGAATGAGATTCGCTGATGTACTGATCACCTTCTGTGATGAATTTGTCTTTGCTGTATCTTATACTTCTGAAGCCTTCTGCAATTCGCTTATTTCTGCCTTTCTTACTCTTTTATATATTCTATATCATATATTTCATTACTTGTGCATTTTTCTTTTATTTCTACATCATTGTTTATATACAGGTCTCAAACAATTAATTACAATTACAATTGCACAGTCGGCTTGACAAATAAACATAAGTGCTACTAAGTCGGCCCAAATATGGTTACTCGGTTCCTTCACACTGACTCGGTGACTTTCTGATACTCAGCGTCCACTGCATTACTTGGCATCGTCATGCACTCGGTAGAAGTGAAGGCACGGTTCATACTGATCACTCGGTAGGTATTGAACTCGGTAAGCATTGGTGACTCGGTAGACAAGATGTTACTCGGTTTACATTGTCCTGATCGGTTTGTACTAACTTGCTCGGTTTCCACTGTCTACTCAGTTTGCACTGTCTGCTCGGTTTGCACTGTCTGCTCGGTTTGCACTGTCTGCTCTGTTTGCACTGTCTGCTCGGTTTGCACTGTCTGCTCGGTTTGCACTGTCTGCTCGGTTTGCACTGTCTGCTTAGTTTGCACTGTCTGCTCGGTTTACACTGTCTGCTCGGTTTGCACTGTCTGCTCGATTTACATCCAGAATGCAAATAAGTGTTGTCACTAGTGGCAATACTGCTTAATGCCAACAGTCTCAAATGGTTTTTATCAGGAGTGTTCCATTGAGGGAACACTTTGCATTGATTTGAGGGTTGGTTCTTGCAAGACCCAAAGCCATAGAACCTTTTCTAAAGAATTACTTCAGTACACGTTCCCTAGGTGTATACATATTTCTATGTAAGATATTTTGTGAGGATGAGAATGACCCTATGCACTTAATTTTATGTTTATGATGATTCAAATCTTACATTCAGTGGTAGGCGTAATTTTTGACTTTGCACCATATTTGGCTGAGTGTATTCACGGTGGGTTAATTGGCATAGAAAAGGGAAAGGTAGATTAGCCTTTTGGGTGGTATTCTTTATTTATGCATACATTCCTATTCAAAGGAGAATCTTTTTTTGGGAAATAAATGAATTTGGTTAAGCAAAAGAATGGTGAAGAGCTCACAGTGCAGTTATGGAGCATGGGTTTATCTTGGGATAGGGTTGAGGCTAGCTTCATGAAATTTGACAAGGTATTTGCTTCAGGTTTGAGGTCACTCCTTGCACATGAAAACCCTAGGATCCCAAAGGCCTTGTTACACTTCATTAGACCAAAGGAGTTTTCTCCTAAATTGAAAATTGCCCACAATTGGGGTGATATCATATTGTACCCAGTCTCTACAATTTTTAGAGTATATGGTTTTAGGGATACACAACACATATTTCCATATCAAGTGCCTCTCAAGGTTGGCCTCACTAAAATATTATGGCAGATTTGATGTCTACAAGAAAGATAATTGATAGGAAGGGGGAGAGGACCTATTTTGCCAGCCTTCACTATGGAAAACCATTTTGTAATTCCAAAATGTGTGTGGGTGCAACTTGGAAAGATTCTTAGTCCTTTTGGGATGAGAACATCAGTAGAAATATTTTTAGACCCAAAGGTCTTTTATCATAAGTTTAGAGTAAGGGTAAAGGCCAGGGATATGGCCCATTAGTTCCACTTCCCAAAGATATTATCAAGAATGAATTCTCTCTATAGGAGTAGGAGATCAAAAAGGAGAAGTGGCTGGTGTACAAAAGGACCTTAGACTTTGTGAACCATTTTGATAGTAAATACAACCCTTTAGGGGATATAAGGCCTTTTGGGGAGAAAATAAACAAGCTCATGACATACTTTGAGGAAATAATGGGTTTCTTGAATGAGAAGAAGTCAAGGGTAGTTGAGGCCAATCCTGATCAGGTGAGTACTATAATGAAAAGGATTTCCCATGTTCCAACTATAGCCCTAAGAGCTTAAATTGTGCAACAAAGAATAGGATATAGTGTGGTGAGGTCAAAGTAGGTGGTGGATGAGACATGCAGGAAATTGGAAGAAAGACCCTCACCACCTAAGGTGTATATAGTTTACAAAAGGCCTAAATTTGAATCCCCAGATAACCCTTCCCCTAAAAGGCCAAGCACTGAGGAGAAAAATCATTCTAGTGAAGAGGCTTATTCACCCTCTCAATCCCCATTGGATTTTTTTGAATGACGAAGAGGTATTTGAACAATTGGTTCAACTAGGAAGTATGGGAGATGTGGAAATAACGAAGGCTAAGCTACAAGGAGTATAAGAGGAACTAGTTTCCCCTCCAATGGATCTGAAAATAGAAAATTTTAAAGGTAAAGAATTAGATCTAGTAATTAATGAATCATGTAGTATATTTTTTTTAGATGATAGTTTTGTAAAATCTATAGCTTTTATTTAATTTTCCTATAGGATGAGTATTGGGAACTTTGAGAGAAAATGTGAGACAATAAAAGAAGAAAAACTTGACAAAGTGGACTCTACTATTAAGGATGAAGTTAAAAGAGAAGTGTTTGAAAAAAAAATTAAGATCATCCCTAAAGAGGGAAGAAAAATGATTATGGATGCTGGTGTCTTAATATTGCTAGAGTGGGACACAACAGATTCTATTTTTTTTATGCATTTAGAAAGAGCACTGATACTTCTTATAACATATAGGAAGAGGTTGTGGTAGCATCAATGGGTGTTGTATTCAGTGATGATCATGCAACTATGGTTATGTGGTCACTATAGAAACAAAGCAGAACAAAGAAAGATGAGGGAACAAGCACTGATTTGGTTGGTGGCTTGATGGTTAGGAGGGTGAGTGAAACCTCAATAGTGGAAGTCACAGATATAACATTACAAGCTATAGGTTTTTCCAAGTCCACTAAATTAAAATACAAAAAATCATGGATAAGCTTAGGCTCAAATGTTAAAAATTGATGGAAGCCTATAATGCAAAGAAATGAAAAAATAGTGAGTTAATGGGAAGGCTCACATGACTTTGAGGCACATAACCTTTACAATTTGAAATTGGCGAGTCTTCTACGAGGAGGATTGTATCATCCACTACACCCCCTCCTAGCACAAGTCACATTATATCTATTCCTCCATCTCCCATGGTTCCTAATGCCTAATTTCAAGAGGCATTACATGATGAAAATGAAAAATTCAAGGACTTAGAGGTGGAACTGGTGAGAAGATACGAGGATAAAATAAATGGTACAATTTTCCATCTTATCAATAATGTTGATAATAGGTTTGTCTATTCTAGAATCTTAAAGATTTTTGATAATTTAAATTCTTTTGATCAAGATAAATAATTTGGATGAGATTGTTAATAAATGTACTAGTAGAGAGAATAAAATGAAGGAAATTTATTTAATGGCTAATGATAAAGCACATGTGGATGCTACATTAGAGAAGAAATATGACCACATTATAGGTCTATTAGAGTTATCCATTGTCAGGGAATCAGTGCAAAGTGAATCTAGATTCCTTCTCTTGGAATATTCTAGTAAGAATTTTTATCTTTTTCCTTGCATTTTGAAAAGCCTCAAAAAGATTAAAGACCAAAAAGAATGGATGGAGGAGTTGGATGCAACCCTCACATCAAGTATAAATGATATTATTGTCAATGATGGCAATTAATTATTTGAAAAAGTGATTGAGGAGATTGTGACTGCAAGGATGCACTTTGATTCATTAGAGAAGAGAGCCAAACTACTTAGAGCCAGGTGTAAGAACCTACTTGAAGATGAACAAAAGGTTTTGTAGTTTGGGTGGCCAGATAATGTTGTTTTCAGTGAGTGGGTTGAAAAGTTTAGTTAGGAGGTGACATGTGTTGAGGTGGGACTAGAACTAGTTCAAGAATGATGCTCTTATTTATGAAGCAATCTACTTTTTTGTTAGAGGAGAATTTTTGAAAGTGACATTATGTCATTTTGTGAAAAGGAAAGGTGTAACCAATTGTATTATGACAAGTGTACCTTCCCATTTTTTGAAGCTTGTTGCAACCCTATTCTATAAAGGGTTTCCAAGATAGGGAAGAAGGGTCTGAATTTTCATTTTTGAAATCACTTTTGTGTCCTAGTAGATTGGTCCATATAGTGTACAGTAGAAAAATTATTGATGTCTATATATTTTGATTCCAATCTTTAATGAAGAAATTTGTCAGTATTTGTCTCTGAGTTATTTTGAATAGTTATATAGAGAGATACAATGAATGTATCTTTCTCAAAGAGATTAATACAAAGAGCATTGCAATAATTATTGTGTCAAAAATATTGTCTCCTTCTATTATTGTTTTGTTGATATCATGGATATTTGAGAAAGTCTTAAATTTCAGCTGCAACTCTTTCAGGTTGTATGTCATTTCATTTTTTCCATTGGTTAAAGGAACTAAATAAAATGCTTCTATGATTTGATAAGATCACAAATATAGTAAATAATATAAATAAGTATGAGGTTTTCTGATAACAACTGATATATTTACTTACAAAGTAGGAAAATATGTCATAATTTTAATTATATGTATGTGACTCTATGATAATAACTAGTGGATAAGGCATTGGTCAGTATTCAAGCAATCAGATCAAAGTTCTAATACTATTCATGGTTAAAATCAAAATCAAATTTAAATTATTGAAAGAAATAAGAAAGCAATTAAAGAATGGTCATCTCTTAAAACTATGATCAAATAGATTCATTGCTAGCTACTCTATGATCTACTTTGTGTCATTCAATAGAAGAAGTATTTATATGACTAAATCTTCTTAAGTGGGATTTTTTAAGTAAGAAGTGTTGGAGATTTTCTAGTAGGCCAGTACTGACTATATGTTTGTTATTGATGACAACATATGGAAAGTACCATGCGTGGAAGTCTTATGAAGTAAGATTTTAGTATTTATAGCATGGACATGATATCATCATGATATCATGGGCGCAGAGGTTAACTGTTAGTACATAAAGTTATATAGCAGTTGGTGTCAATAGTGTTCCTGATAGAGTAACAAATGGTGTTCTATGTATGGTTGTCCATACAGTTATCATGGAGCCTTGGGCACTTGGATATATGTTGAAGACATGTTATTGATGTTTTAGTTATGGACACATAGTCTGATGATGAATGCAAGTGAAGTTATGTAGTTGCTATTCGCCAGTAGAAGTTTATTATGTTTGTTCAGAATAGTTCAGAGAGATTTTATTGGTTCTTGAGTTGCACCTATCTTAAGCATATGTGCCCTTGGATTTAAGCATGGAGAAGTGTTATTAATTTTTGGTTAAGAGTGCATGAGTTAATTTAGCTTATAGAGAAAGTTCTAGTTGTTTTGGTAGAGTTGACAGTGTGTAGCATGTGTCTACATTTATTTTATTAGATAGGTCCCAGAATGAGTTGTGTGCATAATAGAGCCTACAAAATGTTTATTTGAGTTTGTTATAGTTTATCCAATATGATTTCAAGATGGTTCTAACAAGATGACTTGATTATATCATTTGGAGGAAAGATATTTATAGGAAGACATTTGTGATTTGTTGAGTGTGGTTCATGGTTGATTAAGCAGAGAAAAGTAGAGTGTGTGAAGTGTTGAACCATCAAAAGAAGGTCTATGTGACCAAGTAAAGTACTTGTGATATTCATTGGAATTGATCCAGATAGCAGGTGAAAGCGTAGCTCACCAAGATCTAGATATAGTGTGTATTTGTTATTCAGAAGGTTGTAGCCTTTGCCCATTTGAGAAGTGAGCTCTCAGATAGTTCATCCTCTCCCTTAATAGGGAAAATTGTAAAAGACTCCTAATAGGGTCTGACTCTTGACCAGGTCTATTGTACTTAATATATTGTAAAGATAATCCTAATAGGGTAAAGCATATTCTAACAAGGATCATTATACACTAGTACAAAATATTAGTGGGTATCAAGTCCCACTGGGGTTTTTACCTATTTGGGTTTCCCCGTAACCAAAATATTGGTGTTGTGTTCAAGTCTTATTTCATTGTGTTTATGCTTTACATTTAAGTATACTTAATTGGATAAAGAATTGAAACTTGTAGATAACTGATTATGTTGGTTCCTTTTCTTTCCACTTGTAGATTTATACTTTGATTTGACATATATTATCACTGACTCTATCACCCCTGCAAACTTTGCAAGGAAAAGGGCCAGCTAACAAGGATCAACAAGGATCCTCCTACACTTTGAGTCTAATACTCAGGCAGGTGTACCCTTGACTCACTTCCTGCAAGGAGTCACCAAATATTGTGCGTTCATATCCTTTAAAAACTAATTTAAATATTTTATCATTTATATTTGTGATTGATGATGATGAATTGCTTCAGGGAAAATAGACCAGTGCTTTACCCCAGGGTACAAAGTCACTAACAATATATATCAACTAAAATCCTAACACCAACCCACCCAAATCTAGAATAAGTGCTTTGCCTATTATTCCTCTCAAATCTTATACCTAAACATCAAATTCTCATTCAAATATGGATTCTTTGAAAAAACCTTTAAGGATTTAATCCTAACTTTGGCAAGAACTCAAAGAAAATTTCACAATATACTTTGTATACCATATACTAACTCACTTTGTGAAATTAATATATAAGAATGGAGGATCATAATAAGAAGACATACATAAGTTTAATATCGAGATTCAAGTGCATTTCATTAGAATATAAGAATCAATACATTGCAGAATGACAAAATACTAAGGAAATAAAACTCAAAACTTGAGCTCTCCTTGTTCAATTGCTTAAGTGATCATCAAACCCCTTTCACATACAACAGTCAGCAATATATAGTCACTAGCTACATTGGAATCCTTTGGAAAGGATGCAACAAGCTTTAGATAGGTAGGACATAATTAGGGTTCCAACCACCTTACCAACTAGATTCAATCAAAATTTACTATAAGGGGAGCTAACCACGCAATCATGAGAAAATCAAATCCAAAAATGATCTTCATTAATGGCACTATCTTTGACTAGTATGCAAGAGACTAGAAACCCATCATGTTTACCCTCTGCAACACCAACTGTGACATAACTTGAATGGCCATTTCACCGACCACCATGGTATAGACATCTTTTGTAGTCAATCATACCTTGGGAAAAACTATACCAGTAGGCACAAAATTATACCATGCAGATCAGCTACCAAAACATTAAAAATATAGTCCTTCTATCACTGAGAAACCCTTAAAATATTCAAACTTCAGGTGGCAATGGTTATTCAGCCAGTTAAAATACAATCGTCAATCTCACTCCTTCTCGACAAATCGAGCGGTTCTCAAAAATTAACAAAATGGTCAACTAAGCCCTTGAAAACAATTTTGCCTCATTAGAAGCACCACTACCAATAAGAATCACACATGTTAGCATCTCTTAGCATGTGGACCCATCACACTATTGGCCTTATACGCTGGAAGATCAGACGATAATCCCTATACCACAAGCCTTAAGTATCACACATCTTACCTCGGTGGTATAGTGATAACCGTAGGATCAATTTTAGCTTTATATGTCTGAGAAATCTGACCCCACTGATCTACATCACCCAGGGAAAGTGTTAAATAAATGAACTGCCACAAAAGAAAGATTGTCAAAACACTACAATCTCAAAAAGGATGTTGATCAGATGCTTGTGGCTAAAGCGTGATGATTAAAAAATAGTCATCTTACCTCAAGGGTATAATGACAATAGTTGATCGATCCTAATGTTTAATCAGTAGGAGGCTTTTGAAAATGGGCCTGCTTGGACAGATGTCATTCTATCACTAAAGCGTATGTCAAAAACATCTGACAACTGGGAACTTGAGTTTTAACAATAGCCACAAGTTTTAAAAGTAATCTCTTGGAATATTAACAAAAAGCTTAGGCTTTAAAGGAAATAATTAAAAAGGGGACCTCGTTCAACAACCTAGTGACATAACATGTAAAGTGGTTACTTTCAAAGGGGTCAATTTTGCACATCCATCATTAGGGAATTTTAATGAGAAAAAAGTAATGATCAAACATAACAACGTTAATATCAAACTAGGGTTTAGCAAAAAGCATGAGGCCAAACCCTTAGAACCATAATTCTCAAAATCTAAGAACAAGGATCAAAATTTAAAATAGTACTAGTAGTGGCTCAGTCTGGGGATGATGGGTAACTTGTGCCTATGCAAGAATTCAGAATTTTTGGGAAAGTAGACCACCTACTAGAAAACAACTACAGAGAGCACCCAGGCAATAAAAACCTACAAACTAAGGCAAAACTAGCTAGAAAGGAACACACTAGTATTTACAAGCCTAACTACTATTCATGGAATGGAACGTACTTTAGCTGAAGTATTTCATCAAGAACTATCCATGAACTGGAAATTCTTGAATGTCACCATTTAATTCTTTGACAATGTATGAATCTTGTCCCCATTTTTCATGAATCACATATGGCCCTAACTAGATTGGATCAAATTTTCCATGTTTTCCTTTATCTTCCAATCTGGCATTCTAGATTAACACCAAATCATCAGGTTCAAACCTCCTTTCTATTGATTTCTTGTCATACAAACTCTTGACCTACAACTACAACTTAGCATTCTTTGAAGCTGATTCTTTTCTAGTTTCATCCAGCCTGATTAAGTCATCAACTCTCAACTGCATTTCATTCTCTAGATCCTCATCATATAACCGAACAAACCTATACATCTCTAGCAAATTGTTCTGAGGCATCCTCGCATGTATTCCATACACCAGATCAAATGGTGCACATCCAATTTCCCTTTTTATAGTTACTCTGTTAGCCCATACAGCTAATGGTAATTTTGAATTCTATGCCTTCTTATTCTTTTCAAGAATCCTCTTGAGAATCTTAATCAAACTTTTATTAGTTGATTATACCTATCCATTTCCTTGAGGATGATAAGGTGAGGACTATGACATCTGAATTCCTAAACCTTTGTAGAATTCTTTGTATTTAGTAGACCTGAAGCACATTGCATTATCAGTGACAATCCTTTCAGGATAACCAAATCTTGTAATAATATTATTCAATAGGAAATCAGTCACCACCCTGCTTGTTGCATTCCTTGTAGGAATAGCCTCTACCCATTTTGTAAAATAATTAGTGGCAACTAAGATCCAAGAGTGTCCCCCACTGGACTTGTTTGAGAATTCACCTATAAAATCCATTCCCCATTGTTGGAAAGGGGTCTACACTTCAACTAGCCTTAATGGTACATTTCCTAAAAATTTGAGCTCACCAGAAAATCTTTGACAAGCATCACACTTTCTTACCAATTGTTCTGCATCCTTGAGGATTGTGGGCCACTAGAATCCTATTTTCATAATCTTTTGAGTAGTATTTTTTCCCATATAATGTCCACCTCAGATCCCCTCATGCATTTCCTTCAACAATTTGTCAGCTTGATCTTCATCAACATATTTCAAAAGTATGCAATCCAAATTCCTTTTATATAACTTTCATTTTATAATTACATACTTGATTGCATGTAATTTTAGTGTCCTTTTCTTATTGTCATCCATTCCTACTGGACACCTCATGTTTCTTAAGTAAAAGATGATATCTTGATACCAGATACAATCATCCATATCACACGTGTAATCAACTTTAGCTTGATTTACCTGATTTGCATCAAGATTGGATTGAACCATCAATTTTCCCAATCCTTGACCTTTAACCAACTTGGTAATTTGGATATCAATGTTAAACTCTTGAATTCTATTAATCCATCTGCATCTTCTTCCAAACACTTCTTGTTGTGAAAAGATATCCTTTACTACAACATTTGGTAAAAAAGCAACAAGAATTTCTCCCATCAAATAACATCTAAAAGCCTTTACTACCTTCACAAGTGCATATAATTTTTTCTCATTGATATCATACTTTAATTTAGTAGCCTATAAAGATTTACTAAAGAATGCAATAGGCTACTGAAAACCTTCCTTATTTTTCTGCAATAAAATTGTAGCAATAGTATGAAAAGATGCAAAATAGAAAATGTGCATTAGAAAATTTTAATCAAGTGCCTTAAGCATAGGGGTATCTTTAATTTCTTTCTTGATATTCTTGAAAGCTTCATCAGGCTCACCTTCCCATATGATCTCAGACCCCTTTTTTAACATTTTGGATATTGGCCTAGTAACTTCAGCAAAGTAACTTCAGCAAAGTTTGTAACAAATCTCCTTAAGAAATTCACCTGGCCAAAGAAGGACTATATTCCCTTAACATTATTTGGTTTCTAAATTTTATCAATTCCCATCACTCGTTCAGAATCAATTCTCACTCCCTACTTTCCAACTAGGTGGCCAAGCAACTTACCTTTAGTCACACCAAATAAAAATTTCCTTAGGTTTAATGAAATGCCATATTCCAAACCCCTTGCAAATATCTTCTCTAAATGGGAAAAATGATCTTCTTCCCTTTTGGAATATGTAGTTAAGTCATCTTGATAAACAACAAGAAAAACATCTATAAAATCTACAAAGGCAACATCCATTGCTCTCTAAAAAGTTGCACAAGCACTTGTGAGACCAAAAGGCATTCTCACAAAAACATAAGTTCCCCAAGGTGTTGTGAAGGCTATCTTAAACTACTCTAATTCTTTTACAATTACCTAATTATAACCAAAAAAACCATCCATCATAGACATCAAATCAGAACCAGTTACCCTTTGCAGCATAGCCTCCATATTAGGCAAGCAATAGTTATCCTTTAGAGAAGATACATTAAGGTTCCTAAAGTCCACAAATAATCTAATATATCCATTCTTCTTCCTAACAAGAACCAAATTTGACAAACAAGAAGAGTGCCTCATAGGCTTTATGATTCTAGCATCCCTCAACTTCATTAATTCTTCTTGCATCTTGGGTGCTAAGGTAGGATTAATTGGCCTCTATTTTTGCCTAAAAGGATTAGAATCCTCCTTCAAAGGAATAATATGCTGAAACAAGTCTTCCCTATAAACCTTTAAGTCATCATATGACCAAGAAAAAAGATGCTTGAATTTTCTTAACAATTCAATCAAAGAATTTCTTCCCTTGTGAGATATCTCTCTTCCAATATAGACCTTCTTAGGTGCCTCTTGTGTACCAAGGTTAACTTCATCCAAATCCATTTGATCTCTTTTCTTAGTATCCATCTAAACTCTAGCCTGATTATCAAATACAATTTCTAAAACAACAAGTCCCTTAGGAACCTTATTAGTCTTAAGTTGCAGGACTTCATTACCAAGGATAACCTCTTTTCCTTCTGCAATCTCAACCAAGGCTGAACAATCTAGTTCCTAAACATGATATTGATCTTCACAATTCATAAATCTCAAAAAATCTTGGTCATCTTCAAAGACCTACCAATTTTCAACATTATCTGGTACACTAGGCCTAGTCTGAATTTCAACCTTGGAGACACCAACAAATGTAATGTCACTAGGATTGACTACTAGATTGGCTAACAAATCAGCCATTTTATTGTTTCTCCTATCCTTCCATACAATATTGAAGGCATCAAAATATTCAATTTTTTCCCACACAGTATTTCTATATTGTTTCAATCTCTTGTTCTTGGAAGCATATACTAATCTTACTTGGGACACAACCAACTTTGAATCACCCACAACCTTTATGCTTTTAATTCCATGCTTGTGTGCCAACCTCAATCCTATTAGTAATGCTTCATATTCTGCTATATTATTTGTACATGAGAAGTTTAATGTGAAAGAGAAATTGTAAGTATTTCCATCAGGAGAGATGAGTAAAATACCTCCTCTTGAACCATCTTTTTAGTTTGCACCATCAAAGTACATCACCCACAAATCACCCTCCTCAGATTTAGCATTTACCTCCATAGTGATAGGTGGCAACATAGAGTCCCTATCAAGCATAGTGACCTCTGCCTTGAAAGCATTGATGTCAGTATCCAAAAAACATGTAGTCTCATTATCAATATTCTTTTCAATCATGTGGCATACTCTTGGCTCTCGCTCAATTTTAATAAAGTGATCATCATTCTTGAAATTTGCATAAGGGAAGTCACATTGTAAACTTCCACCCATGGCAGCACTCCACTTCCTAGATAATAACATCCCATAATGAGGAGGGATATCCACCACCAAGAAACTCATTGCCAAATTTTTCTCTGGATAGGCTGCCAATCTGTAAGGCATTGCATTTATGGTCCCAATAACTGGTACTTCTCTCTGATCCATTATACAAAATCTGTCTTGGATTGTATCAACTTTAAGGCCTAGTTTTTCCATGATCTTGAAAGGCATGATAGTATTAGAGGCCCCTAAATCAATCATACAATTCCTTAATTTCACTCCATTTACTATGATACTCAGGAAGAATGGATCAATGTTTTCAAGACTAGCATTGACAGAGTTGTCCAAGTATATAGGTGGTATCTAAGATACCAATTCTTGAACCTCCAATTCTTTCAAGACTTTAGCCTAGGGTTCATTATATGAAACATCATTATAATGGACATTATCCACCCATGCAAGAGCTTTATCTTTATGCTCAGGGATCCTCAATAATTCTAACAAAGGAACCTTGATAGTAATCTGAGACAATACAACCAACATATCAACATGGGCAGAGGAAGGAATCTCAATCTGCACCACTCTTTATTTTTTCAGTTTTAGCCATTGTACTAACTAGCCTCTCTACTTCCTTCTGATTATCTTTGTCATGGACAACAGAGATCTTTTCAGCTCCAACTCCCCTTGGTTCCCACTTTTTATCTCTTTCATTTTTGAACTTCACCAAGTTGCCATCTTTTGATTTGTTTCCATTGGGTCCCTTGGGATTGGTATCCTTTATAAACATTCCTATAGCTTTTCCATTGGTATAATTTAATATCATATTTCCAGTTTGCACCTGAGCTACCATTTTTGTAGTGATCCTAGCAATTTTTTCTTTTGAAGGCCTTCTTAAATTCATTGGCTCTAAGGAAGAATTCATTTTACATGTCCTTTCATCAACATCATCATTATCAAAAAAAACTTCTTGATGAAATAGAGCCTTATTTTGTCTCTTCAAGAACACATTAGTTTCTCTAGCAATGTCAAAATCATCTTCATATCCCAAATATAAAGAAGTCATGTTACACCCAATATTATCATGAGTTCCTTCTTGATCAGGTTCTTTAGAACCACCATCTTGGTATGAAGCTACGGACTATGCAATCGCACAATATTCTACAGAATGAGGAGACTGACAAGCTACACACCATGGTGTATCCTCCATAACATTTATAGAAGCTCTTTGTAAAGGATTAGGGATAGATCTATCATTATTTCATTTTGCATCAGGGACAACAAGTTTTCCATCCTTCCATTGGGTGTTGTAAGGGTAATTTTTCAGTCTATTCCGCCTATTGAAATTATTGCTAAATTGAGGCTTTTCATTAGTAGGGATACTATTATTCCTATTTGCAGGTGCTTTCAAATCCTTTAGTGCACTCAACACCTTATCCAACTTATCTTCCTCTTTCTTCTTACCTACAATATTTTTCTCATTATCCCTTTTGTATTTTTTATCCCCAAACAACTTAGGTTTATCTCTTTTTCCACCTAATTTTCCTGATATTTTCATGTTGTTTTCAATATTGATGGAAATCCTAAAAGCATCTCTGAGATTTCTTGGTTCTTTTTTGTCATGCCCCGCAAGGGAACCAGGGAAGAGAACAAAGATTCTCTCTGTTAAAGAAAAACCTAAGTAATAATTTATGAAAAATTTTGAACTTTTAAAAGAATTATGTGAACCAAACTAAAACTTAGATTCCTCCCAAGGTTCCCTTTTCATTTAAATGCATGATTCATTCAAATCCATTAAGTAAACTAACAACAAGATTTATTTCTCAAAGCAAACTACATTATATCTTTAAGAAATACAAAATATTTTCATTTCAACTTTCCATTTAAAAATCATCTATATTCCTAAGTATCCTTTATGAACAATATAAATTTTAAAATTTATCCAACTCATTTGATACATTACAAATATACTACATTTGAGTTTTCAATAGCTTCACTTAAACAACAAGTAATGAAAGCATGTTACATAATTTGGAATGTTACCAAATCCTTTTCTTTTCCAATATACATCTTAAACATAAATTTCACATCTCCCTTTCCCTTTTTCCTAAATCTACCCATTCCAAATACATCATTTTGAATTACATAAATGATTACATTCAACTCCTCATGGGAGGTAACAATAATTTTATATCAAGAGATAAAATTACAAAGCCTTCATCCTTCAAACTAGTACATAAGCAAACATGAATCTTCAAACACTACATCCGCAAGAGATACCTCGATAAAATATTTACCACCCAACCACATGGATACCTAGAAGGCCCACTCCCCCATGCTAGCAAATAAACACCAAGGTCCACAAAGAAGGAATAGCTAGGCCAAACCTAGGGTTGGGTAACCTTTCCCAAATAGCAAATAAAAGATGATCAAAGTATAAATCTTTCCCCAAAAGACTCTAAGGCTTGGTAGAAACTCTAAGCAACAACCTAAGTGAGTGTCATCACATAGCCCTCACTCCTTGGGTTGTCCTGGTACTAGCCACTTTAGGCCCTGGCCCCCAAGTAGGCACATGCGGGATCGAATTCCTTTCATACAGACAAGTGCCATTCAATCATACCTACACATATGTACCTTCTCCCACTCCCATCTATAGCCTTTACTAGCGCTAATGGCATGGGTGAGGCACATTTAATCTTTTTAATGTTTTAACCCATTCCCATAAGTTTAATTTATGTTTTCACTTGTTAAATAACTCTTCAGCCGATTATCCTGGTTCTAGCCACTTAGGGCCCCAGCCCCGCACTGAGAGCCACTCACTAGGTGTCGTTAGGTTTTCTACCCTTAACCCACATATCATAATTACATCATACATGTAGTAAAAACACTTCATATAATTCCAACACAATAAGAAATGAACATATTTATAGTTTACACAAAGTTTCATATGCCAAAACACAATATAAAACTTCCCACATGCATTGAAACAACATTCCATAGCTTATTCCAAAAATCTAGGAAAACGTCTCCTATGCCTGAAATTTGACTAAGTCTGAATTTTAAGAAATCTCAAAATTATAATTTGCATCTTAACTCCTATGAATCTGAAACCTATCCCAAACATCTCAGAAGGTACCTAAACCCTTTATACAAGTATAACTTAAAGTATAAGAAATTAAAGTAAATTTCTTATACTTAGATGTTATAATTGTATAAAGTCTGAATCCTATTTTCCTCAGTTTATACTACCTCTATCAGTTTATACTGGATTGGTCGGTTGACACAATATTGCTCGGTTGACACATTGCCGACCTAGCTCAGTTGACACATTACTAACCTAGCTCGGTTGACACACTACCAACCTAGCTCAGTTAACACACTACCGACCTAGCTCAGTTGACACATTACTGACCTAGCTCAGTTGACACATTACCGACCTAGCTTGGTTGACACACTACCGATAGGAACTGCAGAATACGACTGTCAACTTTGTCTTGTGGGTAAAACTGGGCATTATGGGGACTAAGGTTGCCTAATATGAGCACGACCCATTTGAGATCTCCTAATTTCCCTTCAGAAATGGCCCATCAATCCTCCCTATCTATCTAACAAATGTATTCTAGATCTAGGAAAAGAAAGGTGGCACATAAATAGACATGAAACAGTAAGGTTGCAACAGAAGTTCTAAAATTTGGAAGCATTCATAATACATCCAATGATAGTAAAATACACTATCCTACAAGATCAAAACCACTTCTACCCTCCCAGGGAGGTTTCACCACAGTGAACATACAAACATTCATAAAATAACTTTCCACAAACACATTCCAAATACACAGAAAATAAAACATATATATATATAGTTCCCGATTCTAAACAAAAAGGTAAACAATCATAATCTCATCAAGTAATAGATCATTCATATACACAATCATAGTCATGGGAAGAATGGAGATTCTTCCTAGGTTAGACCCTACCTGGGGTCCTGTGGAGAATCATCTATCCCTTGGTCGGAGACTCTCAGCAAAATTTCCAACAAATATCCTCCTAGAAAAATACTCCTCTGGCAATCAACTCCAGGCTCTTCTACAAATTTCTCTTGTAGGTAAGCTCCAAATCCTTTCACCTCTTCTCAAAGAAATCAATAGTCCCTCTTCTCTAAACTATAGAAATATCCTATTAAAATTTAAGCCTCCCCTCAAATAAAATTTCCTCTCCAAAACCCCCCAACTCCCTTCACACAAGAAATCTTTCCTGTATATAGAATGGAGGAGGTGGTTGCACGGGTAATCCAACTAGTGCAACCATCTCAACCATCCATCTGTTAATTGTTAAGCTTAAATAATATTATCAAAGCCTTTTCTGGAAAAGATATAACTATACCTATCTATTACCGTAATCAAATTTATGTTTCCTTTACTTTACAGAAGTTAATAATAATAATTATTATTTACCACCATATCATTTAACTAATCTAATTATTCCTTAATAGAATGTAATAATTACTTACTCACCAATAATTATATAAATATATGTATGCATATGCATATGTGTGCACCCATATGCCTATGTGTACATATATTATTATTATTATTATTATAAATATTATTGCAAACATAATATTATTATTATAAAGCATATTATTTATTTACACACTTAATCCATATTCTTTACAAAATGCAATAGTGATATATATACAAGGTGAAACATACCACTATTATTAAAATATTTATTATTTTTATTGCCATAGACATTTTGTTACTATGGATATTATAAAGATAATACCATAAATTTTTTTATTATTATTGATATTAAAATCACATATTTCAATCACATACTAACTCGTTCCTAACAAGATCTGCTAGTACATAAGTAGCTAATAATAAAGATAAATTACTAAATCATACCCTCAAATTCACATCAATAATCTACTAATAAAATTGAACGTACCATAAAGACAACTAGAACTACTATACTGAAAACTTCATTCACAATGAATACAAAAGACAAGAAACTAACTACAAGATCCACAAAACAAATAAACTGAGAGATCACCTAATACATTCACACAAGGGACTGACTCGGTACTTCCCACCTAAGGATAAATGGATCAAGGTGAAGTTTCTTCCTGTGGAACCTAGTGATATCTCCATACAACAACTACGATCGAGGATTTTGAGGGATCGCTCAGACCTGTGAAGCTAGGTGGAGATGATACCCGGTACCTGCAATCTTGCATCACCAAGAAGAGATACATATACATATGGATATACAAATGATATATATGCAAGCAGATGACCAGGATCGATACATCATGTGGACCTCAACTAAGTGAGTAACTACGACTTCGTCCTGAGTCATGAAACACATCAGACACATGTCCATGAAACATAAAACATCATGATAATGGTTAGATTCAAATCCTTGGGTTAGATCCATAAATCAAAAGCATTGAAGTATGTGGTTAAGAAGACATTGTCATCTAACCACATGAATTGAAACAATTTATGCATACCCTTCAGAAATCTCATGTTGAACTTGGCTGCAGATTCATTCTAATTTTTCCTTATGGTGTTGAATTCATTCAACATGAAACTAGCATTAGGCCTATCACCATATTGTTCTTTGAATCATTTCTCAAAGGAATCCCATGTATCAATTTATCTGTCAGGAATTCTTTTGAACCAATCTCTAGCATCTTCCACCAAAGACTGAACAAACAATTTCATGACCACATCCTCATGTTCAACCTCATAGTCATTTAGTATATCAACAAACAACCTAAGGTTCTCCTCACAACTAATGGCATTGTTACCAAAAAATTTAGGTATTTTTTCTCTTATGTCAGTAGGAAAAGCATTTGAGTAACCTGGTATTCCATCAAAGCCGATTTTCCTATAGCCTTCTAATTTCATAGGTCTTCTTTGAAAGCTTGAACTAATGTTCCCTCTAGGGTTAACATTCACATTTACATTTCCAAGGGTCAACATCTATCTTAGTAGATGAAGTGAGTAGTGAATTATGAATAGTACCATTACTAGATAGAGGAACATTAAAAGTTGTAGATGGCATACCTATTTCAGTAGTAGATAGTCCAAGAGTATTTTTTGATGAAGCCCTCAAGAACTGGATCTTTCTTCTTTTTTTGCAATGGAGGCTTCAATTTCAGCCTTCTCCAATTCTCTTGCAAGATCACTATCTTCTTTTCTTTTCCTTTCCATCTTTGTATCCTTATTTGAAAAAGGTGGTGGGACCCATGGTATTACCACTGGCTTTCCTTTTTTGATTCCCACCAACTTTTTCTTTCCCTTCTCTCCTAGAGAAACAACAGGTCTAGTAATCTCATGCCCATCTTTATCCCTAGGCAGAGAAGTATAACTTTGAACCTGTCTAATCACAGGGCCCTCTTTATCAAATTCATGGTCTTGCAGCAAACATTCTTGCTCACTTCTCAAAGCATCAAGATCACCAAAAACATCACGCTACAAATTTTTAGGAGCTAAAGAAAGCATTTTATTTCTCTCCTTTAACTCATTAATTTTTCTAAGTAGAGACTCTCTTTCTATTAATGCATTTAATTTTTCAGCCTCTCTTTCTTTTTGTAATATTTTGTATATGGCATCTTGCTCTGCCAAATGTAACCTTGGTGCACTCAAGTCATTTGGGTCTATCACGACGTCCTCAGAGCTTGATGACACATCCACAACAATAAGATTTTGATATGGGAAATGGACCTAGCTTGGTCCCATGGGTTGCCTTCTAAACATATCCTCATTAGGATCTAAATTTGGTCCAAAACCCATTTCTCTTGCTTGCACACCTTGTCCTTCAGGCAATGAATCTTTATCTTGAAATAAGGCCTCTGGGGTATCATAGAAATTATCTCCAAAGCAGAAACTATCTAATTTAGAACTTTTCTATTATGAATCTTCCCCATTAGAAGATGCATGTGGTGCTCTATTTCTGGAATTACTTTGTTCTCTCATGGGAGAACTAGTAGATTCTCCATTTCTTCTGATCCAGCTTTTCTTTTCTCCTCTAGGTAACTATTCCAAAGTAATTTCTAGATTTTTCTTAACAAAAGACCTAGTGTTTCTTCTTTTGTCCATGATTTGTAATTTATAAACATTGGTTCTCAACCTCTGAGTTGGCACCCACAAAAATGGGAAATTTTTCAAGCTTACAAGAAAACAACTGAATAAGGTAGGAGAAACAAAAAAGTCTGATAATAATCCTTATCTTTAGACTCTCCCTAGCAAAGTCACCATCTTGTTGGTTCCTTTTCTTTCCACTTGTAGATTTATACTTTGATTTGACATATATTTTCACTGACTCTATCACCCCTCCAAACTCTACAAGGAAAAGGGCCAACTAACAAGGATCAACAAGGACCCTCCTACACTTTGAGTCTAATACTCAAGCGGGTGTACCCTTGACTCACTTCTTGAAAGGAGTCACCAAATATTGTGCATTCATATCCTTTAAAAATTGATTTAAAGATTTTATCATTTGTATTTGTGATTGATGATGATGAATTGCTTCAGGGAAAATAGACCAGTGCTTTACCCTAGGGTATAGAGTCACCAACAACATATATCAACTAAAATCCTAACACCAACCCACCCAAATCCAAAATAAGTGCTTTGCCTATTATTCCTCTCAAATCTTATACCTAAACATAAAATTCTCATTCAAACATGGATTCTTTGAAAATACCTTTAGGATTTAATCCTGACTTTGGCAAGAACTCAAAGACAATTTCACAATATACTTTGTATACCATATACTAACTCACTTTGTGACATTAATATATAAGAATGGAAGATTAGAATAAGAAGACATACATAAGTTTAAGATTGGGATTCAAGTTCTTTTCATTAGAATATCAGAATCAATACATTGTAGAATGACAAAATACTAAGGAAATAAAACTCAAAACCTGAGCTCTCCTTGTTCAATTACTTAAGTGATCATCAACCCCCTTTCACATACAACAGTTGGCAATATATAGTCACTAGCTACCTTGGAATCCTTTGGAAAGGATGCAAAAAGCTTCAGATAGGTAAGATAGAATTAGGGTTCCAACCACCTTACCAACTGGATTCAATCAAAATTTACTATAAGGGGAGCTAACCACGCAATCACGAGAAAATCAAATCCAAAAATGATCTTCATTAATGGCACTATCTCTTACTGGTATCAAGAGACCAGAAACCCATCATGTTTACTCTCTTCAACACCAACTATGATGTAACTTGAATGGCCATTCCACCCACCACCATGGTACAGACATCTTCTATAGTCAATCATACCTTGGGCTAAACTATACTAGCGGGCACAAAATTATACCATGCAGATTGGCCACCAAAACATTAAAAATCTAGTCCTTCTATCACTAAGAAACCCTTAAAATATTATAACTTTGGGTAGCAATGGTTAGTTAGCTATTTAAAATACAACCGTCAATCTCACTCCTTCCTGGCAGATCAGGCAATTCTCAAAAATCAACAAAATGGTCAATCAAGCCCTTGAAAACAATTTCACCCCTTTAGCAACACCGCTACCAATAAGAATCATGCATGTCAGCATCTCTTGGCATGTAGACCCATCACACTATTAGTGTTATACACTGGAAGATCAGATGGTCATCGCTATACCACAAGCCTTAAGTATCACACATCTTACCTCAATGATATAGCGATAACCTTAGGATCAATTCAAGCTTTTTCTATCTAAGAAATCTGACCCCACTGCTCTATGTCACCCAGGATAAGTGTCAAATAAATGAACGGCCATGGAAGAAAGATTGTCAGAACACTGCAATGTCAGAAAGGATGTTGATCAGTTTCTTGTCGCTAAAGTGTGATGATTAAAAAATATTCATCTTACCTCAATGGTATAATGACAACCATTGATTGATCCCAGTGTGTAATTGATAGCAAGCTTTTGAAACTGGGCCCACTTGGAAAGATCTCATCCTATCACTAAAGTGTATGTCAAAAACATCTGACAACTGAGAACTTGAGTTTTAACAACAACCACAAGTTTAAAAAGTAATCTCTTGGAAATATTAACAAAAAACTTAGGCTTTAAAGGAAATAATTAAAAAGGGGACCTCGTCCGACAACCTAGTGACATAACATGTAAAGTGGTTACTTTCAAAGGGGTCAATTTTGCACATGCATCATTAGGGAATTTTAATGAGAAGAAAGTAATTCTCAAACATAACAACGTTAATTCTAGACTAGGGTTTTAGCAAAAAGCATGAGGCCAAACCCTTAGAACCATAATTCTCAAAATTTAAGAACGAGGATCAAAATTTAAAATAGTACTAACAGATTCACCCCCCCCTCTCTGTTATCTATTGGGACTATTCCTATCGATTGGTATCAGAGCCAAGTGCCTCAAAGAGAAATTTTAATAGCTTGAGGTTGATCAGATGGCATACTTCAGGAGAGAAATTCCTAAGTTTGATGGAGAGAATTATCTTGATTAGAAGAACAAGATGGTGACTCATTTGTAGTGCGTTGCTTTTGAAATTTTTAATGTAACTATCAAAGAAGCCAAGATTCCTACCTTAAAAGACCTTGCAAAAGATGATGCTACTAACACACAAAAGGAATTGTTTCATCAGAATGCTATTGCTAAAGAAGCCCTTATCAGTGCCCTATCTAATGGTGAATTTTTAGAAGTAAAAAAGATAGATACAACCCATAAAATATGGAAACACCTAGAAGACATATTTGAAGGAGACAAACAAGAAAAGGATGCGTGCAAAAAGACATGGATGAAAAGATACAATGAATTAAAGATGTTGCCTGAAGAAAATATCAGAGCTTACAATGAGAAGATTAATGTAGCAGTTGCTGGAATCAGGAACAATGGTGGAGAGATCTCAAAAGAAGACATTATGGATAAGTTAATGACTACTCTTCCTCCAGAATATGAAAGCAAGATTAACATCCTTGATGAGACCATGTAGCTTACATCAAATTTCAAGAGAGAGACCTTGATTAGAAAAATCTCAGCTTTTGAGATTTCAAGATTGAAGACAAAACCAAAGAGTGAGACATCTTTCAAAGCAATAGTTCATGGTAAGAAATCTGCAAACACTTCTGGTAATTTTGATGATGATGATGAAGAGAGAACATTAGATGATTTTATTGCTATGATTGCCAAAAGAGAAAAGAAAGGAAAATGAAAATATGAAGGTCAATTACCATTTAAGTGCTTTTCATGTAATAAGATCAATCACTTTGCATCTAAGTGTCCCACTAGAGATAATTTTTTTAGAAAGGATTACAAGCCTAAGTATTCTAAGAAATGCTACTATACTGGAGATGGAGTTTCAAATGAAGAATTTGGTGAAGAAGAAATTGGATTCATTTCTATTGTAGACAAAATGAATAACAAGACAATTCATGTAGACAAGAAAGAGAATCAAGAACTAGCATTAATTTCACAAGCTGACATAAGGACATAATGGATTATAGACAGTGGTTGTTCACATGACATGACTGATGATAAAGGTAGCTTTGTTCATTTGGACAAATACAATGGCAGTATGGTCAGATTTGGAGACAACACTCCTAAACCTATAGTTGGTAGAGGAGCCATCACTTTGGATGGAAAGAATAGTACTGATGATGTTCTTTATGTTGATGATTTGAAACATAACCTTCTTAGTGTTGGATAGTTACTTAGAAAAGGCTATTAGTTGGAGTTCAAAGATGACAAATGCATCATTAACAACAAAGATGGTGTTATAATTACATTGGCATAAAGACAAGAGGTAATTTTTTTCAAGTCAATTTAGAAGCAAGTTGTTTTGTTGCTAAAGTTGATGAGAGTTGGTTGTGGCATAAAAGACTATGTCATATCAATTTTCATAACATATTAAAGATAAGTAATGTTAAGGTAGTAAGAGATCTACCTAGCATAGAAAAGCTAGTTGATACTATATGCAGGGAATGTGTGATGGGGAAGCATGTGAGAAATTCATTCAGGAGCAAGCAAAATTCAACAGAGAACAAGTTGGATCTAATTCATACAGACCTATGTGGTCCAACTCAAACAAGATCATACTATGGTGAAAGGTATTTCATTTTGTTTGTTGATGATTATACTAGGATGATGTGGGTTACATTGTTAAAAGATAAGTCAAAAGCTTTTGAGAAGTTCAAAATATTCAAAGTTAAGGTTGAGAATGAATTTGGACTAAAGATAAAATGTCTAAGATCAAATAGAGGAGGAGAATTAACTTCTAACAAATTCTATGAGTACTATGAAGAATATGGAATAAAAAGATAGTTAAGTGCACCTAGAACCCCTCAATAGAATGGAATTACAAAAAGAAGGAATAGGATCATTCTTGATACAACATGCACCATTATGATAGAAGGATAAGTTGTACACACCTATTGGAGAGATGCAGTCAATACAATAGTCTATACCACCAATAGAATTCAATTAAGGCCCAATGCTAAAAAAACACCATATGATCTATGGTTTGGTAATGTTCCCATAGTAAAATAATTTAGAATCTTTGGAAGCAAGTGGTACATCAAGAGGGATGAACAGTAGGAAAGTTTGATGCAAGAAGTGATGAAGGTATTTTTCTTGGTTACTCTACTAAAAGTAAAGCCTATAGATGTTTCAATTTAAGATTGAAGAAGATCATTGAAAGTGCTCATTTAAAGATTGATGAAAAGTTTATGATTCAAGAAAGATATCATGATTACTCACCCATGATTACTAGACCCTCCACTAGTGAGACAATTATTGAGGAAATGTTTGATAGTATTAATGTGTTATTCAATGACCCAGAGGTAAGTGAAGAAAATACTCCTAAGGCTGATGAATCAACATCACCTAAAGTTCCAAAGTTTACATTAAGAAATCATTCCAAGGTAGACATCATTGGAGATCAGAGCGGCAAAGTCTTAACAAGATCACAAGCAAAGAACTTAGCTAGCAGTGAAGTGGTATGTTTACTATCTCAGATTGAACCTTTAAGTGTTGAAGATGCCTGTAATGATTTAGATTGGGATGATGCTATGAAAGAAGAACTTGATTAGATAATTAAGAATGACACTTGGAAACTAGTCCCAAGACCTAGTGATAAGAATGTGATTGGAACAAAGTGGATATTTAGAAACAAGATGAATGAAGATGGTATAGTAGTAAGAAATAAAGAAAGATTAGTATGTAAGGGATATGCGCAAATAGAAGGCATTGATTATTCAGACACATTTGCACCTATGAGCAGATTAGAAGCTATTAAGTTATTTCTAGCCTATGCTACAATTAAAAACTTCAAAGTTTATCAGATGGATGTCAAGTCAGCATTTCTGAATGGAGATTTGAAAGAAGAAGTATACATTGAGCAGCTTGGATGATTCACCTTATCAGACAAACCTGATATGGTATGCAGATTGAAGAAAGCCCTCTATGGAATTAAGCAATCCCCTAGAGCATGGTATGAGAGACTAAATGGATACTTAACAAAGACTAGATTAAAGAAAGGAGCAACAGATTGTAATCTATTCATTAGAGAGACATCTGAAGGTTTACTACTTGTAGCTATATTTGTTATGACATTATCTTTGGAGGTAATGACAAACTCAGTGTTGAATTTTCCAAAGAAATGCAGAATGTTTGAGATGAGTATGATTGGTCCTATCAAGTATTTTTTGGGACTAAATTTGCAGTAAACAAAAAAAGAGATTTTCATTAATCAATCAAAGTATGTGAAAGAGATATTGAAGAAATTCAAGATGGATGATTGCAAGACAATAGGAACCCCTATGATCACTGGATGCAAGCTTACAAAAGAAGATGACTCACCAGTAGTAGATATAACATTGTATAAGTCTATGATTGGTAAAATCATATATCTTACTCAGACTAGACCTAATATTTCCAATGTAGTAGATATAGTTGGAAGATTTGTAGTAGACCCTAAACAAAGTCACCTCATGGCAGTAAAGGGAATATTGAGATACTTGTAGGACACTATAGATTATGGTCTATGGTATCCTAATTCAAAAAATGTTGAGCTTCATGTGTACACTAATGCAGATTGGCCAGGATGTGTTGATGATAGAAAGAGTACTTCAAGTGGAGCAGTGTTTCTTGGTGATAGACCTGTCACTTGGACAAGAAAGAAAAAAAATTGTATTTCTTAGTCAACAATAGAAGAAGAGTATGTTGCAGCAGCCTTGAATTATTCTACAATTGTTTGGATCAAGCAGATGATAAAAGATTTTGGAATAGATTATCCTATTGTTATTCACTGTGATAACACTAGCACTATCAATATATCAAAAAACCTAGTGATGCTTGCAAAGACAAAGCACATTGAGATCAAGTATCACTTCCTAAGAGAGAAAGTGGTAGAGAAAGAAGTCAAGTTGGAATATATGAGTACTAAAGATTAGTTGGTAGATATATTCAAAAATCCCTTGCCTAAGGATACTTTTGAGTATCTCAGGGAGAAGTTGGGAGTCATTCCCTTCCTTGATTCTACTTAGAAAAAGAAGGAAAAGCATCAGTCCTCAGGGACTAGTGGAAGGTTGACTACTCTACCTCAAGAGTAGTACCATTGCTTAAAATGAATGGCACCCTTTTCCATTGATGTCAAAGGGGGAGTATATATAGAGTCATGAAAAACCAAAAATAAAAAGAGGAGTAATATACTAAGGGGAAGCAACATTTAGTTATGGCAGGAGTACAGTTGAGGAAATGGAGAATATTAGAAAATATTGCAATAGATGGAGGATTCATCTTTGGGGGAGTTTTGAAGAGGAAACGGAGAATGTTATAATACAATTATTCATTTGGGTTGGTGATTTTTCATTCCACGTGTTTCCATCAATGCCAAAGGGGGAGATTGTTGGAGATTTTCCATCTAGCTAGTACTAACTATATGTTTGTCATTGATGACAGCATATGGAAAGTAGCATGCTTGGAAGTCTTATGTAGTATGATTTTAGTATTTATAGCATGGACATTGTTGGTGTTCAAAATGGACACTTATGCTTTTAGGCTACCAATATACCCTCAGGTTGATTTTAGGATTGGTTAGTTCCAAAATGTGTAAGGATCTTAGGGAAATTGGACCAACTATAGGGACAAGACTACCCTCTTCACTTCTAGCTCTACAAAACCAAGGTGGGTGCACCTAACCCAGTGAAAACTATACTTCACACACCAAAGATTGGGTCTAAACAATAGATTGAATAGTAAGAAAGTGCTAAATGCTAACCTCACATTCATTAACTCTCCATTACTATAGGGTATTACTACTATCAACCAAATACAATTAAAAATTGAAGAGTTTTGATATCTAGAGGTGGAGAGAAGTAAGAAAGGGCCAATCAGGCATTGAACTCAATTGAATATACTAATCTCTGATCAGTGCCATTGTCCATTGGGCGAATCTCAAATATAGACATTGAAACATGAACCAGCTATTGTCAAAGATTCATAACCATAAACACAAGTATTTCAACCCATCTACTACTTATAATATCCTTTTGTAGACAAATAAAAGTGCATCTATGTCCTATCCAAAGTATATTTCACTTGATCCTAGATCAAGAACTAAAGACTAGAACATATACAAAGGTAACCCTATGCAATGGATCAGAAAATCTAGAATTCACAAGATTGACACCAAGGAGAGACTTGAAAGCTTGAAATAATTGCATTAAGTATAATAAATCATGTACATGTTCAAAGAAAAGAAGAGAGAAAACCACTTCAATAACCTAAAAAAGACTTCAAGGAAATTCTATTCAATCTAATACAATATGATACTGCTTGCTACAACTCCCTGGAACTAATCAAGATCAGAACCCTTTCAAAATAAAACATTTTTCTTCTTATACCCCTAGTCACCTTGGAATCCTCAAAAAGGATGCATCAAGCTTTAGGTGACTAGGGTTAGGGTTTCAACAACTCAAACAACCAAAACTACATCAGAATTTATTGCAAAGGAAGAAACATAAGCAACCCAGAGAAAAAGAATCTCAGATGGATCTGCAATCATCAAAATCTGCGGGGACAGTACAAAACAACAAGGAATTGCCATGAACACCAGTCAAATCGGCCACCTACAAACATATCTCAAGCACAAAACCATACTTCTCTTGGTACAAAAACATCATGCCACCTACCATAGGGACCCTCGGACTAGTCTACGACAACCAGCGCCACCAAATCAATCAAAACTAGCAATTAAAACCATAAATTTTGGAACCTTTTGTCACTTGAAACCCTTTGCAAATTTGAATTTGAACTTCAATGGTCATTTTATGGCTTTAACAGAAAATTAGTAGTCAACATTTGAATCTCCATCAACTTTAAGTCACAAACATCATATCTCTTTATTTTGCGGGCCTTTAAGTCTTTAACTCAACTGCTACGCTGGGTTTATTCCTAGTGACCATGCGACAAGGCATTTCCAATTCATGAAAAGAAAACTTAACCCATCTTTTAACTCCATGACCTGGCGACCAGAGGAAAACATTAACCTCGGTCCCACATTTAGCGAACTAGTGACAAAAGGTCACCGCCAGTTCGCGAAACAGTTTATCTATCCGCTAGAAAGTTTAGTGATTTTGTGAACACTTGTTCACTGAACCGCTAAAACACTTAGAGAAACACCACTATTTGACATGAATGGGTGAAGCCCTTTGAAAATTTATCGGTCGCTAAAGCACTTGTCCCAATTGCCAAAAGATTGAGAAACTTTGACTGGGCCCACATCAAGAAGATCGACAGCCATCTGAAGATCGCAAAGGCCTCTGAGATTCTATCAAATTACACACCCACCATTAGATTGAGAATCTCCTCCCCATCTTTGACAACCATTTGACAGGAAACAAAATCAATGGTCATTGCAAGATCTTAAGCCTCTAACAAAACCCATAAGATTATACCCCATTCTTCGATTCACTGACAGGATCAGGACCCACTGACACATCTGGAAACCAAGTCCCACTGACAGCATGCCAATGTGTTACTACATGGACCAACTAGAAGCTGCCAACTGTGCAAACATGTCAACAGACCCACTTGTAGGCTTTATGAGAATCAACGGCTGTTGCTATACCATTGCATTAAAAATCAAGCATGTTATATCAATGGTATAATGATAGCCACAAGATTGGATCAAACTTTAATCTGCCTAAACACTGAGAAGACCGGTCCCACTGACAACACTACACTTCATACTTTTTTCGACCAATGAGATACCACCAAGTCAGCACACCTGGTAGTTGACCTATTTGAAAAGAAAGGCTACGTCATCAAGAAAGATCAATGATCACTGTAAGATCTTAAGCCTCTGACAAAGTCTATGAGAACTTACACTGACCATTGGATGGAAATGCTGTCAGAAGACAGGGCCCAGACAACACTAAGGCCAAAACATAGGAAAAATTTAAACGCTAAGACTTAGGCTTTCGAGGAAAAATTTAGGTGTTGAAGGCTTAAGGAAATATTAAATTTGTCGAGGGTAGAAACTTAGGAAAAGTTAACATTGGGGCCGACCAAAATATAAAACATGTGCATTTAAAATTTTTTAAGTGACCCGAAAAGGTAACACAAAATTAGAAAAGGGCCAGGATTTTTCAAAGGGTTTTTGTATGCAATGGCTATATTTTAAAAAATTTGAACTAGGGCTAAAGGAAGAGACCTAAAAATAACTATAGAGACCAAGGGAAAAGGGCTAGAGCAATGAGATTTTTTGCACATGCCAATAGACATGATATCAGCATGATATCATGTGCACAAAGGTTAACTATTAGTATAGATAGTTATATAGTAGTTGGTGTCAACAGTGTTCTTGATAGAGTAACAGATGGTGTTCTATGTATGGTTGTCCATATAGTTATCATGGAGCCTTGCACACTTGGATATATGTTGAAGACATGTTATTGATGTTTTATTTAAGGATGCATAGTCTAATGATGAATGCAAGTGAACTTATGCAATCGCTATTTGCCAGTAGCAGTTTCATGTGTTTGTTCATAAGAGCTGACAGAGATTTTATTGGTTCTTGAGTTGCACCTATCTTGAGGGTATGCACCCTTGGAGTTAAGCATGGAGAAGTGTTATTAATATTTGGTTAAGAGTGCATGAGTTAATTCAGCTTACAGAGAAAGTTGGATAGTTGTTTTGGTAGAGCCGATAGTGTGTAGCGTGCGTCTACATTTATTTTATTAAACAAGTCCCAGAATCAGTTACGTGCATAATAGAGATGACATAATGTTTATTTGAGTTTTTTATAGTTTATCTAATATGATTTCAATATGGTTCTAATAGGTCTACTTGATTATATCATTTGAAGGAAAGATATTTATAGGCAGTCATTTGTGATTTCTTGAGTGTGGTTCATGGTTGATTAAGCAGAGCAAAGTAGAGTGTGCGAAGTGTTGAACCATCAGAAGAAGGTCCATGTGACCAAGTAAAGTACTAAAGTAAGAATTTGTTAGGAAAAAATGCCAAATCCCAGGTGCACCCACCTTGGTTCTATTGGGCCATTTTCTTTTCATAGCCAAAATCCAATAAGAATGGTCTTATGCTGCAAAAATCTAAGAAAATTGTCATGACCACCTACAAAATTGTTTTGACTTGCAAAGAAAATTCACAAAGTTTCATGGCTTGTGCCCTTAGCTAGGGGTATTTCATGATGTTACCAAGCTTCATTTAAGATTGTATGTCTTAAAATGAAAAGATCAGGGAGATACTCAAGTTTTAAGGTCTGTGAACTAGGGTTTATTCATGTCCAAAGGGTTTCAAAAAGTTATCCAAGTCCAAAAAACCCTTGGGCTACATTATATTTCCTCTTTACTATTTCCTGCCACTTAAGTCTCCATTTTTTCACATTTTCCTCTTCTTCATAGTCTATTATCTTCTTAGTCAGTGACTCAGGGACTGTGGCATTCACAAGATCTCCTAATTCCTAGGTAGTTAGTTGTTTTATTCAGCAAATGGATGACTGTAGTTATTGCTTAAAATCTCAATCCTGATGGTTAGTGGCTTGGCATCTAGTGACCTAGTGGGCGGTCTAAGTTTCCTTCAGTCATGTAGTCTCCTCAAGTCATAAGAATATTATATTTTATTGAGAAACTTAGAGAAATGCCTTTAGTTGGGTAGTCTCTAGATGAGATAAAGCAGATAATATTTCCTTCAGTCGACGAGTCTACTAAAGAAGTCAAAGTGAAAGAAATATTGGGAGATAGCGAGAGTACCATTGATTTGTCTCTTTTCAAAGTTAAGATCTATGGCTATTGCTTAGTCACTTGATAAGGATTATGTCATGCTAGATATTTAGAGATAGAGTGACTACCATCAAATCGAGATCGTGTGTTGATTATTTAACTTTGATATCTTCAATATATAAAGATTTTATTTCAGATATATGAGGATCATCAGATTAAGATCTAATGGTAGTCGCTGATTCTTGTGACTTAACCTGCAGTTGATCTTTTATCTAGTGACTTGGGGATGCCTTTGTTGCATGTTCTTATGATGTAATTAGGGTTAAGAAAAACATTCAGAGACTAGAAGAAAAGATTTAGTCATGTGATCTCTGAATGACTTAGAGTTAAGGCTTGCTAAGGTCAAAGTGGTATGTCCGCATGCTGGATATAGCTGATGTGTTTGTTCCTAATTAGTTGTAGTAATAATTATGTGGTAGTTATCAATGGGACCAAGGTTTTCAACATGTATAAAGATCTGGCAACTTGTAGAAGATCCTATGACTGTAGTATCTTCACGATGGTAAAGTGATTGAGGTTTGTTTCTTTGAAATCTTGTGATAACCATCTAATTAAGGGGCTTATAAAAGTGGGTCCTTTCACTAGATGTACTGACATGCCTATTTCTCATTGGTCAAGCTAGATGATGACATCGATGATGTTAGTGGGGCTAGGATATTGCAGGGTTTTAATACACCCTAAATCTTCCTTGATCTGACGATGGTCATTTTGCTGCAAAGGAAAGATGCATGAGGTTTTATTGTTCATGATGTTATGATGGTCATTGAGTTTTTCCTTTAGTGAAGATCGGCGGTCCTATTTTAAAGAACGATTGAAGGTTTGGTCAACTATTGCAAATTAACGACAACCACCCGATGTGTCGGGAAAAGATGAAATTGATGGCTATGTTTTAAACTTGATCAATTAACCATTGCGGCCTAGATTTAAACTTCTTAAAGGGTTTTACTATGGTTTTTTGAGTCGATGAACCAAAAGTGACAAGATAGATTCAGTTTTATTGGCCAAAGGACAGTTGGAGAGAAGGATTGATGAACACGAATATTAATGTGCCACCAAGATTAGAGTTGTTACTTAAAAGAGCCATATCAGTTGAATGCAAAGGACTGATACTTTGAGAAAGGTGGCTAAGGGTTTGGTTTGTTCAAATAGGAAAGGTTGATTGAGACTTTTTAACAGCACCTGGTAGAGTTAAGAGATATTTCAAGAAATTGTTACAAAAGGCTTGGCCCTCAAACTAACCTACAAATTTGATGCCTACAAGTGATTGCAATTTTGGTGCATTTTATGTCCTTTGTCATGTCTCTGGTATTAGGTTTTGTTCCCAAACCATCTGAAGCTTGTTGCATCCTTTTCTTAATGATTCCAAGATGGTTTTCCTATATATATTGAGTTCTATGAATTTTTCAGGGTGGTGAATTTCTTAGTGTAATAGGAGTTTCTAGTTTTAGTGTTTTAATTCTAAGGAGTCTCAGTTTTATGAATGTATTAACAAAAAAAATTATCAAGAAAAATATACTAAAGTTCCATGTATATTGATTTTTGTCTTCATATGTGAACTTGATTTCTTCATGTATTTAATTTTCAAGGCATTTTAGGTACATCTTTCTACAAGGTAGATAGTTGGGTTGAATCTTCAGTTCCTTTCAAGGGAAGGGTACAATCTTGGGTGAGGTCTCTGAGATTTCAATGTTTATGCATGAATTTGATGATATAATGTATGTATAAAAGGATAATCTATAAGGCATTTTATTTGGGGGTTTGGGATTATTTGAGTTGAGAAGTTTTCTGTAGATGTATGTTTATTGACTCTGATGCCCTAGGATTTGGCACTGGTCATTGCTTAGTTTGTACTGTTTTCACCATCAATCAAAATATAAATGATGACTTACTTTAAATTTTTGTGAGAATTATATGTTTAGATCTGTATCAAGCATACATATAACATTTTTGATATTTGAAGAATTCAATCTAATAGGCAATACCCACCTGTAGCTTAGAGCTCAAAGTGAAGAAGGATTTAAATCCTTAATACCTTAGTGTTTATTATTGTTGGATGAATCTATTGGGACTACTAGAGTTAAGAATCAGAGGTTTTTTTATTAGTTTTGATCATATGCAATTTTGAACACTAACAAAATTGGTGACTCTACTAGGGAACATAAAATATTTTTGCAATAAAGCTTGTTATAGTTTTTTGCTAACTGTTTATTGTTTCACTTGAAGACCAGTTTATAAATCTATCCCCACAAGTGCATGGGTGGTGACTCTGAACTCTATGTTTACCAGTTGCTAGTTAAGCATATTGAAAATTATTGAGATCTTGTCAAAGTTTCTATGAGTAGGAAAAGGTATACTAGGTCATACTTAGGGATCACCCTAAAAGCAATATAGGTGAGGAATTTATTACACCTAGTAAAAAGCAATGGTCCAAAAGAGGAACATCTAGAAATGACTCTCCTAGGCCTACTCAAGAGCATGTTTCAATCCATATCCAAAATAAAATCCCCTCTTTTTATGAAAATCCTAAATTCCTTAGAAGAATGAACCCTGAGTTAGTTAGTACTCCTCAAGAAGATGAATTTATCAACATTGGTTTCTTTCCTGTATGTGAAAATTTAGACCAAAATGAAGAGACCTCTATTGTTGAGATAGTTTCTTATGATTCTAAGGAGTTGAGGGATGAATTCATAGCTTTGACAAAAAAAGGACCAGGAACAATTGATAGAAAATGCTAAAAGGAGATAAGAGTGGGAACATGAAAAATATGAGTTGCTCATGGAAAGATGGGAGCTCACAAGAAAGACAAAGAAAAATGAAGTTGAGGCTGAAAGCCTAAATCAAATATCTAGGGGTTTAGACTCTGAGTTATTTGGTGATATGGAAGCTTTGAGAAAAAAGGTTACTAAAAATGGGTTTAATCCTAAAAAGGATGAATTTAAGGGTGAAGGCCCTGTCCTGAGATAGTTGCATCCATCAGAGGTCAAAAGAAATGAGGATCTTAGAAATAATTTAATGGATGTATCTGATAAGGGAAAACAAAAAATGGTTGGGATAAGCATAAATGAATCCAAAAGGAGTGATGCTAATCCTAATGCAATATCTTAGGCTAGCTTAGAAGTAGAAAAGGCTAGCAAAAGCAAAAGAGGATTTGGCTTTCCAATTAGAAAAGATGGAATTAGAAGCTGATGTAGATGAGATGAAAAAGAAAATTGGATTCCTGCATGCCAATATGAATACAAGTGCTAGCAGCTCATTCCCTATTATTGGTGGGACATTACCACAAAATAAATTAGATGGTCCTATGCATAATCGCCAAGCATCAGGCTCTAAGAAAATGGTCCAAGGACTAGTTTAAAGTGTCATTCCCATAGTCCCATTAATACGTGGTCTTGCTATGAATAATGTACATCAGAATATTGGAGGAGGTGGAGTCCAAGCTTCACATAATTTTCAAAGGAGGCCAATTGCTCTAGATAGATATCGGCCATTATTTTTTGATGGTATTCCTGGTAAGCTGAATGCCATCCCAAATGAGGTAAGAGAAAAAATCCCTAAGTTCACTGGTAACAATGTCATTACATGTGAAGAACATCTTAAGTGTTTTATAGAAAAGATGAATGACTATGAAATAGAGAATGAAGATGTTGTTATGAAGCTTTTTGTTCATTCATTAATATAAGATGATAGGGATTTGTACAAAGGTCTTCCTAAAAATAGTATTACTTCATGGGATGAGTTTGTCATAAGCTTTAAAGAACAATATGTTTAACATGTCAATTCTAGTTATATGCTTAATGAGTTCAATAATATTAAGAAGCATGTAAATGAGAGCATGTCAGAATTCAATGGTAGATTTTAAAAGGCTATGTACAAGTTATTTCAATTTTTGAGATTGGATGATGAAGTTTGTTTGACCACATACTTCAATGTTGTAGAAGGAAAAATGCCTTACCTTTTAAGAGATAAAAGCCTGCGTACTCTGAGAGATGATTTCAAACAAGCCATAAATATTGAAAGTAATAGGAAAGCATCTAGTCAAATGTATAAAAGGGATGAAGGTAAATTGTGGAAAGAAACTAGACCACATGCTATAAAACCTACCAAAGAAGATGAAAAGGTTGAAAATATGGCCAATATAGTCGAAGATCTATCTGCTAGATTTGATATGGGTGGGAAAAGTTTTCAAGATAATAGACCACCATATCAAAGGCATGAAAGATTTCCTAGATTACATGATTAGCCATATAAAACAAATTGGAAAGATGGAAAACCTATTTTTGACACCCATTAGCCATAAAAGTGCAGGGATGCTCCTAATCTTTTAAAGAAGAATACAACACATGTGGAAAATATCCCATGGTGTGTAGCCTATGACATGCCTCACTCACCTTACCGATGTGTTTTAGCCCAAGCTCTAGGAGATGAGCTAGAAGATCCACCTGCAAGAAACCATGAAGGATCTGAAAAGCCTATAGTAAATATGTTCACCACTCAAAAGGTGGAAAAATTTTCCTCTTCAGATGATGAAGAGATATTGGAAGATGTTGACCATGAAAGGAGAACTCTCCCTGTTTATGAGCAACAAATATTTTCCCATTCTGATCATGAAGAATTTGATAATGAAACTTATCAAACAAATATGATCAGACCAAAAATAGAAGGTACTCATTGGAGAAAGCCCAACAAAGAAGAAATCAAGAATCTAGCTGTGGGTGCAATTTCTCAAGCTAGATCCTCATATAACCTGAGAAATTGAAAAGTTGATGCTCATTAGGGAATCCCAAGGTCACTCTTTGTTAAGAATGATTCTCAAAATAAGGTTTTTCCTAAAACAAATACTTTCCCAAATAGAGGTAACAACAAGAAGGAATATGTTGTGGTTCAAAGTGCTAAGAAGAATGAGGAGAATATCACAAAAAAGAAAAACAAAAAGGTTGGTGGAAGAAAAGATTTATCTAATCTTTCTAATAAGGCCCCAACTTTTGACATGAGACATGTTTTGTCTCAGGTGAAGCTGTCAATCCCTTCATTAGAGTTGTTAAAAATAAAAGAGCATAAGATAGCAGCTTTGGCTCTGATAAATGAGAAAAATGACATCCCTATTGTGTCAGAAAAGGTAAAGAAAGTGGCAGGAGGGTAAAAGCACAAAGTTGTGTCACATTTCAGGACAACTTATCAGCATAGCTAAATTTGAGTATTTATAACTAAAATTATTTTTTATCAAACATATGGTCTAGCTAGATTCATTCTAGCTAAGTTAGATAAGTTCTTCACCTTTTCCAATTGGAAATATCTATTAAATGCATGTTTTATAACAATTACTAAAGAAATAAAATTATTTCAGAAAAATGATGTTTCAATAACTCTTACTATTTTTAATGATATTTTTTTACAAATATTAAAATACCCTTTTTTAGAGCACAGAGTCACGATTATCATTATATAATTTTTATAGTATTTTAAGTAGATCTAATATATTATAATTTCAAAATACAAAAAGTAGGTATTTTAACATTCGAGAACAAGATGCTTCAAAAATAGAAAAAAATAGTAAAACTTATCAAAAAAATTGAAAATTTATATTTACCACTAGAGGAGAGAGTTATCTTTAAGAGTGTGTAATTTATTTTCTGAATGGTGTAGATTTGATAGGGGAAATTTGACGCGAGAGGAAAACTGTCGATTTCAGGTATGTTCGACTTTGAGTAGTTATAACAGAGAAAATATAAATTGAAAACTAATTTTTCTTCTTTTTTGCACTAGCTGTACCTTTTATCTATGACATATTTTGAAATCAAAGGAAAAAAATATTATTTGCATATACTTTTTTGGTGCGGCCAAGACCCTCATTTTTCAGCATTTTTCAGCAAGTAAAAAATGGACTTAAAAAGTTTAAAAACTATGTGAATTCTTGTTCAAAAAAAATTTAAAAAATTATAGGCATAAATTTCATCCACTTTTACACATTTCATTAGTTTACATCATCTCCAAATTTTAAACATAAATTTCATTTTTATGTCGTTAAAGTTAAAAATTTTGTGTGTTGTTGACCTTTTCCTTTATAAAAGTGTGACACATCTTTGTACTTTTACCCAGGACCTAAGATAACCAAAGGGGTTTCCAAATTTTGTGTTGGAAATACTATGACCCAAGAGCCATCCTTCATTGATCCTTTTTATGTTACTCCAATTGTAAATAACTTATTGTTGAAGAATTGCATGATAGACTCTGATGTTGCAGCTTCAATTATGCCTTACCATGTTATGAAGGAACTAGGGCTACAAGTTGATACATCCAATGGCAGATGTTATGCCATGGATAATAGAGTAGTTCTTGCGGTAGGGACTTTGGTTGGAATAGAGGTGAAAATTATTGCATGCCCTCAGGCCACTTACAAAATAGATGTTGTAGTAGCTAATACCAAACCTCACTATGGTATGATACTATCAAGACAATGGGCAGTAGCAGTGGGAGGAAAGTTGCAATTATACCTATCATATGCAACTATACCTATAAATGGAACAAAGGTAAAGTTGTACAGAGAGCCTCTTTCCTAAGTTTTGCTTAAAATGATATCCCCTGAGGATCTCAATTGTTCTATTGATATTGATATGAACAACTTCATAGTTGAGGAAATTGTGACACACCTTAAAAATAATGATCCAATTGTTGATGAGTTTCTCTTAAAACAAGATAGACTATCACAGTTGTACTTTGATGGAGGATGCTCTAAAGAAGGCTCAAGAGCTATAGTTCTACTTATATCTCCATCAGGTACTACTTTTAAGTACTCTTTTCTGTTAATCTTCCAATGCACAAATAATACTATTGAATATGAAGCTTTGATAATAGGATTAGATATTGCAATAAAACATGGTATAAAATGTTTAAAAGTTTATGGAGATTCCCATTTAATCATTGATTAGATTAGGTCACAATATGCTACAAAGGATGAAAAAATCAAGTTATATAAATATGTTGTCTAGGATAAAATTGAGTTCTTCGATGCTTTCAATATTCTATGGGTGGAAAGATCAAAAAATATCATGGTAGACTTCCTTGCAAATGTTGCATTGAAAAACAATGATGCTACCCTGACTAGTGTGTCAAAGTTATAAATAAAGAGTAGAACTATTGTCCTTCATAATGTTTGCAATTGGAAAGTTTTTGAAAATGATAGTGACATCTTAAGGTTCATCCAAGGGTTAGATCAATATGAAGGTCAACAAATTAATTTCAATGTTTATCAAGAGATTGTTGATGGAAAAAATTGTGTCATGAGAAATGAAATTATACAACTACCTTCCAACTATATCCCCAAGGGTTTGGTTGAGTTAGAAGTCATGTTCAAAATAAATGATAGTTATATGTCTCAGAAATCCAATGCTAAAGTGGATGATCTAGAAGAAATAAACCTAGGGTCAAAAACATCCCCGCAGCTAGTATACATTGGAAGAAGACTCGGTAGGGAGGTGAGATTAAATCTAATAAGATTGCTAAAAAATTATAAAAATGTATTTTCTTGGTCATATGATGATCTCAAAGCCTATAGGGAAGACCTGTTTCAACATGAAATCCCTCTGAAAGAAGATGCCAAGCCTTTTAAACAAAAGCAAAGACCTATTAATCCCTTGTTAGCTAACAAAATACAAACTAAGCTGACCAAATAAAGGGATGCGAGTATTATTGAGTCCATAAGACATTCATCTTGGGTCTCAAACTTAGTACCAGTTAGAAAAAAGAATGGTGACATAAGGTTATGTGTAGACTTCAGGAACATTAAATGTTTCTTCACTAAAAGACAACTATAGATTGCCAAATATTGAGGCTATGCTCCATAAGGTGACTGGTTGTGATTTACTATCCATGATGGATGGATTTTTCAGTATATAACTAGGTGCTAGTTAGAGAATCAGAGTAGTTCAAGACAATATTCAAGTTAGGAATGAATGATCAATATATCCTATGGGGGATTATTTGTAGTAGTTGTTGTTGCATTCATGACAGTGATTGTCATTAATGTCAAGGTAGTGCTCTACTAAAGATTAGCAGAGAAGTAGACAGTGTTTGAGTTAGTGCACTTGGGATATTGAAGATGAAGCTATGTGAATTTGAGGACATAATCTATGATGTTCTATGAGATCGTGATGAAGATCTTAGATGTAAATTCATTTATTCATGACAATTATGAGGAAATTAGTGGAAATAATATTCAGGCAGTGTTCCTAAATAGCGGTTTGTGGAAATCAGATGATATCTTCTAATCAATATTGAATCTAATTATGTGTATTTGGAGAGAATTTGAAGACATATTTTTAGTGACGTATATGAGAGTTCAAGATTTGAGATCGCTCGAGTGAAGAATTATCTTAATTGGAAGCTGATAGTTTTGTGTAATTTTGATGTAACATGTGGAAAATTTTATTTTGTAATTTGTATGCTGACACATTTGTAATTACTTGAGTGTGGTATAAAGGAAGGAATTTTTTCCTAGTTGTAATGTGTGTATGTAATGTAAGCATGAATGAAGAAGTTGTGAAAGCCAAATTATGGAAAGAGGATATGCGAAGTATAGAGATTTGACATTGAGATCTGAAGAAGCAGTTGGTGTGGTTTGGCACAGTTAGAGAAGGAGTATTGAATTGTTGAGATAAGTAATCTTGTGGTATTATTCTATTGAGTAATACTAAGATCAGTTGGACAGTGTGTTTGGTGATCTTACCCTGAAGCTGTTTGGGCAGTGGGTCCTTCTGTCTTCCATAAGTCCTAACAGAGTTAGAATTTTTTATCAGGGATTCAAAGTCTCCTAAAAAGGACTCATATGTACTAAATGTATTTCATAAGACTCCTAAGAGAGTCCATCCTCTCACAAGGAACTTTCATATTATTGCATCTTTTGTGGGCATCATTCCCACTGGGGTTTACTCTTTGATCTAGAGGTTCCCTAGTAAACATATCTTGTGTCATTGTGTTATTGTGCATGTATATCTTTCTATGGTTGTTGATTACATTTATTACATGGTTAAAATCTATTAAGGTTGATAAAAGTTGTATTTATCTAATAACTGATTCACCCCCCCTCTCATTTATCTTGGTGGACTTTACTTTCTAACATTTGGTATCAGAGTAGTAGGTCCTTGAAGGAAAAGTTTAACAACTTAAGGAGATCCATGACGAATCATTTCAAGAAAGAAAGCCCTAAGTTTGATGGAGTAAATTTTGATAGATGGAAAGAAAAGATGAATACACACCTACTTTGTTTAGGATGAGGTTATTGGTTAACTACAAAGAATCACAAGACTATCATTGATATAGATAAGATTGAATATTGTACTAATGAAGAAAGAGATCTATTTATGTGTAACATACTTGCTACAAAAGAACTCTTGTCAGCCCTTCCTGAAAATGAGTACAATAAGGTAAAATATCTAAAAACATCTCATGAAATTTGGTTAGCTTTATAATCTAATTTTGAAGGTGATGAACAACTAAGAAAGTTAGATTACATAATTGGATATGTTCATTTGAAGATATAAGAATGATGGAAGAGGAATCTGTTAGAAGCTATATTGGTAGAATTTCAGAGATTGTTGTAGGTATAAAATCTTGTGGAGGAACCAAGATAGAGAATGAAGTGATATGGAAAATTCTATGCACATTGACTCTTGTATTTAAGCAGACAACACATATGATTGAACAAGTTATTCCTTGTACTATGAACTTTACTAGAGAGACTCTTTTGGAAGATTAGAAGTAGCAAAAATGAACTTGAGGCTATCTCGAGACTTACCTAGAATGGAGACAACATTTAGTGCTCTTAGTGTTCACCCTACTTTTTCAACAAGAATCAGTGTGAGTGGAGATTATACTAGTAGCAATAGATCTAGAAATGAAGAAGACATGAAGATTGAAGAAGATATTTCCTTGCTTGTGAAAAGAGAACCAAACAATAAGAAACATTTTAACTGTTGGACTTGTCAAGAATATGGTCATTTTGCATCTAAATGTCCTAAGAGAGTTAAGAAGTATAGAGGCAACTTTAAGCCTAGAAGATCTAAAGAATGTCACTATACAAATGATGAAGAACTTGAAGCTAGTTTGGAGAAATCTTTGAGTGAAAGTGAAACTAAGAATAATGATATAGGATTTGTAGCAATAAAAGAAGAAAATCTTGAAACATAAATTAAGGAAGAAAAAGCTTTATTTTCTCAAGTAGAAAACAAAGTTGATTGGATTATAGATAGTGGTTGTTCAAATCATATGACTAGATACATGAAAAAGTTCATAAAGTTTAACAATTATGATGGAGGAGTTGTTAGAGTTGGAAACAATGCACCTTGTTTGATTAAAGATATAGGATCTATTACTCTTGATGGAAAGACTAATACTGATGATGTTTACTTTGTAGATGGTTTGAAACATAATCTTTTGAGTGTTGGACAACTAGTTGATAAGGGATATCAAGTTTGGTTTACTGAAAAAACTTGTGTAATCAAAGACAAAGATGGTAATTTGATTGGCACCGGATCTAGAACCAGAGGTAATGTATTTCAGTTGAATCCTACTGAGATGAAATGTTTGATTACTAAGATTGATGACAATTGGTTATGGCATAGAATATTTTTTCATATAAAGTTTGATAACATTGTGAACGTGAGTACTACACTTGTAGTAAGAGATTTACCTAAAATTATGAAGCCTACTAACATGATTTGCAAGGAATATGTGATGGCTAAATAGAAGAGAAGCTCATTTCCAAGCAAGAAGTTCACAATAGCAGAGAAGTTGGAGATTGTTCATATAGATTTGAGCGGTCCTACAAGGACTAGAGGATTATATGGAGAAAGGTATTTTATGATGTTTGTTGATGATTTTACAAGAATGATGTGGATTGCATTTCTTAAAGAAAAGACTAAAGCATTTGATAAGTTTAAGATCATTAAGAAAAAAGTTGAGAATGAATATGGAATGAAGATTAAATGTTTGAGATCAGATATAGGTGGAGAATTTACTTCAAAAGAATTCAAAAATTTTTGTGAAGTGAATGGTATTAAGAGACATTTTTTAGCCCCTAGGACACCTAAACAAAATGGTATTGCAGAAAGGATGAACAAATCAGTGACTAAAGTAACAAGAGCTATGTTATTTGAGAATGACTTGGTGAAGATATTCTGGAGAGAAGCAGTGAACACAATAGTGTATACAATGAATAGAGTACAAATGAGAGACACAGACAAGACACCCTATGAACTATGGTTTGGACATTCACCATCAGTTAAGTATTTTAGAATTTTTGGAGGCAAATATTATATTAAGAGAGATGATGGAATTGGAAAGTTTGATCCTAGAAGTGATGAAGGTATATTTCTTGGATATTCATTGAAGAGAAAAGCTTATAGATGTTACAATAAGAGAACTAAGACTATTGCTGAGAGCACAAATGTTAAAGTTGATGAAAATTTTAGAATTCAGGAAAGAATGCTTGATTATGAATTAGATGAAGGAACTCAGCCTAGGCCTAATCTAGAGACTACTATATTATTCTATGAAACTGACAATGATTTTTTGAATGAATTCCATAGTGAAGAAACCATTGAAGAACCTACAACAAAAAAAAGTACTAAGATAGTGACACCTAACAAGAATCTATCAAGGAATCATCCTATTGAGAAGATTATTATAAGCATAGATAGAGGAGTTTTGACATGAAATAAGGTACAAGAACATTTGTGTTTGATTTCTCAAATTGAACCTAAATCTACTAGTGAAGCTTGTGAAGATGAACATTGGATTAAAGCCATGAAAGAAGAACTAGATCAGATTGAAAATAACAAGACATGGGAATTGGTCCCTAGACCTAAAGATAAGAATGTTATAGGAACAAAATGGGTACTCATAAACAAGATGAATGAACAAGGAGAAGTTGTAAGGAACAAAGAAAGATTGGTAAGTAAAGGATACTCATAGCAAGAAGGAATTAACTATGAAGAAACTTTTTCACCAGTAGCAAGAATTGAAGCAGTAAGAATGTTTTTGGCCTATGCAGCTCACAAGAAATTCAAAGTGTATCAAATGGATGTGAACTCAGCATTTCTCAATGGAGAATTGGAAGAAGAAGTCTACATTGAGAAACTTGAAGGTTTTCCTTTAACTCAAGATTGAGACATGGTATGTAAAATGAAGAAAGCTTTATATGGACTAAAGCTAGCACCTAGAACTTGGTATGTGAGATTGGATAAGTATTTGTTGAAGTTAGGATTTACAAAAGGCACAACTAATAGAAACCTATACACAAAGGAAATTGAAAATGGTTTGTTGGTTGTTGTTATTTTTGTTGATGATATTATCTTTGGAGGAGAAGATGAAGCTAGTGATAAATTTTCAGATGAAATGAAGACTGAATTTGAAATGAGTATGATTGGTGAAATGAAATACTTTTTAGGATTGTAGATAACACAGAATAGTGATGACATCTTTGTAAGTCAGAAAAAAGTACTTGAATGATTTATTTAAGAGATTTGGAATGGAGAAATGTAAACCAGTTGGAACACCTATGGTAACTAGACATAAGTTATCTAGCACAGATGAGACTCCTAGAGTTGAATAGAAGAAGTATAGATCTATGATTAGAGGATTGCAATATTTAACTCATACAAGACCCAATATATCACATTCAGTTGGAATTGTAGCAAGATTTCAAGCTAAACCCAAAGAATCACATTATCCAACAGTAAAGAGGATACTAGGATACTTAAGAGGCACAATTGAGTATGGATTATGGTATGAAAAATATGATAATTTTACCCTATGTGCATATACAGATGCTGAATGGGGAGGTAATGTTGATGATAAAAGAGCACCAGTGGTTGAGAATTTTTCCTTTAAGGAAGATTAGTTTCTTGGCTAAGAAAGAAGAAGAATTGTATTTCCTAGAGCACAGTAGGAGTAGAGTATGTGGTAGTAGCAAACAATTGTAATCAGATAATTTGGATGAAACAAATGTTGAAGGATATTGGAATAAAATTTGTTGAGCTTGTTGTTATACATTGTGATAACACCAACATAGTTAGTATGTCAAAGAATCCTATGTTACATTCTAAGACAAAGCATATAGAGATAGATTATGATGTAGTGAGAGAGAAAGTGGCAAAGAAAGAAGTTAGACTTGATTACATAAGCACAAAGGAGAAGATTGCAGATATATTTACAAAACCTTTACCTAAGGATACATTTGAGTATCTAAGAGGTATGCTTGGGGTTATTCCCCAGCCTACTTTTGAGAAGTGATGCATATTTTTTCATCCATCTAGTTGTATATGAGCCTTATCTTTCTTCTAGATTGGATTTTGGTGCTTCCTCTATGGGGGAGTATGTATATTTGAGCTAAGTCATGAGGACTCTAGTGAATGTATTTTCTAAACAATGTCTTTTGACATTGAAGTTGTTGTTGACATAATGATGAAACATCTATCATTGATGTCTATGGGGAGAAGTGTACATGAAAATAAACTATTGGAGAGAATTGAATAGGAAAATGAATAAAGATTTGATTGCTGAAGAAGATTTGAAGCATTTTTAGAGTAGCAGTCTTGCAGTGTTGGATTTATGGAACTTGGATGTCTTTTCATCTATGTTGCCATCAATGCCAATGGGGGAGATTTTTAGGAATGAATGATGAATATTTCCTATGGGGGAGTATTCATAGCCATTCTATAGAATTTTTTGTTGCATCCATGACTGTGATTGTCATTGATGTCAACACAGTGATCTACTGAAGATTAGCAGAGAAGCAGACAATGTTTGAGTTAGTACACTTGGGATATTGAAGATGAAGCTATGAAAATTTTAGGACTTACTCTATGATGTTATATGAGATCATGGTTAAGAGAACAGATGGAAATTCATTTATTCATGACAATTATGAGGAAATCAATGAAAGTAGTATTCAAGCAGTGTTCCTGAGTAGTGGTTTGTGGAAATCAAATGATATCTCCTAATTAGGATTGGATATGGTTATGTGTAGTTGGAGAGTAGTTGAAGACATGTTTTTAGTGACTTATATGAGAATTCAAGATCTGAGATTGCTCAAATGAAGAATTATCTTAATTGGAAGCTGATAGTTTTATGTTATTTTGATGTAATGTGTGGAAACTTTTATTTTATAATTTGTATGCTGAATCATTTGTAATTACATGAGTGTAGTATAAAGGAAGGAATGTTTTACTTGTTTTAATGTGTGTATGTAATGTAAGTGTGAATGAAGAAGTTATGAAAGCCAAATTGTGGAAAGAGGATATGTGAAGTATAAAGATCGGACATTTAGATTTGAAGTAGTTGGTGCGGTTTGGCACAGTTAGAGAAGGAGTATTGAATTGTTGAGATAAGTAATCTTGAGGTATCATTTTTTTGATTAATACTAAGATTAGTTGGATAGTGTGTTCGGTGATCTTACCCTAAATTTTTTTGGGCAATGGGTCCTTCTGTCTTCCATAACTCCTAACAGAGTTAGAATCTTTTAACAGGGATTCAAAGTGTCCTAATAGGGACTCATATGTACTAAATATATTTCATAAGTCTCCTAAAAGAGTCCATCCTCTCACAAGGAAGTTTCATATTAGTGCATCTTTTGTGGGCGTCATTCCCACTGGGGTTTACTCTTTGATCAAGAGGTTCCCTAGTCAACATATCTTGTGTCATTGTGTTATTGTGCATGTATATCTTTCTGGTGGAAAAATGGTCACCTCTCCCCTCAGGATTTGTGACATGGCTTAACCACCTCCTGTGTCTTCTATTAGTCTAGTGGTTGTATCAAATATTAAAATGTCGATCTTTCGGAGTAATGTCAACTACTACTTGTAACAAGTGGTATCAGAGCTTGGTCATAGGTTCGAATCCCCTTGGGTAATGCTAAGGGGGAGATTATTGGAAAAATGCTCACCACTCCCCTCAAGATTCATGACATGGCTTAACCACCTCCTGTGTCTTCTATAAGTCTAGTGGTTGTATTGGATATTAAAAGCTCGATCTTTTGGTGCAACGACAACCACTACTTATAACATTTTCTATGGTTGTTGATTACATTTCGTACATGGTTAAAATATATTAAGGTTCATTAAAGTTGTATTTATCTAATAACTAATTCACCCACCCCCCCACCCCATCTCAATTATCTTTTTGGACTTTACTTTCTAACAATTCACTACTCCTTGGGGATCATATGTGTATGTCCGGATCTCTTTCAGTTTAAATGATGTTGGAGCAACTTTTCAAAGGGAAATGGATGTAGCATTTAAAGACATTATTGATGTTCTCATGGTAGTATATCAAGATGACCTGACTACATATTCTAAAAGGGCAGAGGATCATTGAAATCACCTAGAAAAGGTTTTGATTAAAGCTCTGGAATATGGTATATCTTTAAACCCTAAGAAATACCAATTTGCTATCACTGAGGGCAATCTACTAGGGCATATAGTGTCCAAGGAAGGAGTGAGGATTGATCCTTAAAGGGTAGAAGCCATTAAGAAATTCCCTACTCCTAAAAACCTCAAAGGTGTCAAGTCTTTCCTTGGAAAAATTAACTTTGTCAGAAGATTCAATGCCAATTTTGCAGAATCGGTCAAGCCTATTGTCAAGCTATTAAAAAAGAATGTGAATTTTGGATGGAGTCAAGATGCAAGTGAGGGCTTTGAAAAAATAAAAAAAATAATCCAAGAAGCACCTACCTTGGTATCCCCTGATTATTCTAAGCCATTTTCTCTATTCTCCTTTGTATCATTTCACACCATTGCAGTTGTTTTGTTACAAAAAGATAAGGAAGGATTTGAGCATCCCATTTCTTAATCCCATTTCTTTCTTTAGAAAATCATTACAATTAGTAAAGCTAAACTATGAGCTAATGGAAAAATAGGCCTATGCTTTGCTAAAAGTTTTCAAAGCATTCAAAGCTTATCTGGTTTGTGAAAAAGTAAATGCATATGTTCCTCATGCTGCAGTCAAGGATATTCTAGTACAAAGTGAAGTCATAGGCAAAAGATGCAAGTGGACTAACATAATCCAAGAATTTGATTTGAAGCTTCACATCACTAAACTTGTCAGAGGTTTAGGACTTGCAAAATTGATGACAAAAGAAAATAAGGACCTAATACAGGTCAATAATGTTGACATTGTTGCAGCTCTAAATTTTAGGCAAAATTTGGAGTCCTATATAGCGATAAAACCCTAAAAAATGGCCTCTTAAACTCCATTCCCAATAATTAATTATGGAGTACATGAAATGGGATTAAAAAAATTACATTAATTTTCAATTCAAAGTTGAGAGATTAAGAAAGGAAGCTCTGTGACAGGAACAATCAAAATTTTGTGATCAAAACTTTAAGAAAATACTAGAATTTCAACCTTCTGCAAACATGATGCCGAGAGAGGCTGAAGATAGTCTAATTTTAAAAATATAAAAAAGACCTAGTTCAGGAAATCAAATTTCCTATTTCCAATTAAAATCTTATCTTTCCACGAGGAGTTTTGATTATTCAACCAGAACAAAATCTAAAAGTTAGGTAGTTATTTTTTATTTAGTTTATTATTTTTTCAAAATAATTTGTAATAAGGGTGTGTCTTTTCACTCTAAAGAGGTATGGAAGCCACTCAAACATGTATATATACATAATGTAAAATGAAAAGATTAAAAGCAATACAAGATATATTTTTATAGAATAGAATTTCATAAACAACTACAACTATGAACTCTTATGTACCAATTTTTCAACATCAATAAAGATAATTGCTCTTCTTTTTATTTGTGGTTATAAGTTATATGTTTTCAATTAGTCTTTCAGATATTATATTAAATAGAGTGTTTCACTATGTTGAATTCCCTGAGTATCATAACTCAAAATTAATATATACAACTCAAATATCAATTGTATGGTTTGTGAACCTACCATTGTTCTTATCGATCTCTTAATTTGAGTTAAACTTGATAGGATTAGTTGTGTAAATTGATTTGAATTGTGAATCAAGCAGAAGCCTCTGAAAATGATGGTCTTGTTTTATTAAAGCAAGTTTTTTTAAAACTGTCTCTGATCGTACGTAGGATTGAAAGTTTTTTGACTCTATAGCCCAAGTATTTAGAAGACATTGATCTAATCATTATTTGGAAATTTTCATTTGGTTCATACTTTGTAGTTTATAGATCATTATATCATTATTTCAAAAGTATTACTTTTAATTCTTTAGTATAATCCATTTAGTCAAGTATTATAGAATAGAGATTTTCAGGAGATTAGTTGCTTTCCTTAAAGGATCATTCACCACCTTTGGAGGGACTTTGTTTGTTTATGTATGTAGTTGTGTGACATAGAGAATTAAATAGTTCAAAGTGAAATTAGGCCTACTAGCCTTAGCTTGATTAAGCCAAAATTGTAGAGGTATCAATGTGTAGCTGTTAGTTGGCCAAATCCAAACCATCATTTTTGGGCACCAACAAATTGTTGACTCTATTGGGGAGAGTTGCTCACAATATATATTGTGAAGTTACCTAGAATTTCATATTTTGCATATCAAAATCAGAAAGTAGTTATATTAGTTTGTTTGGAAGCACACTCTATTAGAAGAAAGAACCTAGAAGAAAGACATTCCTCAAATGAGGTGGTGACTCTATTCAATAAAGCATTTCAATCAATGACTCTACTGAGGAAGAAGACCCAAAAGGGGATAAGTAAATTTTTCCTCTTTGAAAGGGGTGGTGACTCTATTGTGAAGAACCTAATGTATAAAGAAACAAGTTACTACCAATTTAGATACTTAGAATGTATCAGAATAAATAACCATTTCAAAGAAAACTATTTATTCTAGATGGTATCAGCCCATTGGATCTCAGGGGATTCCATTGTATTCATTTTAAGTTTCTCCCTAAGTGTTTGTAGCTTGTACCAAAGTTCCATGGAGAATGGGATGAATTAGCAATTGAACATTTGGATGCATTTTATGCATTCATAGAGAACTATGATATTTATGCAGAAGATCAGGCAATCAAACTATTTTTCAGGACATTAGAAGATAATGCAAGAGAGGCATATGAATTATTACCTACACAAAGTATTTTACTTGGAAAGAATTTGAACAATGGTTTCTATATGAATTCCATTATACAAGTGAAGGAAATAAAATGTGTTATGAACAAGAAGAGGATCAACAATACATATGGGAAGCAGAGCCTTGTATGTCTCCCTTGGATGAATTTTTAAATATTGAAAGACAAGAAGGTTACAGATGTAGTGTGAAATCTATAGGAGTACAAAGCTCTAATGAATTTCTAGATCCAGATGAAGAAAGTAATAAATCCAACCATGGACTTGTATCTTGAATAATCAAACATGTATTGCGTAATTATATAATAAAGGATAACATTAGGGACAAGAACACAATAAATCTAGTTATTGATTTATGTGTGGCTAACTCTTGTGACAATAGGACCTATGAAATAGAAGTAGATAATATAAATAAAATGAATGAGGAAGAAGATTTTCTCAGTACAAAACAAATTTTAGATGTTTTGGATAAGGAATATCAAAGGCATATACAAAAAAATTCTAATTCACAAGGATAAAAAAATTGATGAAACACCAGAAGATAAACCTAATGAGAGAGACACCTATATTGTTGATGAAGTATATGATTCTAAAAGGGATAAATTTAGTAGAGAGGAAGAAGAAGATGTGTCTAAATTCTCTATGTTCCTGAATCCAATGTTTGAAGAGGAATAAGATGAATATATGTCTGAGTTCTCTATGTTATTGAATCCATTGTTTGAAGAGGATCCTTTATGCAATGGAATCCATCCGCATCATAATGAAGATAACAGTCATAATTTTAAAGTTGATGAAACTCATGAAGTGTATTCAAAGGGTGAGATATCTTTTAGTTCATCCTTTGAGCCGGAGGTACACCAAATATGTGAAGAAGTGTCTCCTTGACATGAACCATCTTTAAAACCATTATATGAACAAGTGTTGCACCATAGGCCTAAAGAAAAGATTGGATTAGATAAACATAATCTATATTCTAAATATGGAGACATAGAAAATTGTATACAAAAGGACAATCACACAAAGAAGATTTATTCTAATGATTATATGACTGGTCACATGCATGACCATAGGGAGCTTCCATTTAGCAAGGACCAAAGTGCATCTGATGATTTCTCAATGGAAAAACAAAAAGAGAATACCAAAAAATACATTGATAAAGCAACAAGTATTGTTCACAAAAATGATGGCATTGTATTCAGGAAATCCAAAGTTTTACATGATCATAATCAAGTGTTTGATAGGGGAAAATGTCAATTCCATGTTTTGATGGCCTGGGGCCACCGAATGAGATTTGATTTCATTATTGAAATATGTAGTGACTCTATAGCCTAATGGACTTCACACTTGGTCAGATTCTTCCAAAGATAGCTGGAATCTCGCTATGCTCACATGGAGCATACATCCCTAGAAAGAGCCTGTTGGAGCTCTAAATTTTAGGCAAAATTTGGAGTCCTATATAGTGATAAAACCCTAAAAAATGGACTCTTAAAATCCATGCCCAATAATTAATTATGGAGTACATGAAATGGGCTGAAAAAATTACATTAATTTTCAATTCAAAGTTGAGAGATTAAGAAAGGAAGCTCTATGATGGGAACAATCAAAATTTTGTGATCAAAGCCTTCAAAAAATATAGGAATTTCAACCTGTTGCAAAGATGATGCCAACAGAGGCTGAATATGGTTAAATTTTAAAAATCTAAAAAAGACCTAGTTCGATAAATCAAATTTCCTATTTCCACTAAAAATCTTAGCTTTCCATGAGGTGTTTTGATTATTTGACCAGACCCAAATCTGAAAGTTAGGTAGTTATTTTTTAGTTAGTTTATTATTTTTTCAAAATAATTTGTAATAAGGGTGTGTCTTTTCACTCTAAAGAGGTATGGAAGACACTCAAACATGTATATATACATAATGAAAAATGAAAAGATAAAAAACAATACAAGGTATATTTTGATAGAATAGAATTTTATAAACAACTGCAACTATGAACTCTTATGTACCAATTTTTCAACATCAATAAAGATAAGTGCTCTTCTTTTTATTTGTGGTTATAAGTTATATGTTTTCAATTAGTCTTTCAGATATTCTATTAAATAGAGTGTTTCACTGTGTTGAATTCCCTGAGTATCATAATTCAAAATTAATATATACAACTTGCATATCAATTGTATGGTCTGTGAACCTACCATTGTTCTTATCAATCTCTTAATTTGAGTTAAACTCGATAGGATTAGTTGTGTAAATTGATTTGAATTGTGAATCAAGTGGAAGCCTGTGAAAAGATGATCTTGTCTTATTAAAGAATTTTTTTAAAAATCATCTCTGATCATACATAGGATTGAAAGTTTTTTAACTCTATAGCCCAAGTATTTAAAAGGCATCGATCTAATCATTATTTGGAAATTATCATTTGTTTCATACTTTGTAGTTTATAGATCATTAAATCATTATTTCAAAAGCATTACTTTTAATTCTTTAGTATAATCCATTTAGTCAAGTATTATAGAATAGAGATTTTTAGGAGATTAGTTTCTTTCCTCAAAGGATCATTCACCACCTTTGGAGGGACTTTGTTTGTTTATGTACGCAGTTGTGTGACATAGAGAATTAAATATTTCAAAGTGAAATTAGGCCTACCAGCCTTGGCTTGATTAAGCCAAAATTATAGTGGTATCAATGTGTACCTATTAGTTGGCCAAATCCAAACCATCATTTTAGGGCACCAATAGACATAAATGAAGGAACTATCACTTTGATTTAGACGCAGCCCTGGTATACTAGTATTGTATATTTTCCCAAAGGGCCTGAATGAAAACCAGAGGAGAAGCCTTAAGTTGGAAACCCAAAGGTACATATTGATACAAGGTGACTTGTATTGGAAGGATAATGATGGGATCTTTCTCTTATGTTTAGATAAGGGACAATCTGAGAGGATTTTAAAAGAAATGCATTGTGGAATGTGTGGAGGACATCATTCTACTAGGGCAACTACTCACAAGATTTTGAGGGCTGGATATTATTGACCTATACTATTTAAAGATACTCATGCATTCATTAGGAAGTGTGAACCATGCCAAAGGTTCTCAAAAAAGATGAAGTTTTCAAGAGCATTAATGTTAAACCTCATGGTTTCAAAGGCTCTATTTGCTATGTGGGGTATTGATTTTATTGGGGAGTTTACTAAGAAGTCCAGTGGAGGACATAGTTGGATACTTGTGGCCACTGATTACTTCACTAAGTGGATTGAAGCAATCCCAACAAAAAGGGCTACAAGTGCAGTAGTTACTATATTTTTGATGGACAACATAATCACAAAGTTTGGTGTTCCTATCAAATTAGTAATGGATAATGACATGAGTTTTAGATCAGAAGAATTCAAGGATTTATGTTCAGAAATGGGCATAATAATGTCATACTCATCCCCATATCACCCATAGGCTAATGGACAAGCAAAATCAAGCAATAAAGGCATTTTACAAATTCTGAAGAAGACTTTAGAAAATAACAAAAGAACTTGACATGAAAAGTTGAAATTAGCTTTGTGGGTAGATATAATCATAGAAAAGAGAGCTACAGGAAAGTCTCCTTTTGAGATGGTGTATGGTGTAAAATCTAGGCTTCCTGTAAATAATTTGTTGCCTATTTACAAGTTTATGCAAGAGGAAGAAATAGAAATATGTGATCCTTAGAAAAATAGGATGATCCATCTTCTTGAACTAGATGAAACAAGAAGAGAAGGTCAAAAGGAGAATATTAGAATACAACAAAAGATGAAGTATCTTTTTGACAAGAGAGAAATTGTCAAGAAATTTTAGCCTAAAGATCTAGTTCTTCAGTGGAATGCAAGGAGTGAAGATAAGGGCAAGCATAAAAAATTTGAATCATTATGGTTGGCTCCTTATATTATCCATTAGGCTCATGGAAAGGATTTATATTATCTAAGAAATATGGATGGTGAAGAGCAAGAATTGTTAGTGCATGGACAATTCCTAAAAATTTTCTTCAATTGAAATAAAATCTATTCCATGCACAATAGTTTTGTGGTGTATAGGTTTGTTTGGTTTCAAGTTGTGTGTTTATTTCCTCTAGTAAGTTAGTGCTTTGTTTGGTCTGCCTCCCAGAGATTCTAGTTTCTTGCTATGAACTAACTTTCAAGCATCCTCAAATAGAGCCTCTGTTGGGCCATTTTCTTGTCATAGCCAAAATCCAATAAGGATCATCTTATCCTACAAAATTCTGAGAAATTGTCATGAAAACCTGTAAAATTATTTTGACTTGCAAAGAAAATCCATAAAGTTTCATGGCTTGCACCCTTAGTTAGGGGTAGCTCATGATGTTACCAAGCTCTAGTTAAGATCACATGTCTTAAAATGAAAAGATCAGGGAGATATTCAAGTTTTACGATCTATGAACTAGGGTTTATTCATGTCCAAAGGGTTTCAAAAAATTGTCTAAGTCCAAATGACATAGGTCAAGGATGGTGGATCCAATTAAAGATATTCCAACCTTGCATCTTTAGAACAACACAACAAAATAACACAACAAGACATTTTTCAAAACATTTTTTTTTCATTAACATGCCCGACTATAAGGCCTTCCAAGTTAGGGCCAATTACAAACAAAAGTAATTCTGCAAGGTCAACAAGATCCAATACAACTCCAGCTAGTTTAGTTATGAGACAAATTAGTAACTGATGGAAACCCTAAGGTAGATCTGAACTTGTGCTCACAAGCCACCAAGAAATCTCCTTGTCTCCAAGCCTCAACTAATAGCTCTACTATTACAAACTATCAGATAAAAATCTAATCTACAAGACCTCATAGGATATTTTCCACAACTTCACTTATCTACTACCCTAGATCTACTCTCAGAACTTCCCCCTTTCCTTCCTAAAAAAATACTCAAACATCCTATAAATACTAATCATCAGCCATTAGTCGACTGGATGAAACCATCAACTCCTACAAACAAATATTAAATCCAATACAAGTCATCTCTCAAATAGCCTTACAATTAATAATTCAATATGTCAACCTCTAGATCCACATAGGTGAATCCAACAAAAGATACCAACATTAAATGCACCATGTCAACTAAGAAAACCTCCAAGAACTCTAGTCGGTAAGCTAGAACTACCAAATGCCAGAGAACCAACCAAGCACTAGTGAAACAACCGACCAAGACAAGAAACACCAAACAAAACATGCATTACCAAGCACCAACTCCACCAAGTACAAGAAGTCTCACCGAGTTCCTTCAATGACCGAGCATTCTTCAATAACTAAGACCATCGGTTAAGACTACAACTGAGTAACACTGACCAAGAAACACACCACCATGTAGATTCACCAAGGACCCAAGAATACCCCTACATCAGACACCCCAGGTTTGAAAAGATGTTCAAATGTGAGAAGAACATCTTTTGGAATTCAGCACATAAACCGCGAACTAGTTCTTCACATACAATTCCTCCATCTTTTCACTTTGCATACTCTTCCACTTCAGATTCCTCTATCTTGTCAAGTCTTTCCTTGATAACACATGGGTTTATTCTCTAAATTGATCATTCATTCTCTCAGGATTTACCAACTCAACTTGGCTACCAATACTAAGACTTCTCCTACTGAGTGTTGTATCCATCAAAGGCATTAGGGGAAACTTCTTGTCATCCTTCTCAACAGTAAACACATTCTTCACACAATCATACATACCTCTACAATCATATTGCCTAATGAACTACAACTGATTTAGAACCTAAATGAAGAATATGTAATTTAAGATTACTGAGGATTTGATGATTAGATATGTAAGATGATTAAATCAATATTATGTTGTCATTGATGTCAACTAGCTTGACAATACTTATCTTATAACTTACTATACTGACACATCTGAAGGAAGGTGAAGGAGATGAAGCACATAAATATTTACATGAGGAAGATGTATATGATAGATAAGGATAAGGAACACACTGAGTAACTTGTTGACGAGTCTTTGACTTGATGAAATTGACTTTATTATGTTGCATTCATCTATGATGAAGAATAGAGCTGAAAGACACAAAGTAGTGTTGTCAGTAAATAAAGCATTTTAGTATACACCGACGAAGTGTAGTGTATACTGAGTGCAATGTTAACTAAGCTTTTGTTCATTGATGCATTTCTTTGTTAACCAAGAAAAATAGAAAGGAATTAAATGATCAGTTAAGCTGATAAAGTGATGAGCTATAAAGTGTATGAAATCAAGGTAATAGATAATGTTTGTTATGAAGATCAATGGGTAACATAAATCAAAAGGATCTAATGGAGTAGATTGAAATGAGTTATTGACACATCAGTCGAGGGAGCTTAAAGTGGAAAAACCTATGAATATGATTAAGTGGCAAAATTTGATGGAGGAAAAGGAAAATGATTTACTCATCTATATAAAAGACATTGGTTTCATTATGAAACATATGCTGGAAGAAGAAGATACTATAGAATTATCACGTGGAGAAGTTTTCATGCATTCTGATCATACTGGTTAATAAGAACCGAGCTGCAGAGCAGTTACTGAGCTACAAAGAGTAATTACTGACAGATAGTAAGTTGATATAGTATTGAATCTAAAGTGTTATATTGATCAGAAATATTTGAATGAGCTAAACATTGATCTGTAAACTAAAAACTAAAGTTTTTTTAAGGTAGATCATCTACTATTACATATTTAACCATTTTACATAGTCAAATCTCTTAACCAAGTGGACTATGAAAGCCTTTTGATGTTTCATTCATAGAGTGAACATTGTTATCCTGTCAACCCCAGAGTGACTGCTGGTTGGATGATAAATTCTGGTATAAAATCCTCTAACAAGTTCACACCTAATAGTGTGTTTGTAACCTTTAACAGGGTTGGGTCTTCACCAAGCTCACTTCAGAAGAGTGAACAATTTTGGGTTTCTGGTCCCTGGTGGTTTTTCCCTTCACAGAGTTTCCATGTTAAATCTCTTGTATTATGTGTTGATTTTGATATTTGTTTTTTATCATACTTTGCATATTACATATTAGATTTAATCAGTAATTATTATAAAGTTCAAACTGACAATTGGTAAAAACATAGACAGTGAAAATATTTTTATGTTTACTGGGTTGCAGAAGTAGTAGAATTGTTTTGGATTATACATTTTGATTTGGGACACTGGATAACTGATTCACCCCCCTCTCAGTTATTCTAATAATTGGTATCAGAGCTTTGGTTTCTTAGAATAGAGTTTTAAGGACTTCAGAAAAAATCTCTCAATATGTATAAGAGGGAAGTGCCAAAGATGAACAAAGATAACTTCACAGTATGGCAAAGCCAGATGAAGTTGCACATATCTAGAATTGGGAATTCTACACTAGAACTGATGGAGAATGGCTACATTCAAGAAACACCAGGTCCCCTAACTCTTGATCAATTGATGGATAGGAATGAACACAATATTACTATGATGGAACTTGCTGCTACCTATACCGATGCTGAATTTGATGACATCAAGGATTGTGATACAACTAAGAAGATGTGGAACAAGCTGACTCTAATTTATAGTGGAGATGCAAATGTCAAGAGAGCTAGATCAGAAAGCCTAAGAGGTCAATTTGATGATATGAAGATGAAAGAAGGTGAGAACATTGTGCAATATAAAAAGAGACTAAAAGAGGTAGTACATGCTATTAGAGTGTCTAGCAGAGTTATTGATGATGAAATAGTAATAAGCAAGATTCTAAGAACTTTGCTGCTAGTTTATGCAATTAGGATCTCTGCAATTCATGAAACAAGGGCTACATCCAACCTCACCCTTGACACTTTGATCGATAAGCTTACAACCTTTGAATTGAATAACTTTGACAATAGTGTTGTACCTTTTGTTGAATCTGCTTTCATGTCTTCTTTTAAGATTGGTAAGTCTAGTAGCAAGAATGATAATAATAATGATAGTGACAGTAATACCGATGATGAACTTGATGGGCTTGAAGCTCTTATGGATAGAAGATTTCCCAAAGGTAAGGGAAAGTATAGAGGAAAGTTACCTCTAGCATGTTTTAATTGTAAAGAAGTTAGCCACATTGTTGCTAAATGTCCGAATAAGAAAGATGATGATACATCCAAAGACCCATTTGAAGGAAGCTATAGGAGAAGAGCCAATCGATGCTACCAACACAAAAATAGAGACAACCGAGATAGCTATGACAAAGGGAAAAAGGTATGTTACATAGCTGAAAAATTTGAATCTGAATCTAACACTGATGATGATGTAGAAGTAGTATTTGTTACTATGAAGGATGATATAGAGGAAGAAGAGAAACATGAAGAGACAACACTGATCTCTAAAGTAAGCAAAAATGATACATGGATCATAGAAAGTGGTGTACACATCATATGAATGGTGATATAGAGAAATTTGATCTAATTGATGAATATGATGGTGGGTCTATTAGAATGCGAAATGATGCACCTTGTATGGTGAGAGGTAAAGGTTCATTGATGATTAATGACATAATAAAATGTGAGAATGCATACTGGGTAGATGGATTGAACTACAATTTATTAAGTGTGGCACAACTGAACAACTCAAGATATCAACTTGCTTTTGAGAGTAGAAAGGTAAGAATCTATGATGATGGAGGAAGACTTGTTGGAACCGGTACACAATCTAGAGGTAATCTATTTTATCTTGATATTGATCAATCTTCTTGTTTATTAATGAAAGATGAAGATGCATGGTTGTGGCATAAGAGGTTATGTCATGTAAATTTTGATAACATGATCAAGATTAGTAAGAAGAAAAGAGTTAGAGGGTTGCCTAACTTTTCAAAACCGGATCATGCTATGTGTCATGAATGTCAGAAAGGTAAGATGAATAAGTCCAGTTTTAAAAGCAAAGACTACTCAACAAAGAAGATACTTGAACTAGTTCATACCGACCTATGTGGTCCTATGAGAACCTAGAGCTATTATGGTGATAGATATTTTACTCTTTTTGTTGATGAGTATACTAGGCTGATGACTGTTATGTTCCTGAAAGAGAAATCTGAAGCTTTTAAGTTGTTTAAATGGTATAAGGCTAAGGTAGAAAAAGAGACTAAAAAAGAAATTAAATGCTTAAGATCTGATAGAGGAGGTGAATTTATCTCTAATGAATTTACTAATTTCTATAATGAGAATGGTATTAAGAGATAGGTCTCTGCACCAAGAACACCTCAGCAGAATGGGATTTTTGAAAGAAGGTATAGGTCAATCATTGACTATGCTAGAACACTAATGCTACAAAAGAATGTTTCTCAGACATATTGGAGGGATGCTGTCAGCACATCTGTATATGTGCTTAACCAAGTATAATTGAAGAAGGACACCAACCAGACACCTTATGAGCTATGGTTTGGACATAAACCTACTGTAAGTTATTTTAGAATTTTTGGAAGCAAATTTTTTATTTTGAAAGATGAGAGAAATGGTAAATTTGATTCTAAAGGTGATTAAGGAATATTCTTAGGATATTCTACTAAGAGTAAAGCATACAAATGTCTGAATAAGGTTACAAATAACATGATTGAAAGTACTAATGTTCATGTTGATGAGTATGATGACATAAACACAAAAGAAAGAGAGGAACCAGAAGACTATGGTAGATTCACTTAACTTGAGCTTCCTGACTATCTACTGAAGTCACAACCTATGATAACCGGTTAGCAAGAAAATAACCCAGAGGAACATGAAAGGGAAATCAACAAACAAGATAGTGCTACTGAGCAAGAAAATGAACCTGAATAGGATGAACAAGAAAGAAGAAATTGAGTACTGGCTAGTTTTGTTAGAAGACATCATTCTGAGACACAAATGATTGGAAACAGACAAGCTAGAATGTAGACAAGAAGCAAAACAAGACAAGGTACATGTCTAGTTTGTGAATTTGAACCAAAGAATGTGAAAGTTGCATTAGAAAATGAAGAATGGGTTAATGCAATGAAGGAGGAAATAGAGAAAATAGAGAAAAACAAAACCTGGTCCTTAGTACCCTGACCTAAGGATAAGAATGTTATCGATACTAAATGGATATTAAGAAACAAAATGGATGAAAATGGTGAAGTGACAAGAAATAAAGTGAGAGTGGTATGCAAGGGATATGTACAGGAAGAATGCATTGATTATGGGGAAAAATTTTCACCTGTTGCCAGATTGGAAGGAGTTAGAATGTTACTTGCATATGCTGCACATAAGAAATTTAAGGTTTATCAAATGGATGTGAAATCTGTTGGATTTGACAAACGCAAATCATCCCAAGAACACCTGCATGCAAGACTGTCACAAAGAAGAAGCAAAAAGACAGAAAGCTATGGTGGCCAAAAGGCCAGAGACTGCAAAACCATGTTGCAAGAAAATAATCTTCTATTAACAATGATGAAAAATAATACAATCTCCTTAATGAAATGAAAGAAGTGAATCCTTATAAAAGGAAACACGAAACCCTAAAGGCTAAAACCCTAAAGAATTATAAAGCGCCTAAGTGAAACTTAAGCCTAGAGTATGATAAACTAATAATTAAATGAATTAATTATTAGCTAACATAAGACTACTCTAACACCCCCCCTTAAGTGTAACTTAGGGAGAAGCAAAAAAAAATAAACTACTGCAGAAAGCAGGAAAGATGGGTCCCGGCAACTAGGCCTGATCAGGTACCCAAAACATAAAGCAAAAGATGTCCCAGAGAAAGGAACAAGAAGAGAGCAAGAAGCTCCTCCGAAGCATGTCTGAAAACTCTGTCAGAAGATACTGCTGGAACCCCCACTGAAGTGCATGACCAGGTAGAGAAGACAAGTGTCTGAAGAGCTGATCAATCGAAGAGGTGACCTCCAAAAAAGGAATGAATGAGTGTCTATATAGTAGATGATCCATCTCACCGAAATGCATAGGTGCCTAGCCACTGCATCCGCCTAGTACATAGGAACAAAAACTGAATACGTAGATCACTCAACCGAACCAAGGAAGTAATAGAACCAACAGGTGAACCCCCCCATAATGCTGAACAGGGAGAGGTGACAGGAACACTGAAATGAGATGCTAGAAATAGCTGCAGAAGAAGAACCAGGAACACCAACAGTGCAACAGAAGCACACACACAGGATAAAGGGCGGTGTCATAGACACAGTCTACATGGGCTAATGTCATGGAAGGTATGCTCACTTGACAAGAGTGGATGCGCCTATAGTGGCAAATGCATCAGAATCCCCCCATGGCACTTTATAACTGAGTGCGAATACTAAAATTGAACCAGGTGAAAAAGATCCCAGAAATGCAGAAGAGGGCACTTTATCTTAGTGCGTTTACAGAACAAAGATACATCAGAAAGAGCATGCAAGCTCAGAAGTCAGAAAGAAGAGTGCACTAAGAAACCAGAAGAAGAGATCCCCGGACCTGTAGAACCAAGCACACCACCAGAGGGCATAAACTGCATAACTCGGAGGAGTGAAAACCTGGAGTAGAATCTGGAAGAAATACCTCTGCCACTGAATAGTACACAGAATCAGCTTTTCGACGATATCTTGTTTGCCGAAAAAAGAGTCCGGATGAGCCAGATATGACTCCCGGAAGGCAAAAATAGACATCAGACTTCAACAGCAAAAAAAGCTATTGAAATGGCAGAACCCAAAACCCTAACCTCCTTCATCGGAAAGAGCTCGGAAAGAGCTTTCCGACGATATAAAGAAGTCAGAAAAAGGCCCCCGTATGCTCCCTGTAGAGCGAAAAAGGCCCAGGTACCCCCAAAAAGGCCAAAAAAGAGCCCCAGGGGCTAAAAAAAATAGGCCCCCGGATGCATGGCGCGCTCCGGGGGCTGGGCCGCAGCCCCTGGTCGGTCATAGGACCGCGCGGCTGGGAAATGAGCCCACGGGGGCTGAAATGGGCCGCCACCGGCGGCGGGGGCCAGCGGAGCGGGGGCGCGGGGGCGCTGGCGGAGCCGAGGGGAGGCCGCAGAGGAGCCGGGAGGCGGCGGAGCCGGGAGGAGGCCGTCGGAGCGGAGCAGAGGGCACTGGTGCCGGCGGTGGGCGGGGCCGGCGGAGCGGAGGGTGCGGGCGGCTGCGGTGGCCGCGGCTGCGGTGGCTGCGGGGCGGCGCGGGGGTGGCCGCTGGGCGGCGGCCCCAAATATAATTTTTTTAAAAAAAAAAATCGCCGTGTACCCACCTCGGAGTGCGTGCCAGGGCCGTACGGCCCTGGTATGCAAAAAAATTTTGCCTCAGATGCCACTGTGTCCAAAATGGACAAGTTTTATATGGATTCTGGCTATCTCGAACCTTCCGGACGCAATGGTGGCATCCGTTTTTGCTCAAAATACCCCCCAAAATTTTTTTTTTCTTTTTTGCAGGCAAAAAAGAAACAAAAAATAACGTCCTTCTGAATCACTTCAACACAAACACGAACAGTGAGCAGCAAGATGGCTCTGATACCATGTTGGATTTGACAAACGCAAATCATCCCAAGAACACCTGCATGCAAGACTGTCACAAAGAAGAAGCAAAAAGACAGAAAGCTATGGCGGCCAAAAGGCCAGAGACTGCAAAACCATGTTGCAAGAAAATAATCTTCTATTAACAATGATGAAAAATAATACAATCTCCTTAATGAAATGAAAGAAGTGAATCCTTATAAAAGGAAACACGAAACCCTAAAGGCTAAAACCCTAAAGAATTATAAAGCGCCTAAGTGAAACTTAAGCCTAGAGTATGATAAACTAATAATTAAATGAATTAATTATTAGCTAACATAAGACTACTCTAACAAAATCAACATTTCTGAATGGTATACTTGAAGAAGAGGTCTACATAGAACAACTTGAAGGATTTTTTGATCTAGACAATAGAAACATGGTATGTAGATTACACAAAGCTTTATATGGTTTAAAGAAAGCATCGAGAGCATGGTATGAAAGACTACATACTTACTTGTTAAGTATTGGATTTGTAAGAACTAGTGAGAACAACAATCTGTACATGAAAGGTGATACTGATGACACTATTATTATTGTTGAAATTTTTGTTGATGATATTATTTTTGGAGGTCAAGATCATGTATGTAAATCTTTTTCTAATGACATGAGGAATGAGTTTGAAATGTCTATGTTCAGAGAGATTAAATTCTTTTTTGGATTACAAGTGATACAATAAAGTGATGGGATATTCATCACACAGTCCAAGTACATAAAGGAAGTCTTGAAGACATTTGGCATGGAAGATGCTAAACCTACGGGAACACCAATGGCTATAGGAAGTAAATTGACAAAGGAAGATCAAACTACAGAGGTAAACCAGACACTTTACCGATCCATGATTGGTAAGCTCATGTATGTAGTTCACAGTAGACCAGATATAGCACATGCTGTGGGAATTGTTGCTAGATATTTTGCTAATCCTAGAGAATCACACATGATTGCTACTAAAAGGATCTTAAGATATCTAAAAAAGATAAAGGATTATGGATTATGGTATCCTAAGGAAGGTAAGTTTGAGTTGAAGTTTTATACCAATGCCGATTGGGCTGGAAATGTGGATGACAGAAAAAGTACCATCGAAGGAGCATTTTTCTTTGGTGAAAGACTTGTAACTTTGACAAGTAAAAAGCAAGCTTGTATTTCTCAGTCTATAGCTGAAGTAGAGTATGTTGTTGCTGCTACTAATTTCTCAAACATTGCATATATCAAGAAAGTGTTGGAAGGAATGAATGAGGTAATCATTGACCCGATGATCATATATTGTGACAACACAAGTGCTATCAATATTTCAAAGAATCCTATGATGCACTCTAAGACAAAGCATATCTCAATTAAGTATCACTACTTAAGAGAACAAGTACAAGAGAATCAAGTAAAGTTAGAATTTGTTACATCTAAAGAACAACTTGTAGACATTTTTACAAAGCCTCTACCGAAGGACACATTTGAATATTTGAGGACTAGACTTGGGGTCCATCCGCTATATATCAGTCACTAATGTGATCTGGATGTTGCATCAGCCTAATCTTATTAGAAGATCATTCATGTTGATGCAACATAGTTCACACTTTGGATTTTGTTCAAGGTTGTGATTAAGTTTGAAGAACTGAAACAGATTGGGATATCAGTATACTAAGATAGAGAGGAAGTAATGGACAACAAAAAGTTACTTAGCTACTACAGAGCTGATTATTTATTTATTTCTTTGGCATTTTTGTCAAAGGGAGAGATAAATAATATGAAAACAAAAGGAGATATTATGCACCAATGAGAACTATCTAATGGAGAGATAATCTAAAAGGAACTTGAGAACTAAAAAGGTTATATCTATAGAATGACAAAGCTATATTTTATAATGTTGTTTTAGTAATGTAGTGATTAAACATATTAAGCTAGGTAGAGCTTACGCTACACAACATTTGATCACTAAGTTGTAGAATACATATTTGGTATGTGTATGGTACATTTCATATTACTTGAGTTGCCATCAATGCCAAAGGGAGAGATTGATGAACTACAACTGATTTAGAACCTGAATGAAGAATCTGTAATTTAAGATTACTGATGAGTTGATGATTAGATATGCAAGATGATTAAATCAGTATTATGTTGTCATTGATGTCAACTAGCTTGAAAATACTTATCTTATAAGTTACTATACCGACACATTTGAAGGAAGGTGAAAGAGATGAAGAACAAAAATATTTACATTAGGAAGATGTATATGATAGTTAAGGATAAGGAACACACTGAGTAACTTGTTGATGAGTCTATGACTTGATGAAATTGACTTTATTATGTTGCATTCATCTATGATGAAGAATAGAGGTAAAAGACACAAAGCAATGTTATCTGTTAATAAAGCATTTTAGTATACACCAACGAAGTGTAGTGTATAACGAGCATAGTGTTAACTAAGCTTGTGTTCACCGACACATTTCTTTGTTAATCAGACAAAACAAAAAGGAATAAAATGATTAGTTTAGTAGATAAAGTGATGAGTTGTAAAGTGTATGAAATCAAGGTAACAGATAATGTTTGTTATGAAGATCGATGACTAACATAAATCAAAAGGATCTAATGGAGTAGATTGAAATGTGTTACTGACACATCAGCTGAGGGAGCTTAAAGCACCAAAATCTATGAATATGATTAAGTGGAAAAATCTGATGGAGGAAAAGGAAAATGATTTACTCGTCTATATAAGAGACATTGGTTTCATTATGAAACATATGCCGGAAGAAGAAGATATTGCAAAATTATCACATGGAGAAGTTTTCATGCATTCTGATCATACTGGTTAATAAGAACCGGGCTGTGGAATAGTTACCAAGCTACAAAGAGTAATTACTGATGGATAGTAAGCTGATATAGTATTTAGTTTTAAGTGTTATATTGATTTGAAATATTTGAATGAGCTGAACATTGATCTGTAAACTACAAACTGAAGCTGTTTTAAGGTAGATCATCTACTGTTACATATTTAACTATTGTACATATTCAAATATCTTAACCAAGTGGACTATGAAAGTCTTTTGATGTTTCATCCATAGAGTGAACATTGTTATCCTATCAACCCCAGAGTGACTATTGGTTGGATGATAAATTTTGGTCTCAAATACTCTAATAAGGTCACACCTAACATTGTGTCTATAACCTTTAACAGGGTTGGGTCTTCACTAACCTCACTTCAAAAAAGTGAACAATTTTGGGTTATTGGTCCCAGATGGTTTTTCCCTTCATAGGGTTTCCACATTAAATCTCTTGTGTTATGTGTTGATTGTGATATTTTTTTGTTATCATACTTTTCATATTACATGTTAGATTTAATCGGTAATTATTATAAAGTTCAGATTGGCAATCGGTAAAAACATAAATAGTGAAAATATTTTTATGTTTACTGAGTTTCAGAAGTAGTAGAATTGTTTTGGATTATAGATTTTGATTTGGGACACTGGATAATTGATTCATCCCCCTCTCAATTATTCTAACAATTTCTAAGGTCTACCGAGCAATATATGACAATTATTCATCTCGACAATATCACATAACACAAGATCCTTATACTATCCAATCTGAACATCAATAAAGCATTATTCTCTTACTTCTAGAGCATGATCATCTTGCAACTAGCCAATGCTATAAGGATGTGGATGTCTCATTCTATTCAAACCAAGTTTCTGAACAATGTCCTCAGCAACAAGGTTTTTAGTACTACCACTGTCAATAATAACATCACAAAGTTTACCTCTAGACTTTCACCAAGTCCTAAAAAAGTTACTCTTCTGACAAGGTTCCTCCTTTTTATCAAGCAATGTTCACCAAAAAAGAAAGTTCTCAGATTCAAGTTCATTCTCAACATTTTCATTGACCAAAACAGCTTGTCAGTCACCAAGATTCTTCTGTGTACACTCAAAAGAATGGTGTCCTTCTTCACCATAGTTATAGCAAGTACCTTTAAAGATAACTCTACCTATCTTCCTCTTTGGTTCTATAGGTTTTTTTTCATCTTCTATAGTCGTTGGTTTATCCTTCACTGAGTGATCAATCTTTTCCTTCCCTCAGGGATTACTATGTTGTTTTCTTTACAACTTATCTTCTTCCTTCAGAGCATACTGATAAGCATCTTCAATAGAATCAATCTTTAGCATACCAAGCTCATCATAAATATTGAATCTCAAACCATTCACATACTGAGCTACCTTTTCCTTGCCAAGTTCTCGGTGTCCAGACCAAATAGTAAGCTTGTAGAACTCCTCAGTATAATCTTCAATAGTCAAATCCTTCTTCAGATTCTGCAACTTATTAAACAAGTCAAACTCATAGTTAGTAGGTATGAACTTAGCTTTCAACTTAGTCACCATCAAACTCCACCGATTGATCTTCATTTCACCTTCATCTTCTCTATCTCTTTGTAATTATTTCCACCAAAGAGAAGCATGTCCTTTCAATTTTTGCTCTGCTAACCTCACTCAAAGAGTATCTTCAATTTCTTCCTGCTCAAAGAAATATTCAAGCTCACCAATCCAGTCAATCAAATTATTAGGTTTCAAGGTACTAGAGAAAGTAGAAACTTCCATTTGTAACTATTACTTAACCGAGCTCTAGATCTATGAAACCAAGTAGTTCTATCTTCACTAGATATGTCCCTCTGATCATCACCACTAGATCTAGTAGCTTCAAAGTCTTCAACAACTTCCTCATAACCATCTTTAGTACCAACATTCCATGGTACACCAACAACAACTCTCATGATCTCAGCGACCATATCATTCTTCATCAACTCCATCTCTAATCTAAAATTATATTTCACCTTCTCTATAATCCTAGATTCCATAGTATCACAGAGATTCACAATCACTCTAGGGTCCAATCTTCTCAGAGGAATCCCTAAATATAAGAGAAACCCTCTACAAAAAACCCTACACTGACCACCTTGTGACAACCTCCAAGTTGTATGCAAGTCAGATCGCAACCTACCACCTTCAAAACAACAAGGGAAAGATTCCACAAGTTTAGTGCCACAGATCTGCAACTCAGATTATACAATCTCTTCGCTAACAAGATCAACTTTGCAAGCTCAGCCTTGCTAGGTCAACCTTCACACCACAAGATAAACTCAGCTCTGATACCACCTGATGCAAGTCAAGGATGGTGGATCCAATTAAGGATAGTCCAACCTTGTAGCTTTAGAACAACACAATGAAATAACACAACAAGATGGTTTTCAAAACATTTTTTTTTTCATTAACATTCCTGGCTATAAGGCCTTCTGGGTTAGGGCCAATTACAAACAAAAGTAATTCTTCAAGATCAAAAAGATCTAATACAACTCTAGCTAGTTCAGTTATGAGATAAATCAACAATTGATGGAAACCCTAAGGAAAATCTAAACTTGTGCTCGCAAGCCACCAAGCAATCTCCTTGTCTCTAAGCCTCAACCACTAGCTCTTCTATTAAAAAATATCAGATAACAATATGATCTGCAAGACCTCACATGATCTTTTCCACAACTTCACTTATTGCTACCCCAGATCTACTCTCAGAATGTCCCCTTTTCCTTCCTAAAAAAACTACCCAAACATCCTATAATTACTAATCATCAGCCATTAGTCAGTTGAATGAAACCATTAACTCCTACAAACAAATATTAAATGTAGTACAAGTCAGCTCTCAAATAGCGTTACAATTAATAATTCAACATGCCAGCCTCCAGATCTACATAGGAGAATCCAAAAAAAGATACCAACATTAAATGCACCACGCCGGCCAAGAAAACCTCCAAGAACTCGAATCGATAAGCTAGAACTACCTAGCACTAGAGAACCAACCAAGCACTAGTGAAACAACTAACCAAGCCAAGAAAGACCAAGCAACATAGGCATTATCAAGTACCAGTTCCACTAAGTACAAGAAGTCTCACCAAGTTCCTTTAGTGACTGAGATTCCTTCAATAACCAAGACCATAGGTTAAGGCTACAACTGAGTAACACCAGCCAAGTAACACACCACCATGTAGATTCATCGAGGACCCAAGAATTCCCTATAATCACCAAAAAACCCTTGGCCTGTTCGATTTCCTCGTTATGTTTTCTAGTCACTTAAGTCTCCATTTTTGCACATGTTCCTTTTCTTGCCGGGCTATTATCTTCTTATTTAGCAACTATGGCATTTGCCAGATCTCCTAATTCCTAGGTAGTTAGTTTTTTTATTTAGAAAATGGGTGACTATAGTTGTCTCTTAAACTCTTAATCCTATCGGTTAGTAGCCTAGCATCTAGTGACCTAGGGGGCGGTTTAAGTTCCCTTTAGTCACATAGTCTCCTCAAGTCATAAGAATATTCTATTTTATTGAGAGACTTAGCGAAATGCCTTCAGTTAGGTAGTCTCGAGATGAGATAAAGTAGATAATATTTCCTTTAGTTTCCAAGTCTCCTAAAGAAGTCAAAGTCAAAGAAATATTGGGAGATAGCGAGACTACCATTGATTTATCTGTTTTCAAATTTAATATCTATGGTTGTCACTTAGTCACTTGATAAAAAAAAGATGATTTCATACTATATATTTAGAGATAGCATGACTACCATCAGATCAAGATCGCGTGGTGAGCATTTAACTTTGATATCTTCAATATATAAAGGTTTTATTTCAAATATATGATTACCATCAGATTAAGATCTAACAGTAGTCACTGATTGTCATGACTTAACCTAGGGTTGAGCTTTTATCCAGTGACTTGGAGATCACCTTTGTCCCATATTATCATGATGTAACTAGGGTTAAGCAAAACATTTGGGGACTGGAAGAAAACCTTTAGCCGAGTGATATCCGGATGACATAGAGTTAAGGCTTGCCAAGGTTAAAGTGGTATGTCTACATGCTAGATATAGCTGATGTGTTTTCTCCTAATTGGTTGTAGTAATAATGATGTGGTAGTTGGTAGTGGGACCAAGGTTTTCAGCATGTATAAAGATCTGACAACTTGCATAAGATCCTATGGTTATTGTATCTTCATGATGGTAAAGTGATCAAGGTTTGTTTCTTTGAAATCTTGTGAAAATTGTCTGATTAAGGGGCTTATAAAAGGTGGGTCCTTTCGCTAGATGTGCTAACAAGCCCTTTTCTCAATGGCTGAGCAAGATGATGACATGGATTATGTTAGTAGGGATGGGATACTACAAGGTTTTAATACACCATAAATCTTCCTTGATCTGATAGTGGTCATGTTGTCACAAAGGAAAGATGCAAGAGGTTTTATTGTTCATGATGGTGCGATGACTGTTGATTCTTTTCTTTAGTGAAGATTGATGGTCCTATTTTAAAGACCTATTGAAGGCTTGGTCGACTATTGCAAATTAATGAGAACCACCTGATGTGCCAGGAAAAGATGAAATTAATGGCTGCATTTTAAACTTGATCAATTAACCATTGTTGCCAAGATTTAAACTGCTTAAAGGGTTTTGCCAGGGTTTTTGCAAGTGTTTTTAGAGTCGGTGAATTAGAAGTGATGAGATGGATTTAGTTTTATTGGCCAAAGGATGGTTGCAGAGAAAGATCAATGAACAAGAATATTAATGTGCCACCTAGATTAGAGTTGTTACTTAAAAAATCCATATCAGTTGAATGCAAAGGATTGATACTTTGAGAGAGGTTGCTGAGGGTTTGGTTTGTTCAAACAGGAAAGGCTGATTGAGACTTTTTAACAACACCTGGCAAAGTTAAGAGCTATTTCAGGAAACTATTACAAAAGGCTTGGTGCTCAAACTAACTTACAAATTTGATGCCTGCAACTGATTGCAATTTTGGTGCATTTTATGTCCTTTGTCATGTCTCTAGTATTAGGGGTTGTTCCCAAACCATCCAAAGCTTGTTGCATCCTTTTGTTAAGGATTCCAAGATGGTTTGTCTATATATATAGTGAGTTCTATGTTTTTTTTAGGGTGGTGAATTTCTCAGTGTAATAGGAGTTTCTAGTTTTAGTGTTTTAATTCTAAGGAGTCTAATTTTTCTAAATGTATTGACAAAGAAGTTTATCAATAAAAATATAATGAAGTTCCATGTATATTGTTTGTTTTCTTCAGATGTGAACTTGATTTCTTCATGTATTTAATCTGCAAGGCATTTTAGGTACATCTTTCTACAAGGTAGATAGTTGGGTTGAATCTTTAGTTCTTTATAAGAGAAGGGTAAAATCTTGAGTGAGGTCTCTAAGATTTCAATGTTTATGCATGAATTTGATGATATAATGTATGCATAAAAGGATAATCTATAAGGCATTTTATCTGGGGGTTTGGGATTATTTGAGTTAAGAAGTTTTTTGTAAATGTATGTTTATTGACTCTTATGCCCTAAGATTTGGCACTGGTCATTGTTTAGTTTGTACTATTTTCACCATCAATCAAAATATAAATGATGATTTACTTTTAAGTTTTGTGAGAATTATATGTTTTGATCTGTATCAAGCATAAAGATAACATTTGTGATATTTGAAGAATTCAATCTGATAGGCAATACCTGTATACACCTAAAAATGGTCACCTAGACTATTAGCCCCTTTTGCTAAATCATCAATTGCTTATTCTTGATCAAATCCTAGCTCTATCATTTATTCGATTATTTTCTATGGGCTAACCATCTTATCCTAAGTCTTTATTTATTAAAAGGAATATTCCCTCCCCTTTTAATAAATAAAAAGCCCCCACCTTTCCTCTTATCCTAAGTTGCACAAATAAATCATTATTCTTATTTTATAAAAAGAGAAAAGTACTTTTTGTCTCATATGGACACAAAAGTCAACTCTTATTTTCCTATTGGAGGATACTTGTGCACATGGATTGCTCCTCTTTTAAGCTCCACCATTGATTAAATCTTTTGCCTCTTAATCTTCATGGTCCATTTCTCCTCATTTCCTATAAAAGAAGAGCTCTCTTCTTCATTCTAGATCCCCAATTTTTATGCTATTGTTATGCTACAGGTTTTCTAGGTCATCTTGGAGCTTTTGGAGACATTCTTGCATCTAGGGTTTGAAGATTTGGAGCATTGTTGGCATTCATCTTGGATCTTCATCAACACTCTATCTTCTTGTCTTCATTCTTGCATCATCATGGCTTTCTTGCTTCATAGTTAGATTTCATTTCTTGCATAGTAGCTTCATTTTCATGGCATTCTTAGCTTAGATTTCCTTTATGCTTTAGATTAATTCATCTAGTTTAACTAGGAGGCTTTGTAATACTTGCATCTTTCATTTCCATAGCTTAGCTTGCATTTCCATTCTAGCATAGCATTGCATTGCATTTTCATTCTTGATTCTTGAGGATATTGGCATTCTTGCCCTTGTCTTCATTGAATCTCCCATTGCATGGTTTACTAGCAAGGTTATTGGCTAAATAGCTCTAGCTGAGAGCATTCTTAAAAACCCTTGCACTCCATGCCTAGGGAGCTATGGATCGATTTGTGAGGGCTCATTCTTGAGTTTCCTTGCATGTAATGATTCATAGAAGTGTGACACATTTATAGCACACATTTTTGGCGCCCACCGTGGGGCAGAGTAGACTAGCTTTGTCCCTTCTTTTTCTGTATTTTCGTCATTTTTCGTCAATTTTTCGGCAAGTTTTTAGCGTAATTTTTATTCTCTGGTTTTTTGTCTCAGAATATCGCGCGATACTTCTCAGGTATATCGTGCGATATACCTTACTATACGCGTGCGATACTTCGCGTCCGAGAAGAATCGCACGGCAGTATTGAGGTATATCGTCTGGTCTCGGGCGAAGTATCGCCTGGCATAAGGCGAAATATCGCGCGGACTGAGAAGTATCGCCTGGTGTCGGGCGAAGTATCGCGCGATACTGTGTCTGAACCTGGCAGTGAGCTATTTTTAGGCTATTTTATCTATCTTGCAAGTTTCAGGTTCTTAGCTATCTTTTTGAAATTTTCTGAAATTTCCAGCGTTTTCAAATTCGTGCCACTCTGGAAAACGGGTGCCCATTTTTTTTGAAATTTTGCAAATGGTATCAAAAGTTTAAGTGTGATATATCGTTGGAAAGGTCTTTCCGAGCCCAATCCAACCATGATGGTTTCATTTTCAGATTTTATCATTTGATCAAGTATTTTTGCAGATTATCAGATTTTTCATGTGCTAACCATTGTGGGTCTAACAAGTTGTGGTTGTAGGTGCACTTGCTTGAGATATTTTTCCAAAAGAATGCATGTCAAAGAGGGCTACTAATGGTTTTTGTAGGGCTGCCCTAAGCATAAAAACTAAATCAAGTGCTTGTTTAATTGCTTTTTTTTATTAAGTGCGGCATATACTAGTTGTTTCATTTCATAGGCACTTAATACTTTGTGAAAGGAATCTTGGGGTGGTAGGAGAAGTATGCTCTTCACCTTTAGGTGAATCAGAAAATCTTGACCCATCTTGAGGTTTTGGAAGCAAAGGGGTAATTGGATCTTTCTTGGTGTGTTTGGGAGAAGTTTTTGAGATAGGGGAGTATGCTCTTTACCCTTGTGGTGAATCAAAAACCTTGAACCTCAAGAATCATCCATTCTTTGTTTAGCTTAGGATCCTTTAGCGGGCCTGCTCTTGAGAAATCAAGAGGAACGACCCAAGTGGGGACAACCTTGTCATCATTTTCCTTGGTGGCGAGTGATTCCAACTCACTATAATCTCAAGGCTATCAAGGACACAAAACCTTGGTAGACATAGTACTTATCTTCGCTTGATGTGAGTAACTTGTGGGATTGTGACCATGAGGAAAGCATTAAGCAAGAATGCTTAAGGTACTCTTGAGGCCGCGAGGTCCTAGTCCTTTATGAGGAGCAAGAGGGGTGCTATGAACGGAAATCCTTACTATGAACCATTAGATAGAGGCCACCTTCTTTTAGCCGCTTAGCTTCTTGGTGCAAGGATTGATCCAAGTGGACTTACCCGGATCACCCCAAGATACTCACCATATGTGTTCCTTTGGTTGTGTCTTTGACACTTCCATGACAATGCCAATATCTCTTGTGGGCAACCACTTGGTGTGAGGCAAGGGAGCATCAAGTTGTGGGCCACGTTGCTAAGTAATGAGCCTTGTCCTTCTAGGTAGTAATTGCTTGAATTGTCTTCGATTATGCTATGCCCGTGTAAACGTTCTCAACATTCAAACAAACGATAGCATTCATAAGGTTCTCTATTTTGATATCACAAGTGTTTGTCTTGGCAAGGTTGCTTTTGCCCTTGTTTCAAGTGTTCTATGACATGTTTGATCACCTACTGTTTGCAAACTTGTCTTTTATCTGCTGTTACTGCTTGTCAAACTAAAAAATTGCACTATCCAATCTTTGAACTTGATCAAAACACTTCAAAACTGCGATTTTTATGTTCATTGGTCAAGAGTCACACTGTTTGCCTGGGAACTATCACACAAAGTTATTTTTCTATCTCACTACTGCTTGCAATCTGAAGTTGATTTGTGTCACTTCCAGTCATCCTTGGTCAGTCCAGGTCAGATCTTAGAGGTTATTACATGTTTCTCAATATTCAAATGGACTTCAATGGTATCAATTTGCACAAAATGACTCTTGGTCTTCTTCTTTCCACATCTCCCATATCTTCCTAGTCTTCCATTTCTCTTCTTCCTTCATGCTTCTTTCTCTTCTTCCTATCCTCTTCATGTCTTCTTGATCCTTTTCCTCTTATTATCTAGTCTGCCTTCTTCTATTTCATCTCTTCTATTCATTTCTTTCATGCTTGATTCCTCCTCTTCTAGAATCATGAATTTCAACTATCTTGCTATAGAACCTCTCTTGAGAAGGGATGATCTCGAACTCATTGCTCAATTTGAACAGTATTATTTTTCCAAGCATCCCGCAAGTCATCAACTTAAGACAAGAGTAAACAAAAAGATGTTTGAGTCTGACGCCTTTGCTAGGATTATAGACATGATTCTCTCACAATCTCCTTCTTCCAAACACTCTTTTTCTTCTAGGTCTTCTCATCATTCTTCATCTTCCACATCCTACCATGCCTTTTCCAAACATCATTATCCTTCTTCATCTTACCATGACTCTTCTCAACATCATTTAAATTCTTCCTTAGCTAAGTTTTCTTCTTCCACTATGTCTTCATTTTCTCCTTCTTTAAGATCTTGTTCTTCTTCTACTTCCCCCAAGAGTCTTGCTTTTCTTCATGAGCCATACCATAATACCTTTGATGACTATGATGATGGACAATGTAGTGATACTTATGACACCTCTACTCCTCAGAGTCCTCGCAGACTCATGCTTACTGAAAATGGGTCATCCTATTGGATAGATTGTGATGGTGATCCATATGATTCTGATTTTGAAAGAGAGTTTAGTGATGTTTGTAGACAATACCTTGATGATAATCCATCTACTACTGCTGAGGACTATAAAATACAACGCGCTGATTATAAACGTTACTACTATGAGCATTTCTTCTCTAAGAATTCCACTGCTAAAAATCAAAATTGTACTTCTGAGCAAGATCATATTAATGTTGAACCTTTGTCTTGTGATGGTCCCCTTCCATCCCCTACTTCCTCCAATACTCATACATCTCCTAAAGCTTCTGAGTCTTCCAAATCTTTCACAAATCCTTCACCCAACAAAGATCCTAATGCTTTTCATGCAGTTCCCTATAGTTATCCTCAAGAGCTACCTCTTCAAGAAACTCAAGCTAACCTTCACTTGGCTGAAAATAATTTCAATAATGCTAAACCTAAAGAGCCTAAGCCTTTATGCACTACAATGCCTACTTCAGCTAGTCCTTCACTATCTATTCCAAAGTCTTCCATACAATTTCAAAATGCTTCCTTGTCCTTAGAAGTGGCTTCATGTCAAGAGGACTCTAAAAATGATACAGAAAAGAATATAAAGAAAGATCAAGATCAAGAACCATCCATGTCATCCAATTATTTTCATGATGTCTCTGATCCATTTCATGGTTCTTTTGATCCTCTATGCTCTTCTACATTCATTCCACCATGTCTTAAGTCTTCTCCTAAGCAAGATCAAGCTACCACTTGCACTATTGAGCTTGTTGATTATCAAAATAACCTTACTACGCTTGCACTTTCCAAAGATGATACTTCCATTAAGGTTATTAAAAATGGTGCCATTACTTCTGATGTTAAGCTTATTGAAAATCAAGAGAAAAATTCTACGCTTATGCTATCCAAAGATCCTTGTCAAGATCAAAGTCTTCCATCTTCTTGTTCTACCACTCCATGTTCGCTTCCATTTTCTACTCTTCCTAAGTCTTTGCAAGCTTTGAACGATTCTATCAATGAATTTTCTCCTATTAAAGATGTTCATGATCCTATTGCAAATCCTAATGCTCACTCTAAAGATGCTGATGTCCTTGGTTGTCATATAGATGCTGATGAAATTATTGATTATCCTTTTGCATCTTCCACTTCCATCCTTGGACCTCTTCCACTGCTAAAGGCTTCACGCCTTCCTTCCATCTTGGGTCCTTATGTCCCTTCACTTTCCCCTCCTAACTCTCCTAATTCATCATCCATTTTGGGTCCTTACATCCCTCCATCTCCTATCTTTCCTCAAGATCAACATAGATGCATACCCTTGAATCCTTTTCATCCACTCACCCATCTAAACCAGTCATATCTTCCTCCTTCTTCCACAAGTCCCAAGTCTTTTGGAAGTAACTTGAATTTTCAATACCAGAAAAAGAAGCAATACAAGAATCCATCAAAAAAAGATCACCATGTCTCCTCTAATCGACATGGGCACATAAAGTCAAAAGAGATATCTAAGAAGAAAACTACAAGACAAGTATGGGTTCCAAAATCCATCATTACAGATATTCTCTCTAAATCATCAAAAAGAAATAAAAAGCCTAAGGCTATATGGATTCCAAAATCTCTCTTGAAAGAGTCTTATGTTGAACAAAAAGTGAAGTTGACATTCAAGCTTCCAAAGGCTTCCACTTCATCTTCTTCCAAAAATGATCTTTCATTCCATGTTCCTGAACCGCAACCTCTGCTAAACATTCATCATATTCCTTCACGTATTCCTTTATTCATATTTCCTCCATCCTCTCGCCACCCTTCAAGGTGTGTGTCGATGTTGATCTTGCCTTCCTTCCCATCTACCCTTTCACAATCTTTCCATTCATTATCCTTCTACCTTCTATCCTTTTTCCTCATTTGCCTATTCCTCATATCTTCCAACCTCACTCGCTTTACATAAAGCCTTATCCTCCATTTTTCTCTTCCATCTTCCTTTCCCTATCAGCATCTTTGAGCATATCATTTTGAATCCTTGGCATGTCAGGGTTTATCCTTTCAAGGAGTACTATCTAAAAAGCTTGCCTTCTTCCAAAAATAGAAAAAAAAAGAATAAAAAAATTGAAAATGTGCCATGGTGAAAACCTGGAAACAGGCGCCTTGATAGCAAAAGTAAAGAGAAATAAATTCATCCTATGGTGACAACCACTCCCTTGTGGCACCTTGGATAAGTACCATGATGAAAACTTGGCAATCAGGCATCATGCGTAGTTCTTCTACATGTTTCATCCATTCCATCTTCTCTCGTTGATCTTGGCAATGTTCAGCTATACACGAATATTTGGCTATCTTACGATGATCTTGCTTTCATTCCATTCATATTCATTCCTTCATTTTTCTCCATTCATTCTAGCCTTTCTTTATCCTTTTCCCCTTTGGTCTTGATCTAATAAAAAAGAGTAAAAAAATGATGCTATGAAGCCTCTTGACATGTCTACTCCTTTGGAATGCATCCTTTTCTTCTTTTGCAGTGCGCTTTCATGACTTATCCTATGCTGGCCTTTCATTGCTTGTTCAATGCGCTTTACATGATAATTTTTCCCTAGCTTGGGCACTCTTGAGGATTTTGACCTTGAGGATTTCTTCCCTCCATTCGCCTTCATTCTCCTTTCCTCCATCTCATTCATGAGCTTTCCCTCCCTCTTGTCCTCCACCTTGCTAGACTTTGGGACTACACGATGTGATCTTGCTCATGAGTTTGATGCCCGTTTCTATCTAGGGCATTCTTTGTACATACTATATGATGCTGAAAAAATCCTAAAAAGCATATAAAGTCCTGAAAAAATTTCAAAAAAAAAAAAATTCATATATGATGCTGAAAAAATCCTAAAAAGCATATAAAGTCCTGGAAAAATTCAAAAAAATCAAAAAAATTGAAAAAGTGCCTTGGTGAAAATCTGGAAACAGGCGCCTTGGTAGCAAAAATACAAAAAAATTATAAAAAAGTCCTGAAAAAATCTATCAAGTGGTGAAAACCTGGAAACAGGCGCTGCTTGAGACCCTCTGCACCTATGTCTATCAGTCTTGTGTGGTGCTCTTTCGCTCCACTTCTCGCTTTGCCTCTCCTAGCCTGGAATTGATTCTTGTCTTAGTCTAGGGGGCATATGTTGCTTTAAGATTATCTTGGGTCTCTTTGTGCGTTTGGGTTTCTTGGGCAACTTGGTTCCAATGGTGTTTTTCAACACCACCCCAATGGTGTTTTTCAACACTACCCTTGCGTCGAGTGTTTCTCAACACTTATCAGATGTCCTACCTGTAGTCTAGTATGATGCAATATTTCTCATTTGCAGATGCAATACTCAAAGTTTGACTCTATGACCTACACACACGCACTTGACTTGCTGAGATTTGTTTGACTTTATTTCTTTGTGTGCTGTCTATGATGCTTTCTTTGCTGAGTGGTCTCTCCCTGAGAAGTTTTCAATGATGCATAGCTAGAAGACTGAGGGTATGAGAACATGTTTTATTGTTTTTTCTGCTTGTGGGTATATTTTGTTGATCCTAACTATCATGAGCATTTATGCTGGTCTTACTTGACACTGTGGATTGACAGGGTATTATCCTTGATTGTTTTTGTGCAAGTGCATACTTGTAGCCATCTTGACTTTCCTTGTGTCTCGATGTGAGTATAATCTTGCGATATTAAACTTAGGTAATCTCACTGTGCTAGTCATCTTGACCTACATGTCTTTGATGCCTAGGTGAGATTTCCACATTCCTATCTGATAAAGATCATATTCAGATCCACATAGTTATGCTAGTGTGTATTGTATGATCTTGTGACGCTACCAATAACGCTCGATGATGAATATTAGATGTCTATTAGCTTTGTAACCTTGCAAGTAAACCACTTTTCATGTAGCTTGCATTCTTAAGTTCATGTTAGTTTAGTTTTGCATCTTGCATATGGAGAGAGCTCTCCTTTCATTTTTCATGGACTTGTTAATCAGCTGCGCTCACCTTTCGCTTCTTCCTGATCATGTCTTTCACTTTCTTGTCTTTCATCTCACATCATTTTCTCTTCATTTCGGGATCCAAACCGAAATCCACATTCACCTTGACCCTTTCTCCTTTTTCCACGCAGTTGACTAACCTTTTGAGGCCTGATCCTTCGATCTTTGCTGGGGCATTCTTCACCTCTTCATCTCCATCTCTTTCAAAATTCTAGTCTTTCATTCACTTTCAAATCTCAAGTTCAAATTCTTCCCCTCCATGGTGTTTTCGGGTTGAGGGACCGCTTGGTTCGTGCCCCGTGTCCCATGTGTGGGGCATATCTTCACTGCTTGATGGTTATTCTGTTCTCTTTCTTCGATTATGATTTCTAGTGATTTGATCATGTCTCTCTTGCTTCTGCATTCCCTCTACTCGGATTTCGCTTTTGATCCCGAGGGGGCAGACATATCATATCTTATTGGCTATCTCTTTCCTAAGTGTTCAGTACTGTCGCTACCAGGCTGACCATGCAGGATTTGCTATCTCTCTGCACTTCATTCTTTGGAGTCAGATCGCTATTTGCTTTCCTTCTTGGCTTTCTCTTGCTTTCTTGGCTGATATGAGTTGCTTTGTGATCCCAAATCGATCTCACATTTCAACTTCATTCTTTGACTACATGTGTTCCCAAATCGATCACACATTAGTCAAAGAGGGGAAAATGTATACACCTAAAAATGGTCACCTAGACTATTAGCCCCTTTTGCTAAATCATCAATTGCTTATTCTTGATCAAATCCTAGCTCTATCATTTATTCGATTATTTTCTATGGGCTAACCATCTTATCCTAAGTCTTTATTTATTAAAAGGAATATTCCCTCCCCTTTTAATAAATAAAAAGCCCCCACCTTTCCTCTTATCCTAAGTTGCACAAATAAATCATTATTCTTATTTTATAAAAAGAGAAAAGTACTTTTTGTCTCATATGGACACAAAAGTCAACTCTTATTTTCCTATTGGAGGATACTTGTGCACATGGATTGCTCCTCTTTTAAGCTCCACCATTGATTAAATCTTTTGCCTCTTAATCTTCATGGTCCATTTCTCCTCATTTCCTATAAAAGAAGAGCTCTCTTCTTCATTCTAGATCCCCAATTTTTATGCTATTGTTATGCTACAGGTTTTCTAGGTCATCTTGGAGCTTTTGGAGACATTCTTGCATCTAGGGTTTTAAGATTTGGAGCATTGTTGGCATTCATCTTGGATCTTCATCAACACTCTATCTTCTTGTCTTCATTCTTGCATCATCATGGCTTTCTTGCTTCATAGTTAGATTTCATTTCTTGCATAGTAGCTTCATTTTCATGGCATTCTTAGCTTAGATTTCCTTTATGCTTTAGATTAATTCATCTAGTTTAACTAGGAGGCTTTGTAATACTTGCATCTTTCATTTCCATAGCTTAGCTTGCATTTCCATTCTAGCATAGCATTGCATTGCATTTTCATTCTTGATTCTTGAGGATATTGGCATTCTTGCCCTTGTCTTCATTGAATCTCCCATTGCATGGTTTACTAGCAAGGTTATTGGCTAAATAGCTCTAGCTGAGAGCATTCTTAAAAACCCTTGCACTCCATGCCTAGGGAGATATGGATCGATTTGTGAGGGCTCATTCTTGAGTTTCCTTGCATGTAATGATTCATAGAAGTGTGACACATTTATAGCACACAATACCCACATGTATCTTAGAGCTCAAAGTGAAGAAGGATTTAAATCCTTAATACCTTAGTGTTTATTATTATTGGATGCATCTATTGGGACTACTAGAGTTAAGAATTAGAGGTTTCTGATTAGCTTTGATCATCTACAATTTTGAACATTAATAGGTTCTACAGAGCCAGAAGTGTAGGAGTTATTGTCCTTGTTAGTTGGCCCAAGGTCAAATAAAGTACTTTGAATATGGGAAATAGCTGATCCCCAGGTGTATTTTTGTTTTTTATCTATTGCTTATTCAAATTTGTTGAATCAAAAGTCAACAAAATGGTGACTCTACTGGGGATTGTATTATAGGCATTGCAGTATTTGTCAAACCAGTATCTTTTGGGTTGGTAATAGATGTTTTCACAGGCCATTATATTCATGTTCATTTCAATCTATTTGGGTTTCCATGTTCCTCTTGTACCATTTGATATTTTCTTTAGATTCTCAACGTTTGTCTATCAAAATTTTCCCATTAAGGTGGCTAGCAACTCAAAGTCTTAAAACTAGTGTGTACTTACAATTTGCAAACCATGGATAAAAGAAATAACATGAGGTTTTTTGTTAGGAAACACCTAGAAGTAAATCTAGAAAATTTTCCTCAGTCAGCAAAGAAAAACTAACTTAGAAAAAGTGGTGAGTCTACTAGTGCACCTGTGAGAGAACACAATAACGAAGGAGATGGGGTATTACACACATTTTCCAATGAAAGTGAATTTGTATACAAAAGTTTAAAATATGATAATGGTCTCTCTAGAGATAATTTCTATGATACACCATAGGTATTATATCAAGATAAAGTTATACCTCCAGTAAATCAAAATGTGAGACTAGGAAATAAAAGCCATCTATTAGGTTTATATCAAGATGAACTTATTTATAAGAAAAAACCAATGGAGCTAGGACGGATCCATTTCCCATGTTAAAATATTATTGATATGGATGTATCATAAATCTCTAATGATGTTAAGATTGACCCAACTAATTTGGGTGCATTGAGATTATAGGCAGTAGAGAAAGATGCCATATATAAGAGGTTGCAAAAAGAAAGAGAGGCTGAGACTATAAATTCTTTAATGGAAGAGAGTCTCTACTTAGAATGATTAATGAGTTAAAAGAAAGGAACATAATTTTTTCTTCTACTCCTAAAGATTTATAGCCTGACTTGTTTGGTGATCTTTCTACCCTAAGAAATGAGAGGGAACATTTATTAGGACCATGAGTTTGAACAAGAGGGCCTTGTGATTAGACAAGTACAAAGTTATATTTCTCATCCCAAAGAAAAGGAAGTAAATGACTATACCAAGCCCACTACTATTGACAACAACAATGGCAAGAAAAAGGTGGTTGCGATCAAAATAAATGAGCCTATGGTTAAGCCAAAGATTTGACCACCTATTTCAAAATTTGATATAGAGATGGAAAAGACAAGAAAATAAAGAGATGATCTAGGAAAGGAATTAGAAAAAGCTGAGATTGAAGCATCTATTGCAGAAACAAGAAGTAATATACAATTCTTGAAATCTTCCTTTGTAGATAGTATTGGACCATCCACAAATGCAATAGGTATGTCATCTAGAACTATTCCTATTATTCTTAATTCCTCTTCATCTACTAAGATAAGTGTTGAACCTAAGAAACAATCAAATGGACAAATGGGTGGGGGTATGAAATCTAGTGTTGGTCCTAGTGGAAACACTAGATTAGGATTTCAAAGAAGCCCTATACAACTAGAGGGGTATAGGAAAATTTATTTTAATGGGATACCCGGTTATCCTAATGTTATTCCAGCTGAATTAAGAGACAAGGAAAGTAAGTTTTCTAGGAATAATGCCATCAGTTGTGAAGAGCATCTCAGATTATTTATTGATATGTTAAATGATTATGAAGTGCAACATGAATATTTGGTTATGAAATTGTTTGTTCAATCCTTACTAGAAGATGCTAGGGATTTGTTCAAGAGACTTCCTGATTATACTATTGATTCCTGGGATGCATTTTAAAAATATTTCGAGGAGTAGTATGATGATAAACCAAATGCTAGTTTCATGTTGAATGAATTCAACAATATAAGAAAAAAAAATTAGAATGAATATGCTACATAGTTTAACATGAGATTCCAGAAAGGCGTGCATAAATTGTTTCATGTTATGAGACTAGATGAAAATTCTTATCTAAAAACATACTGTAATGCTTTTGATAGAAAAGTGGGATATCTCCTAAGAGATAAAGAACCAAGAAATATCAAGGAATCTTTAAGGATTGCGATGAATATAGAGAAAAGTATGAAAATATCTGGTAAACTAGGTGGGAAAAGAGATGACACAAAGTTGTTTGGGAATAGGGGAAACAAGAAGGATAGTGAGAGAAATGTTGGAAATAAGAGGAAAGAGGAGGAAAAGTTGGAAAAAGTTATAAATGCACTAAAAGACTTGAAACTACCAAATAGTAGGAATGACAAGACTTATTCTATGGAAAAGCCCCAATTTAACAATAACTTCAATAGGTAGAATAGACTAAAAAATTTCCCTTATAATACCAAATGGAAGGATGGTAAACCTATTGCTCCTCCTACAAAAGGAAGTAATGAAAAGAAAATCCCTGATCCACTACACAAAACCTCTATGAATGTTGTGGAAGATACACCATGGTGTATGGCCTCTTAGTCACCTCACTCTTTAGAACATTGTGTAGTTGCACAATCTATAGCTGCCTATCAAGATGATGATCTTGAGAAATTAGATCAGGAAGAAACCAATGATGACATTGGGTGTAATATTGTTGATTCATACCTTGGACAAGAAGATGCCTTAGATTATTATTAGGAGACTAACATATGTCTGAAGAGACATAATAAAGAAATGTTCCACCAAGAAGTTTTTTTTGATGATGAGAATGTTGATAATAGGGTGTCTAACATGACATCTGTCTCTGAGGGAGTGAATTTGAGAAGACCCTCAAAGGAGGAAATCTATAGGATCACTATAGAAATGGTTCCACAAGTGTAGACCAGAAGCATGGCAGCAAATGACAATACTAGCAAGGCTTCTGGTATGTTCATAAAGAATACTAGTTTCAAGGAGACCATTGGGAATAAGCCAAATGTGATTATGTGATAAAAGTAAAAAATGTAAAAGGGAAAAAATAGGAGCCAAAAAGGGTTGAAACTGAAAAGATATTTGTTGTCCAGAATAATGATAACCAAAAGGAAGCTAAGAGGATATTTAATACAATGGCTAAAGAAAGAAAAACAAAAATTACTAACTACAACTGATACATCTGAGTGTTGGAAACTATAATTGAAACAATTTTTATATTGTCATTGATGTGAAACATTAACTAGTAAGACATTTACTATCTAGTAGAGTACCATATCTTTTGATTGATGGAGAGGATTTGAAAAGAGGAGATAACAAGAGGACCTAAGGAAAGGTTGAGTTATGTGATACTACAATGGGTACTTGATTAGTTGCCACATTGACAAGGTAATGTGGTGTGTATCTTTAACATTAAGTGAAGAAGAAATTAGATTTGAAACATAGGCTTAACCGAGAAAAAGAGAAGAAATATAGTTTTAGCGGAGTGATGCTAGTATCAACTAAGCACTAGTATAAGATAAGAAAATTTAGTGTCGATTGAGCATTAGTAATTTTTGAGTATCAGATAATTAACTGAGAAAAGAAAGTGTTTTCCAAGAAGAACAATTTTAGAGATGAATGACTTATCCAATGATGACCATGTTACAAGTAGTGGTTGCCGTTGCACCAAAAGATCGACCTATTAATGCTCGATACAACCACTAGAATTATAGAAGACACATGAAGCTATTAAACCATGTCACAAATCCTAAGGGGAGTGCTGACCATTTTTCCAACAATCTCCCCCTTAGTGTTACCTGAGGGGATTTGAACATGTGAGCAAGCTCTGATACCACTTCTTACAAGTAGTGGTTATCATTGCACCAAAAGATCAACTTGTTAATGCCCAATACAACCACTAGACTTATAGAAGACACAGGAGGCTGTTAAACCATGTCATGAATCCTGAGGGGAGCGCTAACCATTTTTCCAATAGACCAAGTAGATGAACACAATATTTGTTGAGTGTCAATAATTTACAGTTTGTGTAGGAATTGAGAATCCCAGCTGACATAGTTGAATTCTTGGGATATGTAAAATGTGTTGACATTAATAATGAATGATCTAGATTATTTAATGCATGATAAACCATTTTCTTATGGATTCAAGGAGAAGTTTAGAGAAGTATTTAGAAGGATAAGGAGGAGAACTAAATGATGGAAGGATTCGATGAATCTGACCTAAACCTAAGATCTAGGGAAGAGATTAAGTGAAAAAAGATTAATCTACTTGATCAAGGAGGTATAAGGATGACCTAATTATGAGGTTATGTAGCGTGGAAAGAGGTTGATGTAATTGATTGACAAATCTAACCAGAAGCCTAAGGAGAGATGTGAAGAGTTGAATAGAGTTGAGGTGATTGTTTGAAGAGATTTTCAAGAAGATCAGAGATGGAATGTTCTTAAGCCCTCTAATAGGGTGATTAAATCCTTTAACATGGTCACACCTAATAGTGTGTATTGTATACTTTTAAGAGGATTGGCTTCTCATAGAGCTCACTTTAGAAGAGTACAAATTTAGTAGCATGTTACTGATGGTTTTTTCCCGTATTGGGTTTTGAAGTTAAATCCTAGTGTTATACTTGTGTGAATGTTATTTGATGTCTTGTTGAAATTTTTATATTCTACAAGCTGATTACTTTTTGATAGTGGACTACAAGTTTTATGTTACTGATATATTATATAGAGACCGAGTGAATTGATAAATATATATAAGTTTGTTGAAGAGTTTAAAATTTGAGTTGGTACATCTGGACCTGAGGATAATTGATTCGCCCCTCCTCATTAATTCAAAAATCATTCTAACAATTTGTATCAGGGCTATTGGTGCTTGTAAGGAAAAATTTTAAAGGTACTTGAAGCTAATGATCAAGATGTACAAAAAGGAGGTATTGAAGCTGAATAAGGAGAACTTCCCTGCATGGAAGACTTTGATGAAATTACACTTAGTTAGTATTGGTTATTCAGTGAAACACAGTGGAAAATGATTATGTATGATTTTTTGTTCCTATGAAAGCTGATGAGATGAAGGAAAAATAAGAACATAATAAGGTAATGTTGGAGATTGCATCAGCCCTAAGTTGTCCTGAGTTTGGAGACATCAAGGACTATACTAATGCAAAGAAAATGTGGGACACACTAGCAGCTATCTATGATAGGGAAACAAATATGTTGAGATCCAAATCTAAAAGCTTGAGAGGTAAGTTTGATGAAATGAAAATATTAGAAGGTGAAAAGATTGTTCAATATTATGGCAGAGTTAAAGAGGTAGTAAATGCTATTAGAGGAGCTAATTGAAACTTTAATGATGAGACTTTTATTAGTAAATTTTTGAGAACCCTACTTCCTATCTATTCTATAAGAGTTTCTATAATATAAGAATCAAGGTGTACTCCTGGGAATGTCCTAACTTTGGAAGGTCTTGTTGGTAGACTTACTCCTTATTGGGTTGAAGGTCTTACCTATAATTTTTTGAGGGTTGCATAGTTGAATAGTACTATTTACCGAGTTGAATTTCATCACAAGAAGGCTAAAATATTTTATGCCACTAGTGAATTAGTTGGGAGTGGAGAAAAGACAAGAAGTAATTTGGTCTATCTAGACCTATCTGAGGAAACATGTTTATTTTCATAATTTGATGATGTATGGTTATGGCATAAGAGGTTGTGTCATGTGAACTTTGACAATTTGGTAAATATTAGTAAGATAAAGAAAGTGAGAGGTTTACCAAGATTGAAGAAACATGATAATGTGATGTGTAAACAATGTCAATTGGAAAAAATGACAAAGACTAGTTTCAAGAGAAAGACATATACTTCTAATAATATTTTGGAATTAGTTCATACTGACCTTTGTCGACCTATTGGTGTACAAAGCTACTATGGTGATAAATGTTTCATTTTGTTTGTTGATGACTATTCTAGAATAATGACTATAATGTTTCTAAAAGAGAAATTTGATGCCTTTTTAGTTGTTTAAGTGGTCTTTGGAAAAATTTGAGAAAGAAATAAGTAAAAGTTTGAAATGTCTAAGATCTGACAGAGGAGGAGAGTTCATACCAAATGAGTTCAATATATTCTGCAATGATAGAGGAATAAATAGATAAATATCTACACCAAGGACATTGCCACAGAATGGTATAGAAGAGAGAAGAAATAGATCAATTATGGATTGTGCTAGAACACTGATGATAGAAAATAATGTTGCACAAAAATACTAGAGAGAAGTTGTAAGTACAAATTTTTATACCTTGAACCGAGTAAAAATTAAAAAAAGGTACAAATGTTACACCTTTTGAATTATGGTATGATTATGCACCTAATGTGAAATACTTTAAAGTATATGGAAGAAAATACTATATACTACAGGACAATAGGAATGGAAAAATTGATGCTAAAAGTGATGAAGGCATATTCCTAGGATATTCCACTAAGAGAAAATCTTACAAGTGTTTGAATTCTAAAACTAACAAAGTTGTGGAAAGTGAAAATGTTAGAGTTGATGAATATGTGGAAAAGAATGAAGTTGAGTGCAAGCAAGAAGCTAAAGATTATGGATCTTTTGTATACATTGAAGGAGAGGCTAGTAATATACCTAAACCAAAAAACAAAGAAACCAAGTAACATCATGAACTCGCTGAGTCACTGAAAGAAAATACCGACCACCAGGAGGATGCTATCAAGTATCAGGAGGATGCCACCAAACAATCAGGAGAGGTGGAAGAGAATCAATTAGATGAATCTGAAGATCAAGAACAAGAAGAAAGGATATTTGAGCCTACTTTGGCACATTATGTGAGAAGACATCATAAGCCAGAAAAAATCATTGGAGACAAGGAATCTGGAGTCATGACAAGAAGTAAGTTGAGAGATCAAACATGATTTTTATCTGAATTTGAGCCTAAGATAGTGAAAGATGCTTTAGACAATGAAGATTGGATTGAAGCCATGAATGAAGAAATATGACATATAGAAAAGAATAAAACCAAGACACTAGTATCGAGACCATAAGATAAGAATGTTAATGGAACAAAGTGGATGTTTAGAAATAAGCTAAATGAAGATGGAGAAGTCACTAGGAACAAAGCTACATTGGTATGCAAGGGATATGCACAGGAAGAAGGAATTGATGATGGGGAGACATTTTCCCTAGTAGCAGTATTAGGAGTGAGAACTCTACTTGCATATGCAGATTTTAAAGGATTCAAAGTGTATCAGATGGATGTCAAATCTACATTTCTCAATGGAATACTGGAAGAATAAGTATACATTGAACAACTAGAAGGATTTTTTGACACACACAAGAAGAACATGGTTTGTAAACTACATAAGGCACTGTATGGATTGGAACAAGCCCCCAAAGCATGGTATGAGAGACTACACAATTATTTGATAAAAAATGGATTTGCAAGGACAAATGACAACATCAATATATTTTTGAAGACTGAAAAATGTAAAAGGATATTGTTAGCTGAAATTTTTGTTGATGATATCATATTTGGAGGAAAAGATGACATATGTCAAACATTTTCAAATGATATGTAAACTAAATTTGAAATGTCTATGTTTGGTGAGATCAAATTCTTTGTTGGTTTGCAAGTTTATTAGATGAAGAAATATTTCTATATTACACAATCTAAGTATGTCAAGGGGATACTAAAAATTTTTGGTATGGAAGATTCTAGACCAGTAAGTACACCCATGGCTACTAGATAAAAACTATCAAAAGTTGATGATACAGCTGAAATGAATCAAACCTTGTACATGTCTATGATTGGAAAGTTACCATATGATGTTCATACCAGACTGGATATTGCCCTAGTAGTTGGGATTGTTGCAAGATTTTATGAAAATCCTAACAAGAGTCACATGATGGCATTGAAAAGGATATTGAGATGTATAAAAGGAACATAGGACTATGGATTGTATTACAAAAAGAATGATAAGTTTGAACTATAAGTTTATATTGATGCAGATTGGGAAGAAAATGTGGATGATAGAAAGAGTACAATTGGTGATGCATTATTTCTAGGAAAGAGATTAGTCTCTTGGAAAAGCAAGAAATAGAACTTCATTTACCAATCTATAGCAGAAGCTGAATATATAGCAACAACAGTGAATTGTTCAAATTTAGTGTGGATTAAATAATTTTTAAAAGGTATGAAGGAGGAAATCACTAAGCCAGTTGTTATTTTCTATGATAACACAAGTTTTATTAATATATCAAATAATCCTATAATGCACACTAAGACTAAGCGTATTTCTATCAAGTATCATTACTTGAGAGAGCTAGTTCAAGACAAAGAAGTGAGATTGGAGTATGTGAATACAAATGAACAGTTAGTAGATATACTCACTAAGGAACTACCTAAAGATTCTTATGAATACCTTAGAGGTAAATTAGGGGTGATTCCCATAACTAAGGCTACCTAGTAACATATAGGAGCATTGCATCAAATGGAACAAATCAGAATATTTGACAAATTGATGCAAATGAGTTCACATTTTAGGAGTTGGCTATAGTTCTGAAAAGTAAAGTAATAGATGTTGATCAATCATAAGAAATATGATAGAGGGAGTAATAAAATTCAGAGAACTAACATGAAGATATCTACATGATGAAGATGAATTTCTTTGACATTGCTATCAAAGAGGGAGAGATTTAGTAAACATGAGAGAAAAGACAAAGTGATCCTAAGCAAAGAGGGAGTGATTGAACAAGAAAAGGGAGAGATTTCATAAACTATTGTACAAACTCTTTTGGATTGTATGGTAGAGGATGTGGTGTTTCCATCAATGCCAAAGAGGAAGATTATTGGAAACTACAATTGAAACAATTGTTATATTTTCATTGATGTCAAACCTTAACTAGTAAGACAGTTGCTATCTAGTAGAGTACCATATCTTTTGATTGATGAAGAGGATTTGAAAAGAGGAGATAAAAAGAGGACCTAAGGAAAGGTTGAGTTATGTAATAATATAATGGGTACTTGATTAGTGAGCACATTGACAAGGTAGTGCATTTTTTATCTTTAGCACTAAGTGAAGACGCAATTAGATTTGAAACATAGGCTTAACCAAGAAAAAGAGAAGAAATCTAGTTTAAGTCAAGTGAAGCTAGTGTTGGCCAGGTGCCAGTATAAGCCAAGAAAATTTAATGTCGAGTGAGCATCAGTAATTGTCAAGTATTAGATAATTAACCAAGAAAAGATAATGTTTTCCAAGAAGAATAGTTTTAGTGATGACCGGGTTATCTAGTGATGACTGAGTAGATGAACGAAGTATTGACCGAGTGTCAGTAATTTACAATTTGTGAAGGAATTAAGAATCCCAGCCGACATAGTTGAATTATTGGGAAATATTAGACATGTTGACATTAATAATGAATGATATGGAGTATTTAATGCATGATTAACCATTTTTTTATGGATTCAAGGAGCAGTTTGTTGAAGTATCTAGAAGGATAAGGAGGAGAACAAAATGATGGAAGGATTCAATGAATTTGACATAAACCTAAGATCTATGGAAGAGATTAAGTGGAAAAAGATTAATCTACTTGATCAAAGAGGTATAACGATGCCCTAATTGTGAGGTTATTTAGTGTTGAAAGAGGTTGATGTTACTGACTAATGAATTAAGTAGAAGGCTAAGGAGAGCTATGAAGAGATGAACAAAGTTGAGGTGATTTCTTGAAGAGATTTCTAAGCAGATTAGAGATGGAGATGGAAATGAAGGTCAGTTACTAAATCAACATATGAACATATTAGATTTGTATCTACAAAGTGAGTTGTATATTTTAGATCAGAACCTACTGTTACTTTCTAAAGATTGTATCTATCAAAATCCTTTAAGAAAGGTTGAATTAACAGTCATTTTATAAACCCTTTAATCAAGGTGACATTATGATGGAATGTTCTTAAGCCCTCTAACTAGGCCACTCTTAATAGGGTGATTAAATCCTTTAATAGGGTCAAACCTAATAGTGTATATTGTAAACCTTTAACAGGGTTAGCTTCTCATAGAGCTCACTTCAAATGAGTAAAAATTTAGTAGGATGGTACTAGTGATTTTTTCTCATATTGGGTTTCCATGTTAAATCATGGTGTTATACTTCTATGAATGTTATTTAATGTGTTGTTGAAAGTTTAATGTTCTACAAGTTGATTACTTTTGGATAATGGATTGTAAGTTTTATGTTACTGATATATTCTATAAAGACCAAGTGAATTGATGAATAGAGCTAAGTTTATTGAAGAGTTTAAAAGTTGATTTGGTACATTTAGACCTAAGGATAACTTATTCAACCCCCCTCTCAGCTATTCTAAAATCATTCTAACACTAAGAAGTAGAAAGATGTTAAAGGTATGAAAATTGACATTCCTTCTTCAACACTTGTTGATATGTTGTCAATGTTGTCTCAAATTTCTATTAAGGTTCCCTTGTTTGAATTAGTGAGAATCCCTAAGCACAAAGATAGAGCCCTAGCATGGGTTTATAATGTTAGGAATGAATGCTAGATGTTGGCAGTCATTCTGTAGTAGTTGATGTTGCATTCATGACTATGATTGTCATTGATGTCAAGACAGTGATCTTCTAGAGACTAGCAGAGAAGCAGACAGTGTTTTGATTAGCACACATGGGATACTATAGTTGGAGGTATGAAATGTTCATGTTATACTCTTTTATATGTTATTTTTCAATGTTTAAGAGCATAGATGGTAATTCATTGATTCATGAAAGTTATGAGTATTTTGGTAAAAGTAGTATTCAGGCAGTGTTCCTGAGTAGCGGTTTGTGGAAATCGGATGATATCTCCTAATCAGGATGGAATCTAGTTTTGCATAGTTAAACAGAAATTTGAGACACATTGATGGTGATGTGGTTCATAGCACAAACTTTGAGGTCACACGAGTGAAGAATTATTGCATTTGGAAGCTGACAGTTTTGTGTAATTTTGATGTAGCGTATGGAAACTTTTATTTTGCAATTATGTGCCAACTCATTTGTAATTATTTGAGTGTGGTATAAAGGAAGGAATTTTTTTCCTTATTGTATGTAGTTGTAATATGAAAGAAGTGTGAGCATGGTTTTTGGTTGCATGTGAATGTAAGCATGAAGTGAAGAAAAGAGTCTAAGAGGTTGTGAAAGTGATATTGTGAAGGAAGACATGCGAAGTACATAGATCTAGAATTGAGATCTGATGTAGCAGTGAGTGTGGTTTGACATAGTAAGGAGGTAACATATTTCATATTATTCTACTAAATAATATTAAGGTTATTTCAGTAGTGTGTTCAGTGATCTTACCCTGAAGCTATTTGGGCAGTGGGTCCTTCTGTCTTCCATAACTCTTAACAGGGTTAGAATCTTTTAACATGGATTCAAAATCTCCTAATAGGGATTTATATTTACTGAATGTATTTCATAAGACTCCTAACAAATTTCATCCTTTCATAAGGAATATTCATATTAGTGCTTCTTTTGTGGGCATCATTCCCATCGGGGTTTACTCTTTGATCAAGATGTTCCCTAGTCAACATATCTTGTGTTATTGTGTCATTGTGTATGAATATCTTTGTATGGTTAGTAATTGTATTGCTTACATGGTTAAATGCTATTGAATATGATAAAAGTTATAATTATTTCATAACTGATTCACCCCCCCCCCCCCCCCCCCCCCCTCTTAGTTATCTTGGTGGACTTTACTTTCTAAAAATTGGTATCAGAGCGGCAAGTCCTTGAAAGGAAAGTTTAACAACTTAAGGAGATCCATGGAAAATTTCAGGAATGAAAGCCCTAAGTTTGATGGAGTAAATTTTGACAGCTGGAAGGAAAAGATGAAGACACATCTATTGTGTTTAGGACTAGGCTATTAGTTGATTACAAATAATGAAAGGACTTTAATTGAAGAAGACAATCTTGAAACAAGTACTAAAGATGAGGTAGATCTATTCATGTGTAACATACTTGGAAGAGAAGCACTCTTGACAACACTTCTAGAGAATGAATACAGTCAAGTAAAATGTTTTAAGAAATCTAATGAAATTTGGAAAGCTTTACACTCTACTTTTGAAGGTGATGAACATGCAAAAAGAGCTAGATTACATAATTGGATATGTGCATTTGAAGATATTAGAATGATGGAAGATGAATCTGTTAGAAGCTATATTGGTAGAATGTCAAAAATTGTTGTAGGGATAAAATCTTGTGGAGGATAAAAAATAGAGAATGAAGTGATATGGAAAATTCTAAGGACATTGACTCCTGTATTTAGGCAGACAACACAAATGATTGAACAAGTTATACCTTGTACTACAAACTTTACAAGAGAGACTCTTCTTGGAAGATTTGAAGTAGCAGAGATGATCCTAAGGTTATCAAGAGACTTACCTAGAATGGAGACAGCATTCAGTGCTCTTAGTATTCACCCTACTTTGTCAAGAAGTACCAGTGTGAGTGGAGATAATGCCAGTAGTAGCAGATCTAAAAATGAAGAAGATAAGAATATTGAAGAAGGTATTGCCTTGCTTTTGAAAATAGAACCAGACGGTAACAAAATTTTTAAATGTTGGACTTGTCAAGAATATGGTCATTTTGCATTTGAATGTCCTAAGAGAGTTAAGAAGTACAAAAATAATTTCAAGCCTAGAAGATCTAAGGAATGTTATTATGCTAATGATGAAGACCTTGAAGCTACTATAGAAAGAACTTTGAGTGAAAGTGATACTGAGAATAATGATGAAATAGGATTTGTAGCAATTAAAGAAGAAAATTTTGAATCTGATGTTAAAGAGGAAAAAGCATTAGTTTCCCAAGTTGAAAAGAAAGCTGATTGGATTATAGATAGTGGTTGTTCACATCATATGACTGGAGATATGAAGAAGTTCATAAAGTTTAACAATTATGATGGAGGAGTTGTTAGAGTTGGTAACAATGCACCTTGTTTGATTAAAGGTATAGGATCTATTACTCTTGATGGAAAGACTAATACTGATGATGTTTACTTTGTTGATGGATTGAAACATAATATTTTGAGTGTTGGACAGTTAGTGGATAAGTGATATCAAGTTTGGTTTACTAAGAAAATTTGTGTGATAAAGAATAAAGATGGAAATCTAATTGGAACTAGATCTAGAACCAGAGGTAATGTATTTCAGTTGAATCCTACTGAGATGACATGCTTGATTACTAAACTTGATGATAGTTGGTTATGGCATAGAAGGTTTTGTCATATAAACTTTGATAACATTGTGAAAGTGAGTACTACACTTGCAGTAAGGGATTTGCCTAAAATTATGAAGCCTACTAACATGATTTGCAAAGAATGTGTGATGGCTAAATAGAAGAGAAGTTCATTTGCTAGTAAGAAGTTCACATTGGTAGAGAAGTTGGAGATTGTTCATACAAACTTGAGCGGTCCTACCAGGACTAGAGGATTCTATGGAGAAAGGTATTTTATCATTCTTGTTGATGATTTTACAAGAATGATGTTGATTGCATTTCTGAAAGAAAAATCTGAAGCATTTGATAAGTTTAAGATCATTAAGAATAAAGTTGAGAATGAATCTGGAATGAAGATTAAATGTTTGAGATTTGATAGAGGTGGAGAATTTACTTCTAGAGAGTTTAACACTTTTTTTGAAGTGAATGGTATTAAGAGATAGCTTTCAGCCCCTAGAACACCTGAACAAAATGGTATTGTAGAAAGAAGAAATAGGTCAGTAACTAAAGCAATAAGAGCTATGTTATTTGAGAATAACTTGGTGAAGAAATTTTGGAGAGAAACAGTGAATACAACAGTATATATAATGAATAGAGTACAAATCAGAGCAGACACAGATAAGACACCTTATGAATTATGGTTTGGACATGCACCCTCAGTTAAGTATTTTAGAATTTTTGGAAGCAACTTTTATATAAAGAGAGATGATGATATTGGAAAGTTTGACCCTAGAAGTGATGAAGGTATTTTTCTTGGATATTCTTTGAAGATAAAAGCATATAGATGTTACAATAAGAGAACTAAAACTATTTTTGAGAGCAAAAATGTTAAAGTTGATGAGAAGTTTAAAATTTAGGAAAGAATGATTGATTACGAATCTAATGAAGAAGCTAATCCTTAGACTAACATTGAAAGTACTATTCTATGAGACTGATAGTGAATTATTGAATGAGAATCATAATAGAAAAGAAACTAGAGAAGAAACCACAAAAGAATCTAGAGAAGAATCTACAGTTGAAGCAAGATCTGTGACTATGACACCGAATAGGTATATATCTAGACATCATCCTATTGAACAAGTTATTGGAAGTTTGGACAGAGGAGTTATGACTAAAAATAAGGTACATTTATGTTTGATTTCTCAAATTGAACCTAAATCTACTAATGAAGCTTGTGAAGATGAACATTGGATTAATGTTATGAAAGAAGAACTAGATCAAATTGAAAAGAACAAGACATGGGAATTAGTTCCTAGACCTAAAGACAAGAATGTGATTGGAACTAAATGGGTATTCAGAAACAAGATGAATGAACAAGGAGAAGTAGTAAAAAACAAAACAAGACTAGTATGTAAGGGATACTTGCAACAAGAAGGAATTGACAATGAATAAACCTTTGCACCAGTAGCAAGACTTGAAGCAGTGAGAATGTTTTTGGCTTATGAAGCTTTTAAGAAATTCAAAGTGTATCAAATGGATGTGAAGTCCGCATTTTTGAATGGTCAATTGGAAGAAGAAGTCTACATTGAGTAGCCTGAAGGTTTTCCTTTGACTCAAGAAGGAGATATGGTATGTAAACTATAGAAAGCATTATACAGACTAAAGAAAGCATGTAGAACTTGGTATGCTAGATTGGATAAGTATTTGTTGAAATTGGGATTTACTAAAGGAACAATAGATAGCAATATATACACAAAAGAAATTGAAAATGGAATGATAGTTATAGTTATTTTTGTTGATGATATTATCTTTGGAGGAGAAGATGAAGGTAGTGACAAATTTGCTAAAGAAATGAAGATAGAATTTGAAATGAGCATGATTGGTGAGATGAAATACTTTTTGGGATTATAGATAACACAGAACAGTGATGGTATCTTTGTTAGCCAGACAAAATACATTAATGATTTGTTGAAAAGATTTTGAATGGATAACTATAAACTAGTTGGAACACCTATGGTTACAGGACACAAACTATCAAGCAAAGATGAAACACCAGTAGTTGAGTAGAAGAAATATAGATCCATGATTGGAGGATTACAGTACTTAACACACACTAGACCGGATATACAATATTTAGTTGGAATGGTAGCAAGATTTCAAGCTGAACCTAGAGAGTCACATTATGTAGTAGTAAAGAGGATATTGAGATATTTAAGAGGCACAATGGACTATGGATTGTGGTATGAAAAATCTGATGATTTTACCCTATGTGCATATACAAATGCTGATTGGGGAGGTAGTGTTGATGATAAGAAAAGCACTAGTGGTGAAGCCTTTTTTCTTGGAGGAAGATTGGTTTCATGGTTGAGCAAGAAGAAGAATTATATCTCACAAAGTACAATAGAAGAAGAATATGTAGTAGCAGCAAACAATTGTAACCAAATAATTTGGATGAAGCAGATGCTAAAGGATATTGGAATTAAGTTTGTTGAGCCTATTCTCATAAATTGTGACAACACTAGCACAGTCATTATGTCTAAGAATCTTGTTTTACATTCTAAGACTAAGCATATAGAGATAATGACGTAGTTGGTTGCATCCGTCCAGTGATATATGAGCCCTATCTTTTTCTAGATTGGATGTTGGTACTTCCTCTATGGGGGAGTATGTGTATCTCAGCTGAGTCATGAGGACTCTTGTGAATATATTTTCTGAAACAGTGTCTTTTGACATTGAGTTGTTGTTGACATAGTGATGAAATTTCTATCATTGATGTCAATGGGGGAGAAGTGTACATGAAAAATCTTGTGTACCATCTATTGGAGAGAACTTAATAGGATAACAAAGAAAGATTTGATTGATGAAGAAGATTTCAAGAACTTTCAGAGTATCAGTGCAGTAGTGTAATAGTATTGGATTTTTGGAACATTGGATGTTTTTCATTTATGCTACCATCAATGCCAATGGGGGAGATTGTTAGGAATGAATGCTAGATGTTGGCAGTCATTTTGTAGTAGTTGTTGTTGCATTCAAGACTATGATTGTCATTGATGTCAACACAGTGATCTTCTGGAGACTAGCAGAGAAGCAGACAGTGTTTTGATTAGCACACATGGGATATTGTAGTTGGAGCTATGAAATATTGATGTTATACTCTTTGATATGTTATTTTTCTATGGTTAAGATTCCAGATAGTAATTCATTGATTCATGAAAGTTATGAGTATTTTGGTAAAAGCAGTATTCAGGCAGTGTTCCTGAGTAGCGGTTTGTGGAAATCGGATGATATATCCTAATCAGGATGGAATCTAGTTTTTCACAGTTAAAGGGAAATTTGAGACACACTGATGGTGATGTGGTTCATAGTGAAAAATTTGAGGTCACACGAGTGAAGATTTATTGCATTTGGAAGCTGACAGTTTTGTGTGATTTTGATGTAGCGTATGGAAACTTTTATTTTGTAATTGTGTGCTGACTCATTTGTAATTATTTGAGTGTTGTATAAAGGAAGGAATGTTTTTCCTTATTGTATGTAGTTTTAATATGAAAGAAGTGTGAGCATGGTTTTTTGTTGCTTGCAAATGTAAGCATGAAGTGAAGAAAAGAGTCTAAGAGGTTGTGAAAGTGATATTGTGAAGGAAGACATGCGAAGTACAGAGATCTGGAATTGAGATTTGATGTAGAAGTGAGTGCGGTTTGGCATAGTAAGGAGGTAACATATTTCATATTATCCTACTAAATAATATTAAGGTTATTTGGATAGTGTGTTTAGTGATCTTACCCTGAAGCTATTTGGGCAGTGGGTCCTTCTATCTTCCATAACTCTTAACAGGGTTAGAATCTTTTAACAAGGATTCAAAATCTCCTAATAGGGATTTATATGTATTGAATGTATTTCATAAGACTCCTAATAGATTTCATCCTTTCACAAGGAATATTCATATTAGTGCATCTTTTTTGGGCATCATTCCCACCAAGGTTTACTCTTTGATCAAGAGGTTCCCTAGTCAACATATCTTGTGTTATTGTGTCATTGTGTATGAATATCTTTGTATGGTTAGTAATTCCATTGCTTACATGGTTAAATGTTATTGAAGATGATAAAAGTAATAATTATTTGATAACTGATTCACCCCCCCCTCTCAGTTATCTTAGTGGACTTTACTTTCTAACAAATAATGTCCACGATATCAATAATATTATTTGTAACACAAGTGAGCTCCAAGTTGAGGCCAAGAGAATAAAAAAAATTTAGCGTGTGGTATCTCAGATACCACCCATTTATTTGGATAGTTGTGTAAATGCCTACCTTGAGAACATAGATCCATTCTTTTTGAGCATTATAATAAATAGGAGGATAGTGAAAAACTACATGATTGATTTAGGAGCGTCAAACACTTTGATGCAATTTAAAATCATGGAAAGGTTAGGGCTAAAGGTTGACATTGTTCAGGGTAAATGTGTTGCAATAGATCAAAGAGAGGTACTAGTTATTGGTACTATTAATGCACTATCCTATAGACTTGCACCCTACCCTGATAAGGAACTAACTATGAGTGTCCTTGTTGTAGATATACCACCTCATTATGGGATTCTATTATCTAGAAAATGGAGTTCTTCTATGGGTGGAAATTTTTAGTGTGGTATGTCTTGTGAAACTTTCAAAATTGATGACAAATCTGTCAAAGTTTAAAGGGAGCCAAGAGTTACCCACATGATTAAGCAGAACATTGATAATGAAACTACTTTTTTTTGGATACTAAAATTAATGCTTTCAGGGAAGAATTCAATGTACTTGAGAAATAACATGTCTTACCTCTTATCACTATGGAAATTAATGCCAAATCAAAAAAGGGTGACCTATGGATAATGTACTTTGATGGTGCAAACTACAAAGATGGTTTAGGAGCAGGTATTCTACTTAGTTCTCTTGATGGGAACAATAACAAATTATCTTTCACATTAAGTTTCCCTTGCACAAATAACATATAAGAGTATGTGGCATTGTTGATAGGATTAAGATTGTCCCACAAACATGGAATCAAATGCCTAAAATTGGTAGGTGACTCTAAATTGGTAGTGTCTCAAGTAAGATCAATCTATGCTTATAAGAATAAAAGATTGGAGCAATATAGGAATGTTGTCTGAGATATGATTGAAAATTTTGATGCATTCAATATTATAAGAAAGGATAGAAGAAAGAATAAAATGGTTGATTTGTTGGCCAATATTGCAATCACCCCATTGATGTAACTTTTGCAGCAATTTATAAGGTTGAAATTTAGACTAGACCAAGTATACCAGATAATGTTGAGAATTGATAGGTCTATGAGGATGACCAAGATATTCTGAGATTTATTAATTGTGAAGATAAATATTGTGGAAAAGAGTTTGATTGTGCAGCCTTGGTGGAGATCACTGAAGGAAAAGAAACTGTCCTGCAGCTCAAGACAAACAAGATTCCAAAGGGAATTTTTTTTTTAGAAACTATTTTTGATAGTCAAGGTAGAGTCCAAATGGATACAAAAAAGAGAGATTAGATAGACTTAGAAGAAATCAAACTTGGTACAAAAGAAACATCTAAAAGGTATACATTGGAAAAGAAATCTCTCCAAAGGTGAAAAAGGCTTTGATTGAACCTGAGAAAATGTAGGCATGTTTTTTCCTAGTACTATGATAATTTAAAGGTTTATAGATTAGATTTGTTTCAGCATATCATTCCTTTGAAAATAGATGCTAAACCTTTTAGGTAAAAACAAAGGCCAATTAATCCTACCCTAGCACCTAAAATGCAAGAAGAAACTTAGAGATGATGGAATTATCAAGCCTATCATACATTCTTCTTACAAATCAAATTTATTGTCTGTGAGGAAGAATAATGGAGACATAAGATTATATGTAGATTTTAGAAATTTGAATATCTCTTCTTTAAAAGACAACTATTACTTGCCTAACATGGAGGCAATGTTGCAAAGAGTAACTTGCTCTAATATGATGTCCATGATGGATAGTTTCTCTTGTTATAATAAAGTGATTTTGAAGGAATAAAAATAGATCAAAACTACATTCAAAACACCTTGGGGAACATATGTGTATGTAAGAATGTCATTTGGTTTAACAAATGTTGGTGCTACTTTTCAAAGATAAATGGATGTTGCATTTGATGAGTTCATAAATTATTTACTCGTGGTATATCACGATGACTTGACTACATACTCCAAGAAGGAAGAAGACCACTTCCCACACCTAGATAAAATATTTGTAAGGGCCTTAGGATATGGTAGGATATGGTATCTCTCTGAACCCAAGAAAATGTGCATTTGGTGTGACTAAGGGAAAACTATTAGGACATCTAGTTGGAAAGTAGGGAGTAGGAATTGATTTGGAAAGGGTAGTTTCCATTAACAAGATTGAAAGGCCAAAAAATGTGAAAGGAATCCAATCCTTCTTTGGCCGATTAAACTTCTTGTGGAGATTTGTTACAAATTTTCCTGAGATTAGTAGGCCTATCTCAAAAATGTTAAAGAAGGGGTCTGAAATCAAGTGGGATAGTGAGCCTAATGAAGATTTCAAGAACTTTAAGAAGGATATCAAAGATGCACCTATGTCTAGGGCACCAGATTATGACATTCCAATGTATATATTTTCTTTTTCTTCTTTTCATATTGTTGCTACAGTCCTGTTGCAGAAAATTGTAGAGGGTTTTGAGCAACCCATTGCATTCCTCAGCAAGTCATTACAATTTTTTGAACTAAAATGACATAAATGAAAAACAAGTGTATGCACTTGTAAAGGCTATTAAGGATTTTAGATGATATCTCATGTGTGCAATAGTAATTTCTTTTGTACCAAGTTATACAGTAAAAGATATCTTCTCACAATAGGAATTATTTGGAAGAAGATGCAGATGGATAAATAGAATCCAAGAATTTAACATTGATATTGAGATCACCAAGTTGGTCAGAGGTTAGGGATTCGAAAAATTGATGACTTAATCTAACATTGATGCTAATCAAATCAATCAATGGAGGTTGATTGCACCTATGATATGGATGGATGCATCTAGTATGAAGATACTATTTATTACTTGAAGAACATGAAGTGTCCACCAGGACTAGATGATAACAAAATAAGGGATTTAAAATTATAAGAAATTAGATATATTATCATCAGGTCCAAATTATGGAGAAGGAATTTGGATTGTATTTTATTAAAATGTGTCAATGAAGATCAAGCTGATAGCTTGCTAAAGGAAATTCATGAAGGAATTTGTGGTAGACACTACATGGGTAAGACTTCTTCTCAAAAGGTTTTGAGACTAGGGTTCTGGTGGCCTACAATTTTTAGGAATGCCGAAGAGATGGTAAGAAATTGTGATTCCTATCAAAGGTTCTCTAGTAGGTTGAAATTCTCAAGGAATTTTCCATTGAAACTAGTGGAGGTGAAAGATCCTTTCCAACAATGGGGAATGAACTTCATAGGATAAATACCAAACAAGTCCAGTGGAGGGCATTCTTGGATCCTAGTTTCCACTAACTATTTTACAAAGTGGTTAGAAGCTATTCCCATAAGGAATGAAACTAAAAAAGTGGTAAATGACTTCCTATTAAATAAAATTTTTACTATATTTTGTTTCCCTAAGAGGATTGTGTGTGACAATGCAATGTGTTTCAAATCTAGTGAATATAAGGAATTTTGTGAAGGTTTGGGAATCCAAATGTCACACTCATCCCCATACCATCCACAAGGAAATGGGAAAGAAGAATCAACAAATAAGATCTTGATAAATATTCTCAAGAGGATCCTTGAAAAGAATAAGAAAGCATGTAACTCAAAATGGCCATTGGTTATATGGGCTGATAGAGTGACTCTTAAGAAGGCAATTGGGTGTGTGCCTTTTGATTTGGTGTATGGGATAAAGGAAAGGATGCCTCAAAATAATTTCTTAGAAATGTATAAATTTTTCCAACTGTATGATGAAGACCTAGAAGATGAGATGCAATTGAGGATTGAATATTTAATTCAATTAGATGAAACCGAGAGAGAATTAGCTTCACAAAATGTGAAAATGTAGTTACACGTGAATAATTTGTATGAAAAGAAATCTATAGAAAAAAAATTTGAATTAAATGATTTAGTGTTACTCTAGAATACTAGGTTGGAGGATATAGGAAAACATGGAAAATTTGATCCAATGTAGCTAGGACTATATTTGATTCATGAGAAATGGGGCCCAGGTTCATATATCATCAAAGAGCTCTCTAGTGACATTTAGGAATTTCCTATTCATGGACAATTCCTAAAGAAATACTTATGTTGAAGGTATTTTTATTTTTCTCCATGAACATTAGTTAGGTTTTGTACATCCTGTAAATTTTTTGAATAGTCTGGTGTGTTTCTTTCTGTCTAGCTTTGCCTCTTTAAATGGGTTTTTCCTAGTGCTCTCTAAAGTTTTCATAACCATCAAGTTTGTGGTCTTCTCTACCAATGATTTTCAGTTCTTACATGGGCACAAGTTACCCATCATCCCTAGACAGAGCCACTGTTGGTCATTTTTCATGTTTTAATGCAATATCCTATGAATATGACCTAGCTTGGAAATAGGGTTTATTAATTTTCAAAGGGTTTTAAAATTTCTCTTTGAAATCTAAAGAACCATACCTTTAGTGTATTCCTATGTTACCTTTTATTTTAACTCAAAACCACTTAAGTTACATATTTTAATTTGTTGGGTGGGGCCAATTTCTTTGCAAAGTTATTATTTCTAGTGGGTCCCTTTTTAATTTTTCATAAGTCTATAGTTCCTAACAATATATTATTTCCATAAGTCTTGGTGTGTATTAAAATGTGTCAAATCTTAGATTAATCTAAAATTTTTCATGATCCCATTTATAGAAGATGCAAAGACTTTATCCTTTATGACATCACGATAATATGACACCTGGCATGGGTGCGCCTGATGTCAAATCTTTGGATAGAGATTAAGCATTTGTTAGATCAAGGTTGACCTAACAGTTGTCGTATTACCATTGTGAAAAGATGTCAGAACTTGATCCTTCATGACATTGTGACCTTGTGACATATGTTCTTGGTGACGTCACATCACAACTATGAATAAAGTTAAAAGGATGGATAGATTAAAGAAGATACAATAGTCATCACAAGATCATGTTTAAAAGATGCATGGTCTTTTATCATTGTAGCTTCATGAAAAGGCACAACGTGTTCTCAAATGAAGTAGTCAAGGATGGTCAGATCTAGGAAGATTTGATGGTTGTCGTGAAACCATGATAAGAAGTAAAAAGGTCTTTATATATTGTGTCTTCATGATGGTGTGACGTGTGTCACTAATGATGTCACAAAGCTTGGTCCTCAAGGTGTTTAATGAATGGTCAGATCAAGGAGGATATGATGGTTGTCACAAGCCCATGATGCAGAGTTGCAAGATTTTATTGATGTTTCTTTTCCAGTTGGTTGCCATGTTATTGGTCAAATTTTGAGGGTGGATTTTTAAAGTGGATCCAATTTTAAAAGGTGTAATCTGAACTGTAGCATCTATTTGCATGGGATTTAATCAATGGTGGAGATTGAAATTTTTGAAAAGAATGTTTGATCATTGGTGACATTCAATTCAATCTCTAAGAAATGTATTGTGAAGTGTGCGATAGTTTTTATTTTTTGCATAAATATTGATTTGATGGGATTTTATTTTTACAAAGCATTCATCAATTGCAGAGTGAGATTGTTTTCTTGAGCATAGAAAAAAGCCAAAAATTTGTAGTAAGATGAAGCTTAAAGGGTTGCAAAATTAAAGAGATAGTGCAAGTAACAAGTAATTATCTCTCTCCAATTGTGTTGTTGTGAGGGTTTTTGAGTAGATTGTGTGAGATAAAATTAAAATAAGAAACCCTAGTCATAGAAATCATGGTGCCACAAAGAGACTTTACAGGAAAAATTGAATACAAAGATAGGGTAGTCTATGATGATTTTTTGGTTTAGTTAAACTGTTCCACCAATGATATGGTTGCTGAGAAAATTTTTATTCCAACTGTGCCAAGGTTGAAGGTTGATGAGGGGCTATATGAAAAGAAAAATTGGCTGAGATATGCCTAAACAAAAGTGAGTGGATTGAACATCTTTAAGATTTGGTTCAACAAAAGAAATTCATATGCTCTACATTGTAATGCATTGGAGATGGACATGAGAAAATTGGTTGTCCCAAGAGTATTCATGGATGTGGACTTGTTGCTATTGATAGAAAAATGTTATGACCTGTTGGCTAGGGTTATCAGAAGTAAGACTGAGAATCTTGTTGTTCCAATCACTACAGACCAAATTAGGTTAGTTTTTAGGTTGAGTGCACCTAAAAATTTATATTAGCCAATTGATTTGGATAAGTTAAGGGAAAATTATGAGGCTCAGAGGATTTTTATTAGGAGTGGTCTGTTGAGGGAAAACTTAGTAGTAATTGGATGTTTATTCTTGCAGGACCCAAAACCCCAGAACCTTTTTCTGAAGAAGTACTTCAATTCCCATTCCCTATGTGTGTACATGTCTCTATGAAATATTTTTGGTGAGGATGAGACTAATCATATGCCCTTACATTTTATGTTTATGATGATTCAAATCTTGCATCTAGTTGTAGGGGTAAATTTTGACTTTGCACTATATCTGGTTGAGTGTATTTACAATGGGTTAGTTGGCATAGAAAAGGGCAAGGTAGATCATCCTTTTGGATGGTATTCTTTGTTGATGCATACATTTTTTTTCAAAAGAGAATCTTTCTTTGGGAAAGAAATGAATTTGGTTAAGAAAAAGGATGGTGATGAGCTCCTAGTGCAATCATGGAGCATGGATTTATCTAGGGATAGGGTTCATGCTAGCTTCATGATATTTGACAAGGTATTTTCTTTAGGTTTGAGGTCACTCCTTGCACATGAAAACCCTAGGATCCCAAAGGCCTTGTTAGACTTCATCAGACCAAAGGAGTTTTCTCTTGAATTGAAAATTGTCCACAATTGGGGTGATATCATATTGTACCCAATCTCTATAGTTTTTAGAGTATATGGTTTTAGGGGTACACAACACATATTGCCATACCAAATGCCTCTCAAGGTTTGCCTCACTGAAATATTATGGCAGATTGGATGTTTGGAAGAAAGAGAATTGATAGGAAGGGGGAGAGGAACTATTTTCCTAGCCTTCACTGTGGAAAACCATTTCTTGATTGCAAAAGGTGGGTAGGTGCACCTTGGAAAGATTCTAAAACCCTTTGGGATGAGAACATCAGTAGAAATATTTTTAGATCTAGAGGGCTTCTATCATATGTTTAGAGTAAGGGTAAAGGGTAGAGATATGGCCCATCATTTCCACTTCCCAATAGACATTATCAGGAATGAATTCTCTCTACAGGAGTAGTAGATCAAAAAGGACAAGTGGTTGGTGTAAAAAATAACCTTGGAATTTATGAACCATTTTCATAGTAAATACAACCCTTTAGGAGATATAAGGCCTATTAGGGAGAAAATAAAAAATCTCATGACACACTTTGAGGAAATAATGGGTGTCTCGAAGGAGAAGTAAAGGGTAGTTAAGGAAAATAATGATCAAGATAGTAATGTAATGAAAAGGATTGCCCATGTTCTAACTATAGCCCTAAGAGCTTATACTGTGCAGCAAAGAACAAGATATATTATGGTGAGGTCAAAGCAGGTGGCAGATGACATGGGAAGAAAATTGGAAGAAAGGCCATCACCACCTAAGGTGTGTACAATTTACAAAAGGCTCATAGTTGAATCCCCAGATGACCCTTCCCCTAAAATTCCAAGGACTCGGGAGACAAATCATTCTAGTGAAGAGACTCACTCACCCTCTAAATCCCCACTACAGTTTGTGAATGAATTAAAGGTAGTTGAACAATTGGTTCAACTAGGAGATGTGGTAATAACAAAGGTTGAGCTAAAAGGAGTACCAAAGGAACTGACTACCCCTCCAATGGAACTGACAATAGTAGAGTTTATAAATCATGTAGTATATTTTTGTTAGATGACAATTTTGTAAAATCTAGAGGTTTTATTCAATTTTCCTAGAGGATGAGTATTTCAAACTTTGAGAGAAAATGTGAGACAATAAAAGAAAAAAACATGACAAAGAGGACTCTGATATTAAGGATGAAGTAAAAAGATAAATGTTTGAAAATTTTGGTAAGATCACCCATAAAGATGGAAGAAAATTGATAATGGATGTTGGTGTCTTGATATTGCCAAAGTGGGACATAGAAGATGTTGTTTTTGATGCATTCATAAAGAGCACTAACACTACTTATAACACAAAGGAAGAGGTTGTGGTAGCATCAAAGGGTGTTGTATTCAGTGATGATCATGTATCTTTGGTTACATGGTCACTACATAAAAAAAGAAGAACAAAGAAAGATGGGGGAACAAGCACTGATTTGGTTGGTGGCTTGATGGTTAGGAGGGTGAGTGATACCTCAGCAGTGGAAGTCACATATATAACATTACAAGCTACAATTTTTTCCAAGGCCACTACATTGAAAGAAAAATAGATCATGGATGATCTTAGGCTCAAATGTGAAAAACTAATGGAAGTGTATGATGTAGAGAAAAGGAAAAATAATGAGTTAATGGGAAGGCCCACACATCTTGGAGACACAACACATTTACAATTTGAAACTGGTGAGTCTTCTACAAGGATGATTGCATCATCTCATGCACCCCCTCCTAGCACAAGTCCCATTATATTTATTCCTCCATCTCCTATGATTCCTGATGCCCAATTTGAGGAGGCATTACATGATGAAAAGGTAAAACTCAAGGCCTTAGAGGTGAAAGTGGTGAGAAGATATGAGGAGAAAATCAATGATAAAATTTTGCATCTTCTCAATAGTATTGATACTAGGTTTGTCTATTATATAATCTCAAATATTTTTGATATTTTAAATTATTTTGATCAAGAAAAAAATAAATGGACTAGTAGAGAGAATAAAATGGAGGAAATTTATTCAATGGCTAAGAATCAAGAGTAGGTGGATGCTACATTAGAGAAATCATATGACCACATTACAGATCTATTAGAGTTAGCCATTGCTAGTGAGTCAGTGCAAAGTGAATCTAGATTCCTTCTCTTAGAGTATTCTACTAAGAATTTTGATCTTTTTCCTTGTATTTTGAAAAGTCTCAAAAAGATTAAGGACCAAGAATAATGGATAGATGAGTTGGATGAAACCCTCTCATCAAGGATAAATGATATTGTTGTCAATGATGACAATTACTTTTTTGGAAAAGTGATTGAGGAGATTGTGACTGCAAGGATGTACATTGATTCCTTAGAGAAGAGAACCAAACTACTTAGAGCTAGGTGTAAGCACCTAATTGAAGAGGAATAAAAGGTTTTGCAGTTTGGGTGGCCTGATGATGTTTTTTTAAGCGAGCGGGTTGTAAATTTTAGTTAAGAGATGACAAGTATCTAGGTGGGATCATAATTAGTTCAAGACTAATGATCCTATTTCTGTGGCAGTCTGATTTTCTATTAGAGGAGAATTTTTTAAATTGACCTTTTGTCCTCTTGTGAAAAGGAAAGGTGTAACCAATTTTATTATGAAAAGTGTACCTTCCCATGTTATGAAGCTTGTTGCAACCATATTCTATAAAGAGTTTCCAAGATTGGCAAGAAGGGTCTGAATTTTCATTTTTGAAAGAGCTTTTGTGTCCTATTAGGTTGGTCCATACAATGTACAGTAGAAGAATTATTGATGGCTATATATTTTGATTCCAAGATTTAATGAAGAAAGTTTTTGGTCTTTGTCTCTAAGTTATTTTGAATAGTTTTATAGAGAGTTATAGTGAAGGTATCTTTCTCATAGAGATTAATAAAAAGAGCATTGTAAGAATTATCATGTCAATAATCTTGTCTCATTTTATTATTGTTTTGTTTATTTCATGGATATTTGAGCAAGTCTTAAATTTCATCTGCAACTCTTTCAGGTTGTATGTCATTTCATTGTTGCTATTGGTTCAAGGAACTAAATAAAATGATTCTATGATTTGATAAGATCATGTTGGTTCCTTTTCTTTCCACTTGTAGATTTACTCTATGATTGACAAACTAATGTCACTGACTCTATCACCACTCCAAACTCTGCAAGAAAAAGGGCCAATTAACAAGGATCAACAAAGATCCTCCTACACTTTGAGCCTAATGATCAGGTGGGTGTACCCTTGACTCACTTCTTGAAAGGAGTCTCCAAAATATTACACATTCATGCCCTTTACAAACTGATTTAAAATATTTTATCATTTATATTTGTTTGATTGATGATGGGAAATATGCCTCCTAAGAATAGACCAATGTCTCCTCCTAGGGCACAAAGTCACAATACAACATACATCACTGAAAATCTAACTCCAACTCACCCAAATATAGAATAAGTGCTTTTCCTATTATTCCTCTCCAACCTCACACTTAGACATCAGATTCTCATTCAACCATGAATTCTCTAAAACTAGCTTTAAGGATTTAATCCTGACTTTGGCAAGAACTCAAAGATATTTTCACAATATAATTTGTATACCATATATTAACTCATTTTGTGACATTAATATATAAGAATGCAGGATCAGAATAAGAAGACATACATAAGTCTGAGACTAGGATTCAAGTGCATTTTCATTAAAACTTGCAGAGTCAATACATTGCAAAATAACAAAATGCTAAGGAAAAACAAACCCTAAGGCCAAGCTCTCATTACTCAATTTTTGGAATTGACCATCAACAACCTTCTACATACATCAGACAAACATTTATAATCACTAGCCATTTGGAATCCTTCAGAAAGGATGCAACAAGCTTCAGATAGCTAGGATAGAATTGGGGTTTCAACAACCCATCAACTGGATTCAATCAAAATTTACTATAGGGGAGGAAACCAAGCAATCTTAGAGAAAACCAAATCCAAGAAAGATCTTCATTGATGGCACTAACCATGACTAGTACACAAAAGATTGGAAATGCATCATGTTTACCATCTGCAACACCAACTGTGATGTAACTTGAATGGCCATTTCACCCACCACCATGGTGTAGACATCTTCTGTAGTAAATCATACCTCAGGCCAAACTATACCAGTGGGCACAAAATCATATCATGTAGATCAGCCACCAAAACATTGAATTTTCAGTCCCTTTGTCACTAAGAAATCCATAAAATATTTGAATTTTGGGTAGCAATGGTTAATCAGCTAGTTTAAAACATAGTCATCGATTAATCTCCTTCTCAGCAGATCGTGTGATTCTCAAAAATCAACAAAATGGTCAACTAGGTGCAGGGCCACATCACCCCCTCATAGCTAATAGAAATTAAGCACATTGGCATGTGATGGCAACTCAGACCCACCGCTTACATTCCTTTATGGCCTGATACGAAATCGACGGCTGTCACAAAACTGTAAAGGATAACCTTTGTTCATCTTTACCATGTGGATTCATGACAGCCATAGATTTTTGCCACACTTTAAGTTGCCATATAATGCCATTAAACTTGACCCCACTGACAACCTCCATGTCACCAACCCATGGCCAATCAAGAAAAAGAACATCTAAAATGCCTGACAGTGGACCCACCTATCAGTAGCCACTGCCTCACAAAAAATTAGATGGTTGTCAAGATGTCACAATGATTAACATTCAGGCACTTTTCCCTTTAGCAACATGAAAACTATAGATTATGACTACACTTTAACCACTTCCAAACTAAGACTGCTAGATAAAACACTAACCACCTACCAGGTCGCTAAAGGCTAAGGAATTAACCACCAAAATCAAGAGACCCCATGAACACACAGTCGCCCAATCACTAAATGAAAAACTTAATCACCCAGGAAATTAGAGATCAAGCAACTAAAAAACCAAGAAAAGCTAGGCCCCACATAGTCACATCAGTGCTTATAGGAAATTTTGACATTAAGGAAGAATTACTAGCATGCAAAGCGTCGAAAATAACTAGGGTTTTCACATAGACAATTTTGACACCACCCGACATGAAAGAGCTATTTCCAATAGACCTTGAAACTTGAATAACTTCTTGGTTGTGACCTTTTAGGGCATGTGTTGTTAACCCAACCTTGGAAATAGAATGAACTATCACATGCTAAGGGTGCAAGCCAAGAAACATCATATACTTAGCTCGCAAGTTAAAACTATGTCACAACTAGGGCATGGTAGCTCACCTGTATTTTTGAATATTAGACAGTGCACCTTGGATTGAAGCACATTGACATGAAAAAAAACCCCAGGCTAAGGGCACAAGAAATAATGACTTGTATATCTTCTTCGCACACCAAAAAAAGCCTGCAAGCAGGGCAGGACAATTTCACAACACATTGTAAGGAAAGGCTATTTTCATAGAATTTTTGCATTGACAGGAAAATGGCCTAATAGTGGCTTTGTCTGGAGATGATGGGTAACTTGTGCCCATGCAAGACTTCAAAATTTTGGGGGGAAGCAGACCACTCAAAACAAAAATAGGGAAACCCACACAAAAATTGGAAAATGAAACAAGAAAGTAGGAAAGGAAAATAGGCAACATAACAGAAAAATATTTACAAATATTTACAAGATTGAAACTTTACTTGGTGGCCCTCAACCACCACAAGAAAATTAGAAACCCCCTGAATCAAAGGTTTGATTCTCATCCACATATGTAACCAAACACCTAAAACTATCTTGACCATTCTGTGGCCAATATATGTGAATAACCATGGGCTGTAGAATAAAACTATAATGATCACTACCCACACTCTTCCAGTCACAACCATTTTCATGTTCATACTCCAAGAAGTATGGAACATCATTCACCTCGTATTGTGGACAATAAATAAAAAACTTATCTTGTAATGCATTAGAAAATAAAACATAGTAATCATCATGCATTACCACAACATTACCTAGTTGAGAAAGACTTGAATCCTCATATTTACCTTCATGAATTGCTTCAGCCACTGAGCAACTTGGTTCCTCCCTGATGTGTTAATGAACCAGATCATGAACCAAGTGAAGGTCTTCTTCATAAATATTGTGACAGTAGGAAAATTAATCTACATCATCATTTTTATCAAAATAAATTCTTTCCCAATCATTGAAGACTAGGTCCTCAACACTGTTACACTCAGTATCATATTCATCAAAAGAAGGAAAAGGATATGAACAAGAAAATTGTTCATCACTAGAATCTCTATGACAGGAAAACACACTGTCATTTCCTTCTACCTCTTCTTTTGTAGACTCACTATAGGAGGGGATCTCTGGTGAACATGAATCATCATCATCACTTTGAACACTCACCTCATTTTTTGTGTCAGGATATGTCAAAGGGAAGCCGGAAGTCAAATTCCACATCATGTGCATACCTTTGAAATTCTTCAGCCAAGAGTGCTGAAATCTTCTCATTGCTCAATGGACTTTGGAACTTGTTCTCATCTTCATTAGCCTCACCCTTAGTGCTACAAACATCATCCCTACAAGGAAAAAGGATAGACATATTTGGCCTCAAATCATCTTGTGTGAATAAAACTATGCATAATCATCATCTGCATCATATTCTATTTCTTTCCCTTCACACAAAACATCATCACACTGGGACAAAGAGGAAGCCTTCTCATGCTGAAAAGAAGAGGAATCTACAAATAAATTAGAAATATTGTCAACCTTAGATTCATCTTCAGCACTCTCACATGCACTGACCTCAATATCAACTTCATAGTCAACACTTTCTGCATAATGAGAATCAACATCAGAATCAATGGCCTCTTCATGATCAACATAAAGAACTGCCAGTGTTCACAATCTCTTGTCCCCCTCTAATTGCCATATCTTAGAAATTATCATTGCAACTTCCTTCTTGAGATGAGTAATTTCAATGAGAAGATCTTCATAGTTAATATCATGGATGGTAGGATCAACAGAGACACTGATGTCTTGCATCATATCCTCATTCTTTTGTTCATACCCATCCATATCATCTCCTTCATCAAAATAGTCGATGAATGTTGCTCTTAGTACATCCCAAGAATGGATTGAACATGAAGGCAAGGACAAGAACCAATTCCTTGCATCATCAAAAAATTTCTACACAAGCAGCCTCATAGCAACATCTTCATGTTCAATATCCATGTCAGCAAAAACACCCATGACATCATATACATGCTGGCTTGCCAAAACAAATCCATCAACCATGAATCTAGGCAAGCACTCCCCATCCTCAGTAGGGAACTCATTAGGGGCACCTTCAATGCCATCAAAACAAAAGGGTGTGTATTCCTCCATAAGGAACAACCCACTATCTTATCCCTCTATAGTAGTGCTAAACACCTGATAGGGAAACATTTCTCAACAAAAGAATACCTGGAAGTTTTGCAGTAGAAACTTAACACATTGACTGGAAGTGGGGAAGATCTAGAGCTCACTTTTTAGCTCCATCAAGTTCTTTTCTTTGTAGATTCACCACCTCCTTAAAGAGGAAAATACACCATTTTTTTTAATCTCCTCCCAGCCAATTGAAAACTTCACCACCTTTTTACAAACTATTTATCAAGAACTGCATTGATCAAACAAAGAAATCACAGTCACCACTCAAAACTTAGTGAGAAGATTTTAGGAAATGCTTTTTGTATTTTTGACTCTATGATCTTTTAACTAGACTCTGGAATGATCCAGCCAAGCAAGGAAATAACATCTTAACTTGTTGTCTTTTACTTCTTCCCCAGTGGAGTCACCATTTTGTTGGTTCCTTTTCTTTCCACTCATAGATTTACACTATGATTGACAAACTAATGTCACTGACTTTATCACCACTCCAAACTCTATAAGAAAAGGGGCCAATTCACAAGGATCAACAAGGATCCTCCTACACTTTGAGCCTAATGCTCAGGTGGGCTTACCCTTGAGTCACTTCTTGAAAGGAGTCTCCAAAATATTACACATTCATACTTTTTACAAACTAATTTAAAGAATTTATCATTTATATTTGTTTGATTGATGATGGGAAAAATGCCTCCTGAGAATGGACCAGTGTCTCCTCCTAGGGCATAGAGTCACAATACAACATACATCACTGAGTCTAAGTCCAACACACACAAATCTAAAATAAGTGCTTTGCCTATTATTCCTCTCCAACCTCACACTTAGACATCAAATTATCATTCAACCATGGATTCTCTAAAACTACCTTTAAGGATTTAATCCTAACTTTGGCAAGAAATCAAAGATATTTTCATAATATACTTTGTATACCATACATTAACTCACTTTGTGACATTAATATATAAGAATGCAAGATCAAAATAAGAAGACATACATAAGTTTGAGACTAGGATTCAAGTGCATTTTAATTAAAACTTGTAGAGTCAATACATTGAAAAATAACAAAATGCTAAGGAAAAAAAAACCCTATGCCTAACCTCTCATTACTCAATTTTCAGAATTGACCATCAACAACCTTCTACATACATGAGACATCCATTTATAGTCACTAGCCATTTGGAATCCTTCAAAAAGGATGCAACAAGCTTCAAATTGCTAGGACAGAATTAGGGTTTCAACAACCCACCAATCGAATTCAATCAAAATTTACTGTAGGGGAGGAAACCAAGCAATCTCAGAGAAAAAAAAATCCAAGAAAGATCTTCATTTATGGAAATAACCCTGACTAGTATGAAAAAGACTAGAAACACACCATGTTTACCCTGTGCAACACCAACTACGACATAACTTGAATGCCCATTTCACCCACCACCATGGTGCAAACATCTTTTGTAGTCAATCATACATCATGCCAAACTATACCAGTGGATGCAAAATCATATCATGTAGATTAGCTACCAAAACATTGAATTTTTAGTCCCTTTGTCATTGAGAAACCCTTAAAATATTCAAATTTTAGGTAGCAATGGTTAATCAGCCAATTTAAAACACGGTCGTCAATTAATCTCCTTCTTGGCAGATCATGTGTTTCTCAAAAATCAACAAAATGGTCAACTAGGCAAAGGACCACATGACCCCCCTCATAGCCAATAGAAATCAAGCACATCAGCACATCATGGAAACTCAAACCCACCGCGTACATTCCTTTATGGCCTGATACCAAATCAATGGCCATCGTAAAACCGTAAAGGATAACCTTCATTCATCTTTACCATGTGGATTCACGATAGCTATAGATTTTGACTTCACTTTAACTCACCATATAGTATCATAAACCTTGGCCCAGTGACAAACTCCATGTCACCAACCCATGGCCAATCAGGAACAAGAACATCTAAAATGCCTAACAACGAACCCACCTTTTAGTAGCCACTGCCTCACGAAAAATTAGACGGTTATCGAGATGCTGTGATGATTAATATTTGGGCACTTTTCCCTCAGGAGAATGTGACAACTGTAGATTATGACTGCACTTTAACCACTTCCAAACTAAGATTTCTAGATAAAACACTCACCACTAGCCAGGTCACTAAAGGCTAAAGAATTAACTACCAAATTCAAGAGACCCCGCGAACACACAGTCGCCCAATTGCTGAATGAAAAACCTAACCGCCTTGGAAACTTGAGATCAAGTAGCTGAAAAACCAAGAAAAGCTAGGCCCCACACAGTTTCAGTAGCTCATATAGGAAAATTTGACATTAAGGAAGAACTGCAAGCATGCAAAGCATTGAAAACAACCAGGGTTTTCACATAGACAATTTTGACACCACCCAACATGAAAGAGCTATTTCCTAGAGACCCTGAAACTTGAATAACTTCTTAGTTGTGACCTTTCAGGGCATGTGCTCTTAACCCGACCTTGGAAACACAATGAACTATCACATGCTAAGGGCGCAAGCCAAGAAACATCATATACTTGGCTCGCAAGTTAAAACTGTGTCACAGCTAGGGCATGGTAGCTCACCTGGATTTTTCCATATTAGACCATGTGCCCTAGACTGAAGCATACTAACATGAAAAACAACCCCTGGATAAGGGCACAAGCAATAAGAACTTGTATATCTTCTTCACACACCAAAACAAGGTTGCAGGCAGGGCAGGACAATTTCACAAGACATTGTAGGGAATGGTTATTTTCATAGAATTTTTTCATTGACAGGAAAATGGCCTAACATATCACAAAATATACTAAAGAATATAAATAAGTATGAGGTTTTTTTATAACAACTGATATGTTATGGGTCATAATTTTCATTATATCTTTGTGAATCTATGATAATAACTGGTGGATAAGGCACTGGTCAGTATTCAAGCAATCAAATCAAAGTTCTAATATGGTTCATGGTTAAAATCAAAATCAAATTTAAATCATTGAAAGAAAGAAGAAAGGACATGTAAGGAATGGTCATCTCTTAAAAATGTGATCAAATAGATTCATTATTAGCTACTCTTTGTTCTACTTTGTGTCATTTAGTAGAAGAAGTGTTTATATGACTAAATCTTCTTAATTGAGATTTTTTAAGTAAGAATTTGTCTCGAAAAGGTGCCAAATCCCTGGTGTACCCACCTTGGTTCTGTAGAGCCAAAAGTGTAGGAGTTTTTTTCCTTGTTAGTTTGCCCAAGGTCAAATAAAGTACTCTGAATATGGGAAATAGTTGATCTGTAGGTGTATTTTTTATTATTGTCTGTTGGTTATTCAATTCTGTTGAATCAAAAACCAACATCTTCTTTAGGGGTAAATAACCCATAATTTATCCCTAAGTCATAGTTTTGATAAATATATTATATTTATTTATCCCATTTTCCCTAAAACTCACAATTAATTAGTTTGACATTAATTAATTGACTATTTATCGACCTATGGAATTTTCATAATTCCTAAATCCTAATTTCCATTTTGTGTGAATAAATGAATTTTAAAATTCTACAATTCCCTCCTTTTGTTGAATGGGATTTTATCCCTTAATTTGTGCTTCACCCACTTTTCTAGCCTCCACCTTCCCTTTTCCTTTTGTCATAAATTGTCATAGTTTATGATAATTTTCCTTTTTTCCTTCTCTCATAACTTGTCATAGTTTATGACAATTATTTTTTCCTATTGTCATAGTTTATGACAATTTTCCATTTTTTTTCTTTTTTTTTCCTTTTGTCATATTTTTTTATAGTTTATGACAAATTTTCCTTTTTTAACTCACTAATTTCTAATTGTGCATTTAATTTATCATAAGTTGTCATAATTAATGAAAAATTTCCTCGTTCAAATTTTCCAATTGTCATAATTTATGACAATTTCCCTTTAGCACACTTAATTGCTAAATTTGCAATTTCTCTTGAAAATTATATAAATTGAGTCTTGTTTGCATTAATTTGGCTAACAACAATCCTAGTATTTTCATGCTATCAATTTTCTTTCAATATTTTGTGCATATTTTGTCAAGATCATAGAGCTACATCACATAATTTTTATGGAGAGGAAAGGAGAACATGGGAGCTACATTTAAAGGGGGTTTTTATGTTATTTTTGCATATATTTTTGAATCCTTGTTTCAAATGGCTTTTATTCTAGATTAGATTGGTTTGCATATATATTTTATGAGATTTTTTGGTTCTCTTATTTATGTTAATCATGCCTTTTTCTATTCTTACATTTGGTGAGCCCGACATGAACATGTAAAATGTCATTTGGTTTTGTGATTTTTGATGTGTTTTGTAGATAAATGATCAAGACTTGTGCACTTGAGAGTCTAACTTGTGATATTTGCAAGATTTTCTCTTTTAGACATGCAACAAAAAATAATGTTTAATTAGTCTTTAAATTGAAATAAAAATTGCAAATAGTCTAATTAGGTGGATCAAAGAACCAATAATTTTTTATGTAATTTTAATTAGGAAGGGAAAGAACAAAAAATTCTCTTATTTTTATCACATTTCCTTTCTAATTGGAAAATGGACAACTTTTCTTGCATGTTTGATGTTTTTTTTAAATTTTAAATCCCAAAGAATTGTATGGATGTATCCTCTCCCCTCACCTCGATGGGTCTTGGGTGAAGAGAAATTCATACAATTATTTTAGAGAGGTCTTCCTTGGACCAAGGTGTTCACTTTGAATGTGCCAAGGGACGACCTTAAGCAGTAATGGACTAAAGCCAGGTCTCCATCCAAACCACTATATAAATTATACATGATTGTGACCAATAATCTGATCAACAGTGTGGTTGGGCAATATCTCTCCTCTAGTACCCTTGTGGTGCGTAAAACCTTGGTTCTCAAGACTACGAGACTTATTGCATTATTTTATCATGCCACCCACTAAACTCGATGTCTCATACTAAAAATTTTCTCTTATTTTCCAAAAACCCTCTATTCACTAATAGAAGGGGTCATCCATGCCCTTGAAGACATCCCACTCTTTTCAAGGCTCTTGGTAGAGATAGAAGTTCCTTGGGAGGTGATGACCCTTGGAATTCAAAGCTTGGTGTGCTTGAGAAGTGAGTGTACTATAAGGGGTAGCCCATGCCTCCAAGATTCTAGAATTTTCACCCTGAGTAGGTGTAGTTGAACTTTGTTCAAGTGGGAATTCAGTGGATATTGTCTTTGTTAGGAATAGTCCCAAGAGATAACTGAGAGGGGTGGGGGGAGGGGTGGGGGGGGGGGGCTGAATCAGTTATCTACAAGATTCAATTCTTTATCAAATTAAGTATACTTAAACATAAAGTATAAACACAATACCAATATTTTGGTTGTGAGGAAACCCAAATAGGTAAAAAACTTGGTGGGACTTGATACCCACTAATATTCTATACTAGTGTATAGTGATCCTTGTTAGAAGATCATTTACCCTATTAGGAGTAACTTTACAATGTATTAAGTAGAGTAGACCTGGTTAATGGTTAGACCCTATTAGGAGTCTTTTATAATTTTCCTTGTTAGGGAAGAGGACACACAATTCAAGAGATCACTGCTTAAATGGGTGAAGGCTACAACCTTCTTAATAATAGATACACACTATATTTGGAACTTGGTGAACTACAGTTTGACCTACTGTCTAGATCTATTCTAATTAATAGCACAAGTACTTTACTTGGTCACATAGACCTTCTTTTGATGTCTCAACACTTCACACACTCTGCTCTACTTTACTTAATCAACCATGAACCACACTCAAGAAATCACAAATGTCTACCTATAAATATCTTTCCTCCAAATGATATAATCAAGTTGGCCTATGACAACCATCTTGAAATCATATTAGAGAAACTATAACAAACTCAAACAAACATTCTGTTGGCTCAACTATGCACAGAACACATTCTAGGACCTATCTAATAAAATAATTGTAGATGCACACTACATATTGTCAGCTCTACCAAAAAAACTGGAACTTTCTCTGTAGGCTGAATTAACTTATGCACTCTTAACCGAACATCAATAACACTTCTCCAAGCTTAACTCCAAGGGCACATACCCTCAAGATAGGTGCAACTCAAGAACTAATAAAATCTCTGTCAGCTCTTCTAAACAAACACAAGAAACTGCTATTGGAAAATAGCAACTACATAACTTCACTTGCGTTCATCATCAGACTATGCATCCATAACTCAAACATCTCTGCACCCATGATATCATGCTGATATCATGTCCATGCTTTATATAATGAAAGCTTACTACATAAGACTTCTACATATGCTAATTTCCATATGTTGTCATCAATGAAAAACATACACTTAGTACTGGTCTACTGGCAAATCTCCAACAATCTCCCCCTTTGGTATTGATGGCAACATGTGGAATGAAAAACCACCACCAACTGAAATGAACATTTCTTTTATAACATTCTCCATTTCCTCTTCAAAACTCCCCCAAAGATGAATCCTCTATTTGCTAAAATATTTTCTAATATCCTCTATTTCCTCAACTATACTGTTGTCATAACTGAATGATGCTCCCCCTTAGTATATTACTCCTTTTTTTGATTTTTTTTTTTCATGACTCTATATATATGCCCCCTTTGACATCAATGTCAAAGGGCACCATTTATTTTAAGCACTAGTACTACTCCTAAGGTAGATTAGTCAACCTCCCACTAGTCTTGGAGGACTAATGCATTTCCTTCTTCTAAGCAGAATTAGGGAAGGAAATTACTCCCAACTTCTCCCTAAGATACTCAAAAGTATCCATAGGCAAGGGCTTTGTGAATATATATGCCACCTAATCTTTAGTACTCACATATTCCAACTTGACTTCTTTCTCTGCCACTTTCTCTCTTAGGAAGTGATACTTGATCTCTATGTGTTTTATCTTTGCATGCATCATAGGGTTCTTTGACATATTGATAGTGCTAGTGTTATCACAGTGAATAACAATAGGATAATCAATCTGAATTCCAAAATCTTTTATCATCTTCTTGATCCAAACAATTGTATAACAATTAAAGGCTGCTGCAACATACTCCACTTTTGCTATTGATTGAGAAATACAATTTTGTTTCTTGCTTGTCCAAGTGACAAGTCTATTACCAAGAAACACTGCTCCACCTGAAGTACTCTTTTTGTCATCAACACATCATGCCCAATCTGCATCAGTGTACACATGTAGCTCAATTTTTTTTGAATTAGGATACCATAGACCATAATCTATAGTACCCTACAAGTATCTAAATATTCTCTTTACTACCATGTGGTGACTTTGTTTAGGTTTTGTTGTAAATCTTCCAACTATGCCAACTGCATTGGAAATACTAGGTCTAGTCTGAGTAAGATATATGAGTTTCTCAATCATAGACTTATACAATATTATATCTACTAATGGTGAGTCATATTCTTTAGTAAGCTTGCATCCAGTGATCATGGGGGTTCCTACTGGCTTGCAATCATCCATCTTGAATTTCTTTAGTATCTGTTTCACATACTTTAACTGATTAATAAAAATTCCTTTTTTCTATCTGCTGCACATTTAGTCGCAAAAAGTATTTGATAGGACCAATCATACTCATCTCAAATTCATGTTGCATCTCCTTAGAAAATTTAGCACTAAGTTTGTCATTACCTCCAAAGATAATGTCATCAACAAATATAGCTACAAGTAACAGACCTTCAGATGTCTCTCTAATGAATAGATTACAATCTGCTACTCCTTTCTTGAATTTAATCTTGGTTAAGTATCCATCTAGTCTCTCATAACATGCTCTAGGGGCTTGCTTAAGTTGATAGAGGGCCTTCTTCAATCTGCATACCATATCAAGTCTATCTAATAAGGTGAATCCTTCCGGCTACTCAATATATACTTCTTCTTTCAAATCCCCATTCAGGAATGCTGACTTGACATCCATCTGATAAACTTTGAAGTTTTTGACTATAGCATAGGGTAGAAACAACTTAATAGCTTCTAATCTTCTCACAGGTGCAAATGTGTCAGAATAATCAATGCCTTCTCTTTGTGCATAACCATTACATACTAATCTTTCTTTGTTTCTTACTATTGTACCATCTTCATTCATCTTATTTCTAAATATCCACTTTTTTCCAATTACATTATTATCACTAGGTCTTGGGACCAATTCCCAAGTATCATTCTTAATAATCTGATCAAGTTCTTCTTTCACAGCATCATGCCAATCTAAATTATTACAAGCATCTTCAACACTTAAAGGTTCTTTCTGAGATAGTAAACATACCGCTTCATTGCTAGCTATGTTCTTTGCTTGTGACCTTGTTAAGACTTTTCCGCTCTAATCTCCAATGATGTCTACCTTGGAATGATTTATTGATGTAAACTTTGGAACTTTAGGTGATGCTGACTCATCAGACTTACGAGTATTTTCTTCACTTGTCTCAGGGTCATTGAATAACACATCAATACTATCAAACATTTCTTCAATAATTGTATCACTAGTGGAGGGTCTAGGTTCTTCTTCAATCATGGGTGAGTAATCAAGATATCTTTCTTGAATCATAAAATTTTCATGACTCTTTACATGAACACTTTCAATGATCTTTTCAATCTTAAATTGAAACATCTATAAGCTTTACTTTTCATAGAATAACCAAGAAAAATACCTTCATCACTTCTTGCATCAAACTTGTCTACTGATTCATCCCTCTTGATGTAGCAATTTCTTCCAAAGATTCTAAAGTATTTTACTATGGGAACATTACCAAACCATAGCTCATAAGGGGTTTTGTAAGTGCCAGGCCTTAATTGAATTCTATTGATGGTATAGACTATTGTATTGATTGCATCTTTCTAATAGGTGTGTGCAACTTTTCCTTCTATCATAATGGTGCGTGCTATATCAAGAATGATCCTATTCCTTCTCTCTGCAATTCCATTCTACTGAGGGGTTCTAGGTGCACTTAACTATCTCTTTATGCCATGTTCTTCACAGTAATCATAGAATTTGTCAGAGGTGAATTATCCTCCTCTATCTAATCTCAAACATTTTATCTTTAGTCTAAATTCATTATCAACCTTAGCTTTGAATATTTTGAATTTCTCAAAAGCTTCTGACTTGTCTTTTAAGAACGCAACCCACATCATCCTAGTATAATCATCAACAAACAAAATGAAATAACTTTCACCATGGTATGATCTTATTTGAGTTGGACCACATAGGTCTATATGAATCAGATCCAACTTGTTCTCTGATGAATTTTTCTTGCTCCTAAATGAATTTCTCACATGCTTCCCCATCACACACTCCCTGGATATAGTATCAACTAGCTTTTCTATGCTAGGTAGATCTCTTACTCCCTTAACATTTCTTATCTTTACTATGTTATCAAAATTGATATGACATAGTCTTTTATGCCATAACCAGTTGTCATCAACTTTAGCAAAAAAAAAACTTTCTTTTGAATTGAGTTGAAAAACATTACCTCTTGTCTTTGTGTCTGATGCAATCATAACACCATCCTTATTGTTAATGATGCATTTGTCATCTTTGAACTCCGACTGATATCCTTTTCCAAGTAACTGTCCAACACTGAGAAGGTTATGTTTCAAACCATCAACATAAAGAACATCATTTGTACTGTTCTTTCCATCCAAAGTGATGGCTCCTCTACCAACTATAGGTTTAGGAGTGTTGTCTCCAAATCTGACCATACCACCATTGTATTTGTCCAAATGAACAAACCTGCCTTTATCACCTGTGATGTGATGTGAACAACCACTGTCTATAATTCAGTATATTCTTATGTCAGCTTGTGAAATCAATGCTAGCTCTTGATTCTCTTTCTTATCTTCATGGACTATCTTGTTATTCATTTTGTCTATAATAGCAATGAATCCAATTTCTTGTTCACCAATTCTTCATCTGAAACTCCATCTCTAGCATAGTAGTATTCCTTATAATACTTAGGCTTGTAATCCTTCTTGAAATTTTTAGTTCTAGTGGGACACTTGATGGAAAATGACCGATCTTATTACATGAAAAGCACTTAAATGGTAATTGACCTTCATATTTTCCTTTTCCTTTCTTTTCTCTTTTGGCAATCATAGCAATAAAATCATCTAATGTTTTCTCTTCATCATCATCATCATCATCAAAATTACCAGAAGTTTTTGTAAATTTCTTACCATGGACTTGTTGGCACCTAAACATTCAGGCGAAAACATATACAAAATTGTCAGGGAAGTATGATCTTAAATTTTTAGTTTTGTATAATTTTCCTATAATAAAAAATTAAAATGAATAAAAGGCATGTATATTTGTTATTTTCTAGTTTCATGTACTAGGTTGTTAATTATTTCAAATTAATACAATGTTATTAATTTTTGAAAAATAAATAATAATTCTAAAAATAATAAATAAACTAAATTAATTGAAAAAGGCAGCAAGTGGGAGTTGAACCTTCGACCTGTCAAGTCGGCCTTCTTTCCTACCTATCTACCATCATACCCCCTAACCAATTAGTCTATTTGTTTTCTTCGAGAGGGTTAGGAGAAAATATTTAATTATCTTTTCTTTTATGTGTAGGTGAGAAGTAAAGTACAATTTTTTACACAAGGAGTAATTTCTTCCCTAATTAACTTTCAAATTAAATTAGGAATTTCTTTATGTATTTATTTATTTTTTCCATTTTTAGGAAAAAAGAATGGGGAGAGGGAGTTCAACACTCGACCTCTTGACCCATTCCTTTTCCTACCTAACTACCTGACCCTACCCCTACCAATTGCTCTATATTATTCCTTGGGATTGTCGTTGTAAATAAATGTATAAATTAAAGAAAATCTTATTTCCTTTGAAATAAATTTCTAAATGAATACTTTGTGTGTAGTAGAGGTTGTATTTTGAGAGATTATTATGGTTGCTAGCATACTTGTTTTTTTCCTTAAATTATATTTTATTCCTAAAACCCTAAAGTAAAAATATGTGATAAGGCAAATAATGTTGGTAAAAGATTATTAACCTTTAGGGTTTTGATACATTTTTAATTAATATCATTCTTTAGTTCTCATATCCCTAATGGTAGTCATATAATTTTACCTTGTTGTAATTTTATTTTTAAATTTAAAATTAAAGATTGTAAAGTAAAAAGGGGGTTAAGTGATTATATATTACCCTTGTAATTCATTTGTAACTTTTTATTTTTTAGAAAGTAATAACTAATGGATTTATTAATATATGCACCATTAGGGTTGTTGTCTCCTATAACACGTGCCCTAATTTAAATTATTTTGATTATTTCTTATTATTAGGGCAAGTGTCCCCCTTTTAGGATGAATTATAAATTATTATTTTTACCCTAATGGAAAGTAGTGTTTCTATTATGTGTTTTATATTGTTTGTTCAAAAGGTAATTTAAAATGAATATGTTTGGGTTAATACATTATGCAAATACATTTTGAATTTAAAATTACAATACCTTATTTCTATTAAATATTTTAGGTGTTGTTTTATGTTTTGATAAATATAACTCATTTATAAAGTGGGTGGCTTATGATTTTTATTTTATTTGCACTTTATTTATTAAAATATTTATGTGAGTTATATCATAATTTTGTTGTCTTATTTTCAATTTATTGTTAATTAATAAATAAATAATAAATAGTTTTTATGAAAACTTTACACATGTAATGATTTTTTATTTCCTTAATACCACCTAATGTTAGGCATTTTGTGCAGGAGCTTAAAAATTAGATTATTAATACATGAAACACCTAAAGTGCAAAAAAATCAATGTAATTATATGGGAAATATTTCCCTAACAACCATTGTTATGGTTTGTTATGTATATTTTTGGGGTAGTTGTATAATTAGGTCCTATGAAATGGCATGTCCTTTCACAGGGAACTATTGGGTTTTATATTTATATGTATTCAATTGTAAACAAAAGACATTACAATCAGAATCATGGAAAAAATTGAAAAGTCTCCCAAACTCACAGATTTGAATTTAATCCTCAAAATCTCATGTATGAATATCAGATAAGTGTTTGTACCTTAATGTTAATATAGTTTTTAATGTTCAATTAGTTTCTCAGATTACTCTATGAACTAGGGTATGCTACTGTGATTTTCTATTTGATGCATTCATTTATGACTAAATTGTACAATTTGAATAATGGTAGCATGGTCTAAGAGCTTGTTAGTGTTGCCTTTCGAGCTCTTAAGTTGGGTTAAAAACCATAGGACCCATTGTATAAGTTGTTTTAAATTTTTTTTCAGTAGAAGCTTGTAGGGTGATGGTCTTGCTTTATAGGAGTGAGTTATCTTAAAACTATCTTCGTTTATAAGTAGGATTGAATGTATCTGACTCTATTCCCAATTTGGCATCAGGCACTGGTCTATTCATTTAGTTGAAATTGTCATTTTATTCTTTCTGTGGTTTACATATCCTATCTGTTATCTTCTTTACAAATATTTCAATTAAGTTTAGCATTACTTTCTAGCCTTAGTTTAGATTTCAAGCTATTTGACATTTAGGATATTAGGTTTATTTTCCTCCAAAGGATTGTTAACTCCCTTTGGAAAGATTTTCTTTTGTTGTGCACATATTTTTGTAGTTAGAAAGCATATTTGATTCAAGCCTACCAGCCTTGGCTAAATCAAGCTAGAACTGTAGAGGCACTTGTTTTGTGCCTGTCAATTGGCCTCAAAATGGTCCAGCATTTTTGAGCACCAACAAATTGGTGACTCTGCTAGGTTACCTATCAGTGAAAGGCAATTTCAAGATCTCTGGTTAATGTTGTAAAGACTCTATTGGGATATAGGAACTTAGAGCAGTTATTAATTCCTCATAGAGAATTTAGGGAGAAGATCTCTAAAGAACAAGTGGTTTATCAAATTGGAACCAAACAATGAAGAAAGGATTATAGGAAGCGATAATGATCAGTTTAAATTTTTTTTCTAATCCATTGTATAACATGGATAACTATCAAGAGAACATTAATGATCAACACCAAGGGGATGAATCAGGCATGTCTCCCCTAAATGCATTCATTACTTTAGAATGGCATGATAATGAAAATCTAGTGAGTTTATTTATGAGGATGATTGATATCTTCGGTAAAATACTTTCTGATATCAGGCCAATTTTTTCAAACAAAATATATAGTTTAGGAGTAACTCATGAACAGGTAGATATTCTTCCTAAAATTGTGTATGAAGATGTCTTGGAAGAAAATGATAAAGTTACAAAAGGTGGGAATGATCAGAGAGATGAAAATCATTGGAGAAAAGGCAGTGATAAAGGATTGCATGATCAAAATAATAGAATGACTTGCTTCAGATATGAGCAGAGAGATAATAATACAAATAATTTTGGTCATGATTATAATGGTTTTGAACATAGTCATAATGTGCAGTATAATGGAAATATCTATAGTTTATCCAACAATGGTGAATACAAACACTCCCAGTATGGTGAAGGAAGACAAGAGCAAAGAAATAATGATAATTTTGGTCATAATTTTAGTAGCTTTGAGAAAAAATATTAATAAAGGATACTTACGTGTAGAGGATGAATGTTATAAAGAAAATAACAAGGATATGCATAATAAAAATGTTTGTGGTTTATCAAATAATGATAAACATTTTCGAGATATTAATAACATTTATCATCCACACAAAGATGGTGAAATAAGAGGGCAACTTGATGAGTATGTGAAAAGTAATAATCATTTGCAACCAAAAATTAATAGACATGGGCAACACATTCAAACCAGGAAGTATTTTTCACAATACAAGAGTGTGGGTTACTTGCCAGGTAATTATATGCACCCTAATATTTTCATGCCAAATTTTAATGGGGGTGATAGATATGAAAATTGATATTTGCATAACTCACCAAAAGAGGATGGTCACGTTAGATATAAAGATATGTTTCAATGTGAAAAGGAATGTAGCCTACAGAATGAAATAAGATATGGTAGTGGCTGCTACCTTATGCAAAAGGAGGAACATATGAATATTCCAAATAAGAAAAATGATAATACACAAAACAAAAGAAGCTATAATGTACCCATCCCAAAAGATGCTCACAAATTCACATGTCAGCACAGCAATAGCATGCATCAATCAAATCTGCCTACGCAGCAAGATAGTCACCAAAATATTATTTATTATCAGCATGCTAGGGTGCACATGCGGCATCAAAACATGCATTATCAACAAAATGATAATCTATATCATCACAACCATATTCTCCATGAAGATTCACACAAGTAGCTTGGAGATTCATATAAACCAAAAGGAACTCATTATTCCACACAAGAGGAAGAGAAATGTGGTGAAAGGAGAACTCGTGCAAATTATAATGCAAATTTTGTTTCACATAACCAACACTATGCAAGCTTGCATAAGCAGCTAGATGGACTTGCGCAAGGCCAAAATAATATGAGAATAACTCACACAGAGCAGCAAACAAATACTTTTCCTCCATTTACACAAATAGGAGAAGTGGAAAGTGATAGGCCACATTATCAACATATAAATAATATGTATTATTATTGGCAGCTACAAGAGAAGGATTGTGTTAACAATGAGCAGCATTATAATAATAATACAACATATCATATTGCACACCAAATTAATAGGCATGGAGATTATTATCAGCAATGTAGAAACCCACATGAGAAGCCTGGCAATTTGCAAAGTAAAGAAATACATTATCAAAAGGATTTTGGGAGAGACAAGTTTTGGAGAAGATTTTTGGGAGAGGGCTTGTGTGCTTGGTATTTTGGAGATTTGTGGATTGTTGTGGCTTCATGTTGATTTGAAATTCTCTGTGCATTTAGGATTGGGCACCTATTTGCAACATAGCTTTTAGATCTGTAGGTTGGGCTTGATTTTGGAGAGAATTTTGTTCTTAGATCTACAAGGGTTTTCATTTTCAGTTTCTAGCATTGGATCTAAGGTAGGCATTGAAATTTGCCTATTATCTCTATTTTCACGTCTATTTGTCTTTCTATGATTTTATAGTTTTCTATGTTTTCTATTTGGTAGATCTGTGTTTTTATTAGATCTAGGTATTCAAAAACCCTAGTGTAGTCGATTTATGTATTTTATTACTACTTGGCATCGTAGTGTTACTCTGGCAAAATTTTGTTAATTAATTCTTCATGGATATCCTAGAAATCAATAAATTAGTACAGGCCTATAGTTTGACTATAGAGAATGAAATAAATAATTTTGGTTGAAAATAAATCATGTTTAGGAATAATACCCAATTCTGGTATAAAATTATTCTCTATAAAAAAAACAAAAACTAGTCAAGTTAAAAGACCAATAAAATAGAATTTTATGTGGAAGCATGTGAATGTCTTAAATGGATATAATATTCTCCTTATGCTTTTTGGGAATAAGCATTTATATTTGTGGACTATTTCAATCTGTGATTATAAAAAATATATATATAAATCTTAGAAAATGATAATATTAAACCTGTTATAAAATATATATTTATTCTATAAATGAATTAAAAATTAAATGGCATTGCATATGGAAAGGCTTCATTTATAAAATTAAAAAAATTAATATAAAAAAAATTTGATTTGAAAAAAATGTGATATCAAAATTTTGTATGATAAAAAAAAAAAAATGTTTTAAATTTTTGAAGGGGCGAGGACCACTATCCCCTACCTTCCCCCCTCTGTCGAGCGGTGGCAAGAAGCACTGCTACGATAGTACTTCATTGTTGTAGGCAGTGAGTACTGTTGTAGGTAGTACTAACTGCCACCACCATCATCCGAGGACACGCAGAGTTGGATAATGCGCGGGGCTCCAGGAGATGCGCTCGGGGGTTAGGGAAGATTCGGGGTGGGGCTCGTAGGGTCCCCCCAAAGTTTTATTAAATTTAGTTTATTAAGATTTTAAAATATGATTTTTGTTTAAATTTATATGTTATTTAATATAAATTTTTTTTTAAGTTAAATTAATTTTTGTTATTAAATTTTCTTAATTAATTTATATCATCAATGTTTGGTATCATGAATTAGATTAATTAAATTATTTTTTGTTGAACATTAGTTTGTAGCTAGTGAATTTGCAAAATTATTTTGGTTAACTATTAGTGGCATTTATATTTTTGTTTGTTAATAAATCAATCTTATTGATTTATTTAAATTTGAATGGATGCTTGTCAATACTGTTTTGATAGGTTAAATTTGTTAACTGAACTTGGTTACGTTAAATTATGATTATAATTTTAAACAATTTTTCTTAACTTTGGTATAGGAATTTAATTGTATAATAGATTTAATATTTGATGATTGATAGTGGTAAATGTAAATCATTGTTCTTTCTTAGGAATGATTATTTGACAAGTGCATATGCTAATACTAAAATAGGACATTTTTATATGTTTATACTAAAACTGGACATTTTATTCTATTGAATTCCTAGGATGTTAATAGGGAACATTTCTTTTATTAGTGACATTAATTTGATTATTTTATCAAGATTCTCTTATTACTATTATGTGATTTATATTGTGTTTGGATCATGTTTATTATGAAGTTTATATGGTTATAGTTCCTTTTTAGTTCTTTAAATTGTGAGCATTGTCTTCTTGTGCATTATGTGATGTCGGGCATTAGAATGACCTAGGGGAAATAGAGGTAGGGATCTTTGTCTGTTGGATGTTGTTTCAATGTGAGTAAATGGTAATTTCTTCCACACTATTGTTTATCTTGTATGTTAACTTAAAAAAAAAATGTTCACCAAACTTAGTAGCATGTTATAGGTTGATCTCTCTTGGGTTCCCTGGCGAGGCGTTACATGCATCAACAACACCAGTAGTGTGAGTCTCATAACAACATGCAGCAAATTGAATTACAACCTTACATAGCAAGGGTAATAAGCCAGGACAATACAAATAAGTTAAAAAATACTCACGCAAAAGGTGATTACATGCAACAATATATCTATGACCACAAAAATAATGCCCAAGACACCAAGGTATATTAGCATATACCCAATATGTATTGCCTTGATTCATGTGGGCATAAGGAAAGTAATAATAGTTTCTATAAAATTCAAAATATAAAGCATCAACTTGCGCAGGAGGAATATAGCATTCAAAATGAAAAATACATTGATAATTTTAATGGGATGCCAAATACACATAATGTGTATCATGGAGAAAATAAAGGGCAACAAGAAGTCTTCACGCAACTCCAGTATTGTTCTGCAGTGAATACTTTGGCAAATCAACAAAATGATAATATATATTATCAAAATCGGGACTTGCATGAGCATATATATAATGCCAAATCTGTACAAAATGAGGATGGTGTGAAAGTGAGTATTAAAAATAAGCAATATAATAATAAATATTTTTATAAATAGCAAGACAATAGTTATGTACTTGCGCAAGGTAAGAAGGAATGTTTCAAAAGAAATATCTAGCAAAACATTAATGTGCATGAACCAAATTTATTTGGAGATTACAAGCAACAGGCTGGGAATAATGTTTATGAGCAGCAAAATAGTAATCACAAATTTAGGCATGAGGAGGATTTTGCTCATGGAGAGGACGAATATTATTTAAGGAATATTCATAATGAGCATCCATATGAGACTCACGAGCTTGCGCAAAGTAAAAGGGAGTATTTCAATAACAATAATTAGCAAAATTATTATTACAAGAAAATACAACAGAGAGAATCATGTGAGTAGCTTGGCGGTTTGCACAATAAAGAAATACATTTTCAAAAATGTAAAACACAAAATAAAGATTCATACTTGCGTGGGCTACTGGATGAGAATAAATATACTCATCAAAATTATAATGCAACTTTTAATGATTATTCACATGCCCAACAATGTAAAAACATGTAGCTGCAGCATGATTTGGCACATAATCAAGATAGTGTCATAATACAAGGAGTATATCAAGGAGAGCATGATGCACAGTTATCGAATACACATCATGAACAACCACTTAGGCCAAGTCATGTAAATGTGAAAAAATACAATATATGTCAACAAAACTATAATCAAGTTCGACAGTTTGAGATTGATACTCACCCTAAAAGGTTTACACAATTAAATAATAATAATTGTTTTTAGCGTAATAAAGGAAGAAATGGCCTGCAGGTTGAAGATAGAAGGCATAAAATACTATATGACCAAAACAAAGTTTTCGATAGAGGCAGGGTTTCATGGACAGGTAAGTATATCTTCTATTTTTCTTAATGTTATATGTTTCTTGCATTTTAAGTATAGTCCCTTTTTGAAATTATCTTTCCATTTATATTTATATGATCATTTTTGTATACATGTGCAATTAAAAATTTTAATTTTAAGAACTCATAGTTTGCCAACACGTTTTAAATAAGAATTTTTCAGATCTCTTGACTTGATGCACAAGCAAATAAACCCTATTTGATGAATGTAGATTCTAGTATCATTGAAGGTCAAGAAAAATTACCACAGAAGTATGATTGTTGCTATATAAATTTTTGTGAGTTTGTTTTTATAGCCATTAGAATTTTAATCCTGTGCAGATATTTGGAGAAATTTTTGGGGGCCATATAAGTGTTGTAAATCATAGTTTTCAGCATAAAATGATTGCCCCAACCATATGCCTCAACATGGGGGAAATTTTTACAACATTTTAAATTATTTTGGAGTGGCAAAAAGCTGAGAAGTAGCTCAGATTTGCAAAAAACGTGGCCAACATCTTGAAACCAAAGCATGCGTGTGGAGATCACGACAGAGATAGCTTTGATTATGAAGGAGATTGGGATTGTTTAAATCAATGCATTTATAACATAAGTAATGATGGGATGTATTCTCAGAGTTATAACGCATAGTATGTGTATGAGGCACCTTGCCAGAGTGATGCGCAACATACTCACATGTCACATCAGCAGCTCACGTGAAATACACTATATCATGGGCAAATGAATCTACATCAAAACAACAACCCGCTAATAAGGACACACACGGTGAGCCAAATGGTAACAAGCCTTTGCAAAATTTTGATCACACTCAGAGTCTATGAAGCTGGTTTGGTGAGATGGGGGAGAATCTAATATACAAGATATAAATGATTATTGTTTGCGGCCAACTGTTAATTTCCAGAAGTAGCCTGAAGATATGTTACAACATAAAAGAGGTAATCATATGCGTTGAAAAGGGTAATACGAGTATGTATTGACATTTAAAAAATTATTATTTTTCTTATAATTTTATTATTTACATTTTTTAGGAAAATATGTTATTATGAAACACTTTTTAATATTTGAAATAATTTGTCTTTAAATGAGAATCCTGATAAATGTTAATGATTTTGATAACTTTTATTTATTATTACATTAACATTATGTTTCAAAGTGGTCTACTTCTCCAGAGATAACTTGGATCTCGTTGCATCCAAGCATGGATGCACGTCCCCAATAAGAGCCACTATTGGCACCTAAAAATTTAGGCCAAAATATATACAAAATTGTCAGGGAAGTATGATCTTAAATTTTTAGTTTTGTATAATTTTTCTATAATAAAAAATTAAAATGAATAAAAGGCATGTATATTTGTTATTTTCTAGTTTCATGTACTAGGTTATTAATTATTTCAAATTAATACAATATTATTCATTTTTAAAAAATAAATAATAATTCTAAAAATAATAAATAAAATAAATTAATTGAAAAAGGTGAGGAGTGCGAGTTGAACCCTCGACCTCTCAAGCTGACCTTCTTTCCTACCTATCTACCCTCCTACCCCCTAAGCAATAAGTCTATTTTTTTTCTTCAAGAGGGTTAGGAGAAAATACTTATTTATCTTTGTTTTTATGTGCAGGTGAGAAGTAAAGTACAACTTTTTACATAGGGAGTAATTTCTTCCCTAATTAACTTTCAAATTAAATTAGGAATTTCTTTATGTATTTATTTATTTTTTCCATTTTTAGGAAAAAAGAATGGGGAGAGGGAGTTGAACACTCGACCTCTTGACCCATTCCTTTTCCTACCTAACTACCCGACCCTACCCCTACCAATTGCTCTATATTATTCCTTGGAAGTGTAGTTGTAAATAAATGTATAAGTTAAAGAAAATCTTATTTCCTTTGAAATAAATTTGTAAATGAATATTTTGTGTGCAGTAGAGGTTGTATTTTGAGAGATTATTATGGTTGCTAGCATAGTTGTTTTTTTTCTTAAATTATATTTTATTCCTAAAACCCTAAAGTAAAAATATGTGATAAGGCAAATAATGTTGGTAAAAGATTATTAACTTTTAGGGTTTTGATACATTTTAAATTAATATCATTCTTTAGTTCTCATATCCCTAATGGTAGTCATATAATTTTACCTTGTAATTTTATTTTTAAATTTAAAATTAAAGATTGTAAAGTAAAAACGGGGTTAAGTGATTATATATTACCCTTGTAATTCATTTGTAACATTTTATTTTTTAGAAAGTAATAACTAATGGATTTATTAATATATGCACCATTAGGGTTGTTGTCAACTATAACACGTGCCCTAATGTAAATTATTTTGATTATTTTTTATTATTAGGGCAAGTGTCCCTATTTTAGGATGAATTATAAATTATTATTTTTTACCCTAATGGAAAGTAGTGTTTCTATTATGTGTTTTATATTGTTTGTTCAGAAGGTAATTTAAAATGAATATGTTAGGGTTAATACATTATGCAAATAAATTTTGAATATAAAATTACAATACCTTATTTCTATTAAATATTTTAGGTGTTGTTTTATGTTTTGATAAATATAACACATTTATAATGTGGGTGGTTTATGATTTTTATTTTTTTTACACTTTATTTATTAAAATATTTATGTGAGTTATATCATAATTTTGTTATGTTTTATTTTCAATTTATTGTTAATTAATAAATAAATAATAAATAGTTTTTATAAAAACCTTACACATGTAATGATTTTTTATTTCCTTAATACCACCTAATGTTAGGCGTTTTGTCCAGGAGCTTAAAAATTGGATTATTAATACACGGAACACCTAAAGTGCAAAAAAATCAATGTAATTATATGGGAAATATTTCCCTAACAACCATTGTTACGGTTTGTTATGCATATTTTTGGGGTAGTTGTATAATTAGGTCCTATGAAAGGGCATGTCCTTTCACAAGGAACTATTGGGTCTTATATTTATATGTATTCAATTGTAAACAAAAGACATTACAATCAAAATCATGGCAAAAACTGAAAAGTCTCCCAAACTCACAGATTTGATTTTAATGCTCAAAATCTCATGTACGAATATCAGATAAGTGTTTGTACCTTAATGTTAATATAGTTTTTTATGTTCAATCAGTTTCTCAGATTACTCTGTGAACTAGGGTATCATACTGTGTTTTTCTATTTGATGCATTCATTTATGACTAAATTGTACAATTTGAATAATGGTGGCATGGTGTGAGAACTTGTTATTGTTTCCTTTCGGGCTCTTAAGTTGGGTTAAAAACCATAGGACCTATTGTATAAGTTGTTTTAAATTTTATTTTAGTAGAAGCTTGTAGGATGATGGTCTCGCTTTATAGGAGCGAGGTATCTTAAAACTATCTCTGTTTATACATAGGATTTAATGTATCTGACTCTATTCCCAATTTGGCATCAGGCACTGGTCTATTCATTTATTTGAAATTTTCATTTTATTCTTTCTATGGTTTACATATCCTATTTGTTATCTTCTTTAAAAATATTTCAATTAGGTTTAGCATTACTTTCTAGCCTTAGTTTAGATTTCAAGCTATTTGACATTTAGGATATTAGGTTTATTTTCCTCCAAAGGATTGTTAGCCCCCTTTGGAAAGATTTTTATTTTTTTGTGCACATATTTGTGCTGTTAGAAAGCATGTTTGATTCAGGCCTACCAGCCTTGGCTAAATCAAGCCAAAATTGTAGAGGCACTTGTTTTGTGCCTGTCAGTTGGCCTCAAAATAGTCTAGCATTTTTTAGCACTAATAGGACTGTTGCTTTGAAAGTTGTCTCACTCTTTGTTTCTATTTTCAATCTTGAAATATCAAAAGATGATATTTTGTTGATCAAGGTCTCTCTCTTGAAATATGATGTAAGCTGCATGGTCTCATCAAGGATGTTGATCTTGTTTTCATATTCTGAGTAAGAGTAGTCATCACCTTATCCATAATATCTTCTTCTAAGATCTCTCCACCATTGTTCCTGATTCCAACAGCTACTTCATTAATCCTCTGATTGTAAGCTCTGATTTTTTCCTCAGGTAGCATCTCTAATGCATTGTATCTTTTCTTCCATGTCTTTCTAAGTGCATCCTTTGCTTGTTTGTCTCCTTTAAATATGTCTTCTAGGTGCTTCCATATTTTATAGGTTGTATCTATCTTTTTTACTTCTAAAAATTCACCATCAGATAGGGCGTTGATAAGGGATTCTTTGGCAATAGCATTCTGATGAAACAATTCCTTTTGTGCATCAGTAGCATCATCTTTTACAAGGTCTTCTAAAGTAGGAATCTTGGCTGCTTTGATAGTTACATTAAAAACTTCAAAGGTAATGCATTGCAAATGGGTCACCATCTTGTTCTTGCAATCAAGATAATTCTCTCCATCGAACTTAGGGCTTTCTTTCCTGAAGTACATCATCTGATCAACCTCAAGTTATTAAACTTTCTCTCTGAGGCACTTGTCTCTGATACCAATTGTTAGGAATAGTCCCAAGAGATAACTAAGAGGGGGGGGTGGTGAATCAGTTATCTACAAGATTCAATTCTTTATCAAATTAAGTATACTTAAACATAAAGCATAAACACAATGAAAGAACACATGAACACAATACCAATATTTTGGTTATGGGGAAAAACAAATTGGTAAAAACCCTGGTGGGACTTGATACCCACTAATATTTTGTACTGGTGTATAGTGATCCTTGTTAGAAGACACTTTACCCTGTTAGGAGTAGCTTTACAATAAATGAAGTATAGTAGACTTGGTCAAGGGTTGGACTGTGTTAGGATTCTTTTACAATTTTCCTTGTTAAGGGAGAGGATGCACTATCTGAGAGCTCACTGCTCAAATGGGCAAAGGCTACAACCTTCTGAATAATAGATACACACTATATCTAGATCTTGGTGAACTGTGCTTTGACCCGCTATCTAGATCAATTCCAATGAATAGAACAAGTACTTTACTTGGTCACATAGACCTTATTCTGATGGCTCAATACTTCACACACTCTTCTCTGCTCTGCTTAATCAACCATGAACCACAGTCAAGAAATCACAAATGTCTGCCTATAAATATGTTTCCTCAAAATGATATAATCAAGTCAGCCTATTAGAACCATCTTGAAATCATATTAGAGAAACTATAACAAACTCAAATAAACATTCTGTCAGCTCAACTATGCATGCAACACATTCTAGGACCTATCTAATAAAATAATTGTAGACGCACGCTACATACTGTCATCTCTACCAAAACAATTGGAACTTTCTTTGTAGGTTGAATTAACTTATGCACTCCTAACCAAACATCAATAACACTTCTCCAAGATTAACTCCAAGGACACACACCCTCAAGATAGGTGCAACTCAAGAACCAATAAAATCTCTGTCGGCTCCTCTAAACAAACACAGGAAACTGCTACTAGCAAATAACAACTGCATAACTTTACTTGCATTCATCATCAGACTATGCATCCATAACTAAAACATCTCTACCATGTCTTCAACATATATCCAAGTGTGCAAGGCTCCATGATAACTATACAGACAACCATACATAGAACACTACCTGTTACTCTGTCAAGAACACTACTGACACCAGCTGCTATATAACTGTCTGTACTAATAGTTAACCTATGCACCCATGATATCTTGGTGATATCATGTCCATGCTTCATATAATGAAATCTTACTACATAAAACTTCCACATATGCTACTTTCCATATGTTGTCATCAATGACAAACATATAGTCAGTATTGGCCTACTAGAAAATCTCCAACATTCTTTCCATCCTAGGTTGTGGTATGTTTGTTTAAATTTTATAACATCCATTCTTCTAGATGTGTCTTGTGTGAGTGTTCAAATATTTCAAACACTTCAAAAATATTACAAACATTGTGAAACCTTGAAAAACATTTCAAAACTTGTCAAAACACTCAATTTGGTCACCAAAACTATCTTGAAACCTTGTGAATATAATGGATCTTCAAAACATGCATTTTTAGACCTTGTGGCATGATTAGGAGTCTTCATCCTAGTCCTCATTTTACATACCTTAGATTGCATTGCATTTGTCCCTTTGTACTATCATTATGAAAGCTGTTAGCTTTAGCCATCATTTAAAGACCCTCATTATATAGTCTTTCTCATATTCCTCATTTTTCATTTACATTCCTTAATAATTTTTCAAAAATTTCAAACAAAATCCTAGTCTTAGAATCTTTCCTTATGTTAATAAATAAGGGATCTTGACTTTGTTGATATTTTTATGAATCTTTTCTCCTTTGTCCCTTTTCCAAGTAAAAATATATCTTTGTCTTGAAGGGTTTGACTTGGTCCCTTATCAATTTGATCCTTTTTTCCTTTTGTCCCTTTTTCAAAGTCAATATCCAATTTTCAACTTCCTAAGCTTATACTCCTAGGTTTACGTTTTCCAAATATTTTTCTCAAAATTTTCAAAGTCCAAAATCCAAGTTGCATAAAGCTTTAGTTTTCATATAATATCTTAATTCCAAAATCCCAAAAACATATTTTCATTTTGCATTATCATTCAAAAATCCCAAAAAACTTTTAAAATCTGCATATCTCCTTAAATTATATTTTGCATTATCATTTCCTAAAAATTCCTTGCATACTTTAGGTTGCATTATCATACCCTAAGTTTTTAAAAAAGCCAAAAAAAAATTGCATTTTGTATATAGTCATCATGCCAATCATGAAAAGGAAAGGTTCCTATTGTTTTGTGTATACTTCACAAACACCTTTTGACCCAAGACAAACTGCATCATTTCAATCATAATGTTTTGACCCAAATGTGACATACCCTTCAAGACAAGAGAACCAAACATTTCATGACCCAAGATACATGAAACGTGTCAATATTCAAACACTTCCTAATCTATGACAAATGACATTCTCCAATACATACTTGAATAAAAATTTGATAGACAAATTGGAGAAAGGAATTAAGCTTGTGGAAAAACAAGTAGAAAATGCTAAATGGAAGAGAAAAGATATGGCCAAACTCTGTAAATGCCCAAAAGAAAGGTTTTGTGAAATTAACAGTAAAGCTCTAATTTCAAAATCACAAATACCAAAACCTTTTTCACAACTACATGAAGAAAATGAAAGCTTCAACCAAGCCCAATCCAATCGCGTTCAAGAGAAAAAAAATTCAAGCAAGTCCAGATCATGTTCAAGTCAATAAAATTTCAAATCAATATCCATGCAATCAAATTTCAAATCAATAATTATGTTGGGACTCTAAAATGTTAGATAGTTTTTAGAGTCTATATTCTGTGATTTTCCCTAAAGCTTAATCCATTACCTCAAAAAGACCATTTTTAATGGACCCAAGTTCAAGTGCATATAAGTAGGCCTGATGATTTTCATAAGATGGTTCTTGGGAAATGTCTTCCTCACCTTTCATTTAACATATTAAGTTGGTTAAAACTCCCAGAATTCAATTCTAATAAGTTTCGGAGGTACCCATTTGGAGGTTAGTACCCAAATCTGCACTTTGCATTTTGTCTAGTTTTCACTGAATGGCCTACTTTGGAAGTTTATATTTAACACCTAATTGATATTCATTATGAAAGGAATGTTGCATCATATTTTAGGAATGAGAGTGTGTCTCCGTGTCAATTTTTATATTCTTAAAGGTTTGTATGATCAGTTTACTAAGGCATTTTTGTTTGCATTTTATTCAGTTTTAATGAATGTGGGAATGTAGAGTTTTAAGTGGCCTACTTTGAGATCATGAAAATTAACCAAATCAATGATCATGAGGAATTGAATGTTATTATATATTATAGACATGAAAATAAGTCTCCCTAACGATTCCCCTTTCCTTAGTCAGTTCCAAATGCAACTTCTACAGTTTCACTGTCTTTCATTTTAGGATGTTCTCGAGGCATGACTTTGAAGATTAATCCATGATCATCAGTTCATCATTTATTGAAACTAATTATAACCTTTCTTTATATATATAAAAGAGATCCTTATATTGGAAAGTTGACTATAATATTGCATATGACTAAATGTAGTGCTTTCATAATGGAAACAAAGTCATATAGTGTTTTTGAGTTAGCACACAATATCAGAAGATCAGAATTTGGCTAAGTATAGAAGACTGGAAATGTTGGTAGAGTATCAGAAGGTTAGAGCATCATCACATGTGTGTATGACCTAGTTAAGGTATGTGCGCTTGAAGTTAAGCTTGTATGTATGTATTCAAGCTAAGTCTAAGAGCACATGATTAGATGAGACCATTTGATGAAGATATAGACAGTTGAAGAGGTACAACCACTGAATGCCAGAACAGAACAAAGTATGCAGCTGACTGTTGGTAATTTTATTAGTGATGATAATGTTTTTTTGTAAAGGCTATACACCTATTGTATTTAGATTATAGGCATGAATTATGTTTTTATGTAAACACGCTTGAGCCAATTCAATTGGAAGCATTGTATGTAATTTCTTATAGGCCGACCTAGTTAATTATTTTGATAAGCACATATAAATATGAGATACACCCTTTGTAATAACAATGGTAGTTGATATAGAGTTGAGAGAAGTAGATTAGAAGTGTATGAAGAGTTTTTAAGATATATTAGAGCTTTGCAAGAGGTCAAATAATCAACGCATCAAAGGAACTGATCTGACAAGCAGTGTCAAAGCACTATTTCATCTAGCAGATATAGTGTGTATCTGAGATTAGAAAGTTGCAACCTTCACCACTCTAGTAGTGAGCTCTAGGATAGTGTGTCCCCAAACCTAATAGGTTTATTGTAAAATAATCCTAATAGGGTTTGACCCTTGACAAAGTCATTGTACTAAAAGCATTGTAAAGACTACTCCTAACAGGGTTAAGGATTTTCAAACAAGGATCACAATACACTAGTACAAAATATTAGTGGGTGTCAATTTCCATTGGGGTTTTTACCTATTTGGGTTTCCTCATAACCATATTGGTGTTATGTGTTGAGTTCATGTATCTTGTTTATGTTAATGTTCATTTCAGTACTTAAGCATTTAAGTTAAGTTTCAAGAGTAAAGTAAAAAGATAAAATATAGTGAACACTCATTCACCCCCCCGTCTCAGTGTTCCCATTCCTAAAAATTGGTATCAAAGCTCTGGTCCTCAACAAATAAGTTTAACCACTTGAGGAGATCATGGTTAAGACAAAAATGAAACAACTAAAAAAAATCTTGAAGCTACTCTTGAAGACCTTGACAGATCTAAAAATTAAATTGAAGAACTAAAAGAAAAAGTTAGTGATTCTCAAGCAATCATCAAAAGACTAAGAAAAGATTTGAAAGAGTGTTCAAAAAGTGATTTGGAGAAGATGATCAAAAATATAAATGAAGAGAACACATCTCTAAAAGATCATATTGAAGAGTTGGATGAAAAGCCAACTAACAATCAAGAAGTTGATAGGAATGGGAACACTGAGAGGGGGGGGTGAATAAGTGTTCACTATATTTTAAATTTTCACTTTAATATTTATTCTAAACTTAAATGCTTAAGTACTGAAATAAACATTCACATAAACATAAAACATGAAATCAACACATGACACCAATATGGTTATGGGGAAACCCAAATAGGTAAAAGCCCCGGTGGGACTTGATACCCACTAATATTCTGCACTAGTATTTTGTGATCCTTGTTAGAAGATCCTTTACCCTATTAGGAGAAGCTTTACAATGCTTTAAGTATAGTAGACCTTGTTAATGGTCAAAACCTATTAGGAGTCTTTTACAATGATCCCTATTAGGGGAGTGGACTCACTGTCCTAGAGCTCATTGCTCAAATGGTGAAGGCTAAAACCTTCTGATTTCAGATACACACTATATCTGCTGGTGAATTGTCACTATGACACTACTTGTCTAATCAGTTAATTTGGTGCATTGATGCTTTGACCTCTATAAAATATCTAATGCATCTTATTCTATCTTTGCATACCTCTTCTCTACCTATCACAACTCTATTACAACTTCAATGTCTAATACAATGGGCACATCTTATATTTATACACTCATACAAAGAGAATAGTTAGTTCAGCCCTATAACTAATTAAAAACAATGCTTCCAAATGAATTGGCTTAAGAAAGCTTAAAAATCATGTTGACAACCTAAATATAATGGGCACATGGCCTTTACAACATTACATTATAATCACAAACCAAAATGCTAACTGTCGGCTCCATGTTTTTTTCTCTACTAGCACACACTGGCTGTGCAACTTCAACTGACTGTAACTTTCACATGTTTGCATATCTACTTATGCACTCATAGAATAAGAATAATTATAGTCTAAAAAGCTTAAATTCTAGGGTGCATACCATAATTCACCTGTACACACATGTGCTGATGCTCTAAGCTACAGGAACTCTATACACTATCCAGTCTTCAACACTTAACTGAATTATGATCTTTACACTAAGTGCAATGACTCCAAATTTCTATATGACTTTGTTGCCATAATGAAAATACTATATCTAGTCATATACCTCAGTATAGACAACTTTCCAAAAATCTCCCCCTTTGTCATTGATGGCAACAAAGGAATATGGCTAAGTTGCTAATTGTTTCTTTACACAAAAAATTTTGTCTTCTATACATTTTTATACATAATCTTATATCTCCTTATATGTATATATACTCCATTTCTATACACAACTCTCCCTTTGACATTAATGAAAAAGGTGCATCCAAAAACTATATATACACATATTCACTGAGGGAAAACATCTGAATATGAAATTTTGAGGTTCTGGATCTCCTTCTTCCAAAAGGTTATCAGAGAGTTAACTATTTGGAGATGGGCGCATAATGCATATTGAAGCTTCTCCATCTTCTCCAAGTCACTGATGGGACCATGATCATAAGTCACCATGGTGGAATCAATCTTCTTTATATTCTGATTGAGGATGTTTAAAGAGGGCGCAAGACCATTCCTCAACTGAGTCTGTCTAGACCTTATCCTCGTTATCTCTTTTTCTTCCTTCTCAATCTTGTCTATCTATCCTTGGTAGAAATTGTTGCACATGTTCACATCAGTGGATGTGTTTGTCACTAAATTCTTCACCTGCTCAATCATTTCTTCTACCTCTTTTATCTTCTTGAAGTGAGCATCGTTGATCTTGTCTTGATCCATGCATGCTGCAATGATCTTTCTTCCTTCATCAAAAAAATTTTTAAATGATTCTTGACCAGATTTGAGTGAGCTCAAGTCTAGTGCAAAGTTTCTTATCAGTTCATTGAGTCTCTTCTTTAAGTACTTATCTTATTCTACTATGGATGCAGATTCTTCTAGGCTAGAAAAATTGCTTTTGAACTATGAGAGGACTGAACTCAAATCATCAACAACATGTACTTTTAGCACTTTCTTATCTTCTGACAGAAAACTATTCAAAATATTCCTTGATTCTACTAGGAGAGGATTCCTCATAACTTGTTTTTCTTTTTCCTTCTCCATAGCCAAGATGTTGAACTTAATTAGGTCTTCTTTTTTCCAGGAGTCCAAACTACTTGTTTCAGGAGTCAAACTTGACAACATGCTGAGGAGGGAGTGATGGGAGTGCTATCCATCACTTCTTGTTTTACCTTTGCAAGATCAACAAAAGTATATTCTTATTTATTTTCTACCTTTTCTTTTTATTTCTTATCAGATACATCTTCTATGAGTACTTCTTATTGAGTGGGAGGTGTATTGCTCCATAAGATTCTAGCTTCTTCAGTACTAACGAATGCTTCCTCAAACTTGTCCAAATCCTTCTCAGTATCTTCCATGGCTATCTCCACATTATCAATGATAATAATTCTACCTTCGTGTGATTCTGAGATGGGCACAAACGTCTCTGCCTTTGTTTGAGTTTCTATTATGGGTGTTGAGTCCTGAGGACCTATCACTGGTACATTGAAGGTCTCTACTTCTTTGTCTTGCTTACTAGGTGCATGAGTGATAGGCACAGTAGGTGGTTTTATGTGTTGTTCTAATAATACCTTTTCAAAGGCCTTCTCTATTTCCTTTGTTATCAGCTCATAGTATTTCTTCATAATGTGAAGAGTTCTCATCTTTTTCCTTAATTGTGACTTCAAAAAATTTAATATCAATGCCTCTTCTTCTTTATAACATACTAGCAGAGTATCTTCTAATACTCTTTCTCTGATCCTTAGATCCTCTTCATTTTCTTGTCTCTTTTTCTATTCTAAAATATCCCATAATTTATTTGGAATAGAGGTTTTCAACTCAAGGACTATCTTCTTGAACTTCATCATATGTTTGACAATCATACTATGTATTTCTAATTTGTTAATCTCACTATATGTGTCATAATACTTCCCTACTTGATCAATTCTTCCCTCATCAATAGTTCTTGTGCTCAAAACTTTAAGGCTTGGCCTGAATCCTACCTTAGGAGGTGCTTGAATGTTTTTCTTGCTCCTTGTAGCTTGCGAGGATGGATGACTAGTGCTAGCTTCTTTCTTCCTCTTGACTATAGGCTTATACTCTGGAGGAGTGGTAAGATTAATAGTATCTATGGGTGCATAAGGAGTATTATCCTCTTTACCCTTATGACTGTCATCTAATTTAGTTTTCATCTTCTTCAACTTAGGATCTTCTTGTTCTTCCTTTGTTTCTATGCCTTTCAATTCTAAGGAAATATTTTCATCCCTTTCTTTATCAAGGTGTACTTGAGACACACCATGTATTCTCAAGATCTCAAATGTGACCTTAGAAACTTTTCTTTTAGTTGTAGCACTGTTTAGCTTAGCATCAACTTATCTTGTCTTTTCCTCATAGGTTCCCCCCCTAGGTTCATTAGGATCTTTGGGGGCTATTAGAAGTACTTACAAATATGCTTCAAGGACCTATTCTTCTACCTCATAGCTAAGTGGATGAATCCACTTAGTTCTTGGTTCAACAACTTCCATGCATGTAGTATTAGTCTCCACCATAAAACAAATTGTATCCTTATATTTCTCTAAAATGCTTTATGGAATCCTATATCTCATCTGCATCTTCCCTCTATAGGTATTCAATTCCAATGTGACATAGTCTTTTAGTGTGCTTTCTATGGATGCTTTGCTGGATATCTTAGGCATTGTTGGAATGGACTTGTCCAAATACAAATCTGAAACTCTTCCAACTATATGAAGGTACATATAGATGATTAGGGACCCAAACCTGAATATCTTTATCTTGTCATGTTTGATAGCTTTGATGTTATCTATCAAATGTGCATGCAAGATCTCACACAAGTTGAATTATCCATCTTCCTTTATAGGTCTGTTGGCAGCTAGAATAGTGCCCACAGACACACTATTCACCTTACTGGTGTGATGAAATCTCTAACCCAGTATCATTGACATCAATTTGATGTCTACTTTCTTAGTTAGCTCAATATTCATGTTGTGCCTATCACTCCTTGACTTACATACTTTCTCTACCATTTTCCTGACATTCTTTCCCACTGGAAGGATGGCACCTATCCTAGAAAGGAATGTCATCTCATGTATTAGATCACTTGTGATTTTTACTAGAACATCTCCAATCCAAAATAGATCATCATGGATTCTACTCAATAAGATCTTTATCCATTCTATCTCATAGAATTCATATGTCGTAGCATACTCAACAATAGGGTGATCATTCCATTTGGTGTATTCATCCATGAATGCTTTATCCTATTTCAACATGGTATCCATGTGTGCCCTTAACCTATCTAGTCCAACAGGTTCTTTCTTATAGTAGATGTAAGCCCTTATGTCTTCCACATGCATGATGCCCATAGGTGCATGGGAGAAATCTCCCTCTAAATCATCTAGGGTTGATTTAAATGGGTGCCTCTTGAAAACATATCTTTTCTTCTTAGCGACATCATAAAAAATGGGAGTGGCGATGAATTACTTGTTAATCACTTTCCAACTGAACTTAGAGATAATCTAACTTCCAAATTGGCACAACTAGCTAGGGTTTCTACAACCAACCAAATGCACTGCAAACACTGATAGTTCAATCTCCAAATCTTCACAACAACTTCCAAGGTTCAATCTTCTCTTCAATTGCTTTGAATTTGAATGCAATGAGAGGACAAACAACTTTCTATGTACTTAAAGTGAGAAAATTTTGCCATTAATGCAAGTCATGTAAACCAGGCTGTCACTTCAAAATTTCCAACTTGAGTTCTAATAACATTCAGCATGTGCGCTCTTGCATGAATGTTCCTATACACTCTAAAAGCTTAAGTCCAAAGGCACATACTCTGAGGATTAGTATACCATCCATGTAGGGGTCTAGAGCTCAATTAGCTCCCCCTATGACCCTAAGGGCCATTTATCCAGATGTAGAGGGTGTGTCCACTATAGATGCATCCAATACATTCTCATTAGTTGTGTCCTTCTTTTTCTCTAACCAAATCATGCTCTCATCATCTGAGGCTTTGACAAAATTAACTTCTCCTACAAGATCCAAAACTGGTTCTTTGGCCTTTTTAGGGCTTTCTTGACCTTGCGTCCTTGATCTATAGAACCTTGAGATATGTCCAACCTTGTTACAAGACTGAAAAATGACTGGAGGTCTTATATTCCTTGGTGCATTGACACGAGTCACCATTCTACATTGTTTTTCGATGTGACCATTATAGTTACATATCTAGCATGTAACATTCTGAGAACTTATTACATTTGTCTGATTCTGATTCCTCTGATCATGTTGAGTCTTGTTCTTCTTACTAGTCTTGCAATTCATAGCTTTATGACCAAGTCTATTGCATGAATAACAACAACCACTAAAAGATCTTACCTCTATACAGTTCCTTGCAATATGTCCATGCTTGTTACATAAAAATAGGTGCACTCTACAGTTTTGCGCTCATTCTTAGGAGAACCACCATTTTCTTTGGTTTGATCTTCAATCTTTTCAACATCAATAGAGTTATTTTGTGAATCCTTTCTTTCTCTCATATTTTCAATCTAATTTTGTGCTTCATTATATCCAATATAGCTAGTGTCTCAGTTGGCTCTTCTTACATACAACTGTGATTCTACCAAATCAGCACTGGTGTGTAATTTTTCAATATGATCCTTTGCCTTTTTCAATTTAGATTCCAAGCTTTCTTTGATATTCCTTAGCTCCAAGATTTCTAAGTTAGCTTCCCTTAGTTCTTCATTGAGTTGAAGATTCTCCTTGACTTGTTCATTATAGACATCTTGATTGTTCATTAGTTTGTCATCAAATTCTTTAAGCTCACTTAATAATTATGCATTTTCTTCATTCAACTTCTTGACTTTTTCTTCAAGATCACTGTTAGAGCATCCTTTCAAATCCTTTCTTATTCTTTTGATAACTAATTGAGCATCACTAACTTTTTCTTTTAGTTCTTCAATTTCTCTTTTTGAACTATCTAGGTCTTCAAGAGCAGCTTCAAGATTCTTCTTCAAATGTTTCATTTCTACTTTTTCCATGATCTCCTCAAGTCGTTAAACTTCTTTGTTGAGGACCAAAGCTCTGATACCAATTTTTAGGAATGGGAACACTGAGGGAGGGGGGTTGTGAATCAATGTTCACTATATTTTAACTTTTCCCTTTAATAATTATTCTAAACTTAAATGCTTAAGTACTAAAATAAACATTCACATAAACATGAAACATGAAATCAACACATGACACCAATATGGTTACAGGGAAACCCAAATAGGTAAAAACCTTGGTGGGACTTGATACCCACTAATATTCTACACTAGTGTTTTGTGATCCTTGTTAGAAGATCCTTTACCCTGCTAGGAGTAGCTTTACAATGCTTTAAGTATAGTAGACCTTGTTAATAGTTGGACCCTATTAGGAGTCTTTTACAATGATATGTGTTAGGGGAGTGGACTCACTATCCTAGATCTCACTACTCAAATGTTGAAGGCTACAACCTTCTAATTTTAGATACACACTATATCTACTGGTGAATTGTCACTATGACACTGCTTGTCTAATCAATTCCTTTGGTGTGCTGATGCTTTGACCTCTAGAAAAGATCTAATACATCTTATGTTGTCTTTTCATACCTCTACTCTTCTTATCACAACTCTATTACAACTTCCATGGCAAATACAATGGGCGCATCTTATATTTATACACTCATACAAACAAAATAGTTAGGTCAACCCTATAACTAATTACAAAAAATGCTTCCAAATGAATTGGCTTAACCATCTTTACAAAACATGTCAAAAACCTAAATACAATGGGAACATGGTCTTTAAAACATTAAATTATAATTGCAAACCAAAATGCTAACTGTCAGCTCCATGTTATGTTCTTTGCTAGCACACACTGGTTGTGCAACTTCAACTGACTATAACTTTCACATGTTTGCATATCTACTTATGCACTCATAGACTAAGCATAAGTATAGTCTAACAAGCTTAAATTCTAGGTTGCATACCATAATTTATTTGTAGACACATGCACTGATGCTCTGAGCTACAAGAACTTTGTACATTATCCAGTCTTCAACACTTAACTGAATTCTAATCTTTACACTAAGTGCACTGACTCCAAACTACTATATGACTTTGTTTCCATAATGAAAACACTATATATAGTCATATACCTCAGTATAGACAACTTGGAAACATAAGTTTATGATGAAAAGATCAAGGAGAACCTTTAGCTGAATGAAGAATTGAGGCAAGCAAACATGGAAATCTAGGAGCTAAAAAAGAACAAAGAAAATTTGGAATTTGAGTTAAGAGAAGCTAAGACTCACATTGATAAATTACACAAAAGTAAGGATCTGATAGAATCTCAGTTATATGCTCAAAAGCTTAAACAAGATACCAGAGACATTGGATTCAATGAAGCACAAAATCAGATTGATGAAATGCGAGAAAGGATGAAAGCACCATAAGACACCATAGATGCTAAGGAGAAAGGAAATCAGACTAAAGACAATACTGAACCATCTAAAGATGAGCGTAAGCCAGTAGACTAAACTTGTTATGCATGTAACAAGCATGGACACATAGCATGGAACTATAAAGAGGTAAGACCTTTCAATGGTTACTGTTATTTATGAAATAAATTTCATCATAAAGCTATGAATTATAAAATAAGTTAGAAGAACAAGACTCAGAAAAATCAAAGAAATTAGAATCAACCAAATGCAAGAAGTTCCCAGAGTATTACATGTCAAATATGTAACTATAATGGTCACTTAGCTAGATAGTATAAAATGGTAACCCATGTCAATGCACCAAGGAATTTAAGGCCTCTAGTTATTTGTCACTCATGTAACAAGGCTAGACACATCTCAAAGTTTAGTAGATCAAGAATGCAAAGTTAGGAAAGCCCTAAAAAGCTAGAAGAATCAATTTTGGATACCAAAGGAGATGTCAAGTTTATAAAAGCTTTAGAAGATGAGAGCTTGACTTGGTCAGAGGCAAAGAAGGATAAGACTGATGAGTATGTATTGATGCATCCAAAGTGGACACACCCTCTACATTTGGATGAATGACTCTTAGGGTCATAGGGGGAGCTAATTTAGCTCTAGACCCCTACGTGGCCGGTATACTCAACCTCAGAGTTTTCACCTTTTGATTTAACCTTTTGGAGACTAGCAGAACCTATATGCAAGAGCGCACTACCTGACTAATTGCAGAATGAAAGTTGGATATTTTTAGTGAAAGTCTGGTTTACGCGGCAAGCATTAATGGTGAAATTTTTACTTTAAAGTACATAGAGACTTATAGATCACTCACTGCATTCAAGTTTGAGTGATTGGAAAGCACAAAATCCCTAAGAAGTTGTTTGTGAAGGATTGAAGCTTGATTCACTAGCAAAGAAGTGTATTTGATCGATTGCAAAAGCCCAAATCCATTGTCACGATTCAAAAGTCTTTTGGAAACCTAATTAAAGAGATGCACAAGTAAGTTATGGCTACTCATATTGTATTTGATATTGTAGAGAAGAAGAGATATATTTTCAAGAGGTACCCTTTCAAATCTACCCTAGATGATTTAGAGGGAGCATTCTCTCGAACCCCTATGGGTGTTTTGCATGTTGAGGATATCTGTGCATACATTTATTGTAAGAAGGAACCGGTAGGTCTTGACAGAATTAGAACACACATGGAGACTATGATGAAACTAGATAAAACCTTCCTTGATGAGTTTGCGCAGTTGGAAAACCATTCCATAATTGAATATGCTACGGCCTATGAGTTTTATGAGTCTAAATGGGTAAAACTATGAGTTGGTTGCAAAGGAAATAGAGAAAGCCTTTGAGAAAGTTTTTATGAATATGCACATGTACCCACCTACTACACCCAAAGCTCAAGTACCCACAAAGGCAGCCAAGGAATCAGTGACCACAAATGTACCATTTATAAGTTCTTAGGATTTAGTGCCTATAGTTGAAACACTTGTATGCAAATTAGATTTCTAATAACTAGAGATGATAAATTAACTATTACAAGCCAATAAATCAATCTAATGCAACACAATGAAGAATACAAAGTAACTATAAAATGATGAAACTAAATTAATTACCTTCACCTACCATGCAGCTTGTCTCCATTATCCTCCTAGCCTTGATTTTTGTAGAGGTTGAGCTCTCAGATTTCCAAATGAAGCCTTCTCCCAACATGCTACCTAAGTGTGGAGATTTTATGAAATGAGTGCACAATAGCTTATGCAATCTAATGGATGGAATGCAAATGAAATGATGATAATATGGATTGATTGCTTTTAGAATGCTTAGATGCTTGAATGCTTGGATGCTTGATTTCTTGAATTCTTGAATGCCTATTACAAAAATACCTATTAGCTCACAAAGGGGAAATGTGACTCCTTTTATAGAGTTTTGGAGGATCTAAGCCTAGGTGGGACAATCCTAGGGTTAAGAATGAAAGGCGGAAGATCCTAGGGCTAGGATTGACTTGTTTGAAGGAGTTTGAGAGAAAGGGGGATGTAGTTGGAATGTGAGAGGAAGAATAGGGATGATGTTCCTCTCACATTGACATGGAGGAGAAGGTGCAAGGGAAAGACACATGTCAAGTGTCTCACAAAGACCAAAGAGAGAAAGAGGGAGAGACCTTTTCCTCATGAGGACTCTTTGCACAAGTGTCCTATGAGTCACCTTTGACCCTTAGAGGTGGCTTGAGAAGCACCTTAGGAATAGGGACTGTCTCTTGACTTGGTTGTTGAGAGGACATGTGGTCATGAGACCAAGTCCTATGAGGCCACATAGCCCTTAAGAATAGGACATGTGTGGGTGAGGATAATTACTAATAAATAATTAATAATAATTATTTATTTTAGCCAAGATGATGTGTCAAGTGAGTGGGTAGATGAGGTGGACTAGGAGTCTTAGTCATATTTAGGTGATTGTATATTTATTTAAATCACTTTAATAAGACTAATTAGAAGACTTAGGATAGAGGAATAGACTATAGTGAATTCACTAAATAAATTGAATAATTTATTTAATAAATAGAGGAATCATTATTAATTAAATAATACATATTTAATTAATTTATAAAGTCAATAGTAAGTAAATAATAAATATTTAATTAATTAATGAAGCCATTTTTTAGTGTATACATTTTTCCCCTCTTTGAAATAATGTGTTGGTCATATTGTTTCAAAGAAAAAAATCAAGCATTTTTGCCCCTGCCCCAAACAATGTCTTAGATGACCTATGCATGCCCCCTCGAGAGATTGATTGACAAAAATATTATTTGAATTTTTAGTTGATTTTGTTATTTTTTTAATTATTATTTTTGAATTGTACAATCAATCTCATGAAAGAACGGTAGAAAATGGGGTGGAAGGGAAGAAAAATGGGAGATAGGGTCCACACACCAAGCACATCAGACCCACAGGCTATAAATAGGGCTAAGGGGTCCATAATAGGCTCATTGCACACACTTGTCATTCGGAGATCAAAGTGCAAGAGAAAAGAGAGCAGAGCCATTAGGGTGTCGTTCCCCTTGTCAGATCACCGCTTTGAGAGGGTCAGACACTTCCAGCGACCACCTGATTCAAGTGAACCGGTAGGTTATTCGATCTTCTTTGTGATTTCATGATTTGATGTATGGTAGAGTAGAATTTTAGCATGTTTAGGGTAGATGGAATGATAGATTAGATTAGAATTTTTTTTTGTTTTTGAATGATGAATGAATGCGTAGTTTCAGCATAGCAACTAGCGATATATGCACAAAAAATTAAAGTTTCTACGCATGCACTGAGTGCAGCAGCACATGCATTTGAGAAGAAAATTAGTGTTGCGCATATATAAAATAAAAGTGTGCATACGTATTTGTTGCGCATTTGTTTAGATTTTTTGTGCAAATGTGAAAACCTGTGCAAATGTTAAATAATGCTGCGCATGCATGATGCAATACTACACATGTGTTTTAGATAGTAGAATATGGTCAAAGTTGATAGTCATTTAGGTCAAACTTGATGTCAATAAGACAATTTGATCTGTCGGTAGTTGATGTTGATCAATTTGATTAAGATAGGCAACATTGTAGCATGGTCGCTAGTTAACCAGTCTTGTTTATAGATAATTGATATAATTATCTTGTTGAAACACATGATAAAACATGTTTGAAACTGATATGATAAGAGAGATAGATTGATAGATCAGTTTATTGAAATCTGATAGGTTGATTATTGTTGACTTGAATAGGAGGATATTACAGATAGTCTGATGTCATGGGAGAGATATCCCATTACACAGAATATGAGACCGGCACTATCAGAGATTAACAGACTAGTGATTGGAGCATCTAGGTTATACTATGTGATTTACACGCCTGAGATTTGGGTGAATCTGAGTATGATGACTACCTTGGCAGAGAGATGGCTCTCGGAGATGAGTACCTTCCATTTTCTGATAGGAAAGATGATAGTCACACTAGAGGATGTATATCACATCCTCTATCTTCCCATCATAGGTGAGCTGGTTTAGTACGATTGGCACGGTGGAGTCACAGAGTGCAGAGCCGTCTTTGGTGATGATGATATAGAGGATGGAGAGATTAGTTGGGAGGACATGGTCAATTTATATGACCCTCTTCTAGTGGTTCTAGTAGGGGAAATTGGGGGATTTGTATGCCTTGATCATAGGTCACATGGATTTGTAGTTGGATGGGGCCTCACATTACAGCGGATGATGGAGGGGACCCGATTTACTTGGGGGGTGTGTTTATTAGCACATCTTTATCATGATATGCATTAGGCGGTGTACCATGGGGGTGCATCTCTATCGGGAAGTGTGACACTACTCCATGTTTGGGCATGGGAGCACATTACAGTGACACGACCAGTGGCCATTATATTTCAGGGTGCAGGGCAGCCCTACATTCATTTATATTCCTTAGTTTTTTTTCAGGCAAAATTGGGCCATTTAGAGTTTTGGCAGTATACATTTGATACTTTAGATACAGTGACATGGAGACCATACTTAGATTGTGAGCCATGGGATGATGAGTGACAGCTAGGTTTTTGCTTTGATTCATGGTGGTTGATAGGGTGAATGCCCTTTATTTTGAAGAGACAGTTGGTCAGCTAAGTTCTGTGCTAGTTTGGTAGGATACAGGGCATGCCGTAGGGAGTGATAGAGTATTCTCATACTCATCAAGAAAGATGGGACTAGGAACCCATGGCATCATTTGATATAGCCCAATAGGAGTTTTTGGACATGCCATTTTAGGCATGGACCATGAGGCAGACAATGGTAGACCCTGGGATGACTACAGATCTTGAGCAGTTCTTGAGAGACTTTCCTGTACCACAAATTATAGATCCAATAGCTAGGCCTCTAGAGAGAGATCCAATAGATAGACAAAGGGAGAAACTCTGAGGGAGAGATAGATGTAGGTGAGGGAGACAAGGCAGTGATGATGGTGGAGGAGGAGATGGTGGTGGAGATGGAGGGAGAGGGGATAGGGTAGGACCACAGATAAGGGGAGGTGGAGTGAGGTAGAGGAGATTGATGCCTCCCCTAGCTAGACAAGGATGGAGATAGTCTCTGGCATAGCTAGCATAGGTAGCTGTAGGAGCTCCATTATAGGTACTAGTTGCTCAGGTATAGATACTAGCTACCCCAGTACAGGGACCAACTGCACAAGTATAGGTGCAGGGATAGGATGAGGCAAACATCTTATTGGCATAGGGGGGTGTTGTATAGGGTGGCCAGGTTCATGATGACATATAGGATGAGCCATTTGCTGCGATGGAGGATGTACAGGCACAAGATGAGTAGGCAGACATGGATATTAGGGGACATGATCCCTATTTTTAGAGAGATGCTACTGAGGAGGAGCCAGATATTGATGCACTACTATTCCAACTAGAAGTTACATAGGTGTAGGTAGACTAGGTTCTAGGTCTAGAGAGATAGATTGAGAGGATGGATAGATAGATGAGAGTATTGAGACATGAGTAAGATGCAGTGCTTGAGAGACTTAGGGAGTTAGAGATGCTACTAGATGAGTTGCAGTGCATAGAGGAGTTGGATCCTCATGGAGATTGTATCAGAGCCATGATACATGTCAGGAAGGAGATATCCTACTAGTGAGAGGCATATAGATAGGTGGTCCCAAGGGATCAGTGGACCCGGAGTTATAGGGAGAGCTTAGTGGCTATCAGGATGGTAGTTCATGATAGAGGGGCACCAGCTGGTGGAGAGGGTGTATCATCACACCCTCCTAGAGCACTGACAAGTTTAGGAGATTAGGGTGTATCCTCAGCATCAGGGAGTTTAGCAGCATAGGGCCACATTGCATCCCCTAGACAGTGGTAGATAGAGTCTGGAGGTAGTGGTTCATAGATTTTGAGAGAGCATTGTATACACTATTGTACCATTATGTTTCATTGTGTCATTATATTTTTAATTGATGGACACTGACTATGGACACATTGTTATTGATTTATATCATTGGACATTTGGACAGTTTTGTTGTTGTATGGACTTTATATGATGGATGCTATATGATTGACTCTATATTTATAGTGGTGTAGTTCTATCATGATTTGCTTTGATGATTTATATACTTGTGTGTACTAACATATGTAGGATGTGATGATTTACTTTAATATGCATAGAATGGATATTTTAGAATGATTTATACCCAATTTACTTTCTTTGTGATGCATAATGGTTAAAAATCTAACATATGATGTTAATATAGAAATGCGTGTCCTAAATGATGTTTACTAATGCTATGATATAAAACAATGTAGATAGTGGATAATGAATGGATACTTAATGAACAATGTAATAAACAAATGCATGATGATAAAATACATGTAATGGATAATAAATGATAGTGTAATGCAAATTATGGCTAATGTAATAAATGATAATATACCTAAGATGTTTGAATATAACAACCGATAACATGATAATGTACCTAAGGAAAAAAAATGATTATGTGCAAAATGTTAAATGCAAAAAGTTGTAATATTTTTGGTTGTCCAAATGTCCTCAACTAAAATAGCAATGTATCTGACACAAGAAGAATACACTAAGAGAATAGATAACCTAATAAGAAAGGTAACCTAAAAATATCTATAAAAGGAGCACTAATATGTAAGTTATGAACTGTTTAAATGAAATGCAATATGAATGGAATGTATCTCCACAACTTTAGGTAACATCTTAGAACTTCATAATAACTGGAACTTAAGTTTCATCATTGAGCTCATTATGTTGCAAGAAAATGCAAGCATCATGGTATAATTAAACCAAGATGACCTGAGAACTTCTTGCATGGAGTTTAATATTGCAAACTTGACAAGCATCTAGGTATAATTAAACCAAGATGACCTAAGTTTTGTTCACATCACAGATAAGGAATATTCCCTCTTACATCGGGGAACAAATATTTGGAGTTGAGGTATGTGTTGGCATATCACCATAAATAGCATATGTAGAACAACATGATTTGGATGTTGTCAATACTATTTAATTAATTACCTTCACCTACCATGCAGCTTGTCTCCATTATCCTCCTAGCCTTGATTTCTTGAAGAAGTTGAGCTCTCATATTTCCAAATGAAGCCTTCTCCCAAGATGCTACCAAAGTGTGGAGATTTTATGAAATGAGTGCACAATAGCTTATGCAATCTAATGGATGGGATGCAAATGAGATGATGATAATATGGATTGATTGCTCTTAGAATGCTTGAATGCTTGATTTCTTGAATGCTTTAATGCCTATGAAAAAATACCTATTAGCTCACAAAGGGGAAATGTGACTCATTTTATAGAGTTTTGGAGGATCTAGGCCTAGGTGGAACAATCCTATGGTTAAGAATGAAAGGTGGAAGATACTAGGGCTAGGATTGACTTGGTTGAAGGAGTTTGATAGAAAGAGGGATGTAGTTAGAATGTGAGAGGAAGAATAGGGATGATGTTCCTCTCACATTGACATGGAGCAGAAGAAGGTGGAAGGGAAAGACACATGTCAAGTGTCTCACAAAGACTAAAGAGAGAAAGAGGGAGAGACCTTTTCCTCATGAGGACTCTTTGCACAAGTGTCCTATGAGTCACCTTTGACCCTTAGAGGTGGCTTGAGAAGCCCCTTAGGAATAGGGAATGTCTCTTGACTTGGTTGTTGAGAGGACATGTGGTCATGAGACCAAGTCCTATGAGGCCACATAGCCCTTAAGAATAGGACATGTGTGGGTGAGGATAATTACTAATAAATAATTAATAATAATTATTTATTTTAGCCAAGATGATGTGTCAAGTGAGTGGGTAGATGAGGTGGACCAGGAGTCTTAGTCATATTTAGGTGATTGTATATTTATTTAAATCACTTTAATAAGACTAATTAGAAGACTTAGGATAAAGGAATAGACTATAGTGAATTCACTAAATAAATTGAATAATTTATTTAATAAATAAAGGAATAATTATTAATTAAATAATACATATTTAATTAATTTATCAAGTCAATAGTAATTAAATAATAAATATTTAATTAATTAATCAATCTATTTTTAAGTGTATACAACACCTACAAAGGAAGAAAAGTTTGTGCCCATGACAGAGTCACAAAAGGACAACACTATCATTATTGATAATGTAGAGATTGATATGGTGGCTACAGATAAAGACTTGGACAGGTTTTAAGAGGCTTTTGTAAGCACACGAGAGGCTGAAATAGTATGTGGTGACAATTCACCCAAGTTACAACAAGGAGGTAAAGAAGAAGGGAAGGAGATAAAAAAAGAATAAGAAAAAGAAACACAAAAAGAAGAAGAGAAAGAGACAAAAAAAAATAGGAAGAGAAGGTAGAAAAAAAGAAAGGAGAAGAAGAGGTAAAAGAAAGTGAAGCAACAGATAATTCATCCATTGAAATGACAATAAGAGTAAAGCAAGAAGTGGTGGATAGCACTCCTATCAATCCATTACCCTTAGCATCATTGTTGACAAGATTGACACTAGGCACCACTAGTTTGGATTCTTTGGGAGAAGAAGACCTGATCAAGATCAATGTCTTAGCCATGGAGAAAGAAAATAAAAAATAGGTAATGAGGAACCCCTTGTTTGTTGAATTAGTCAACATATTGAACAGTCTATTACTTTTAGACAAGAAAGTGTCTAAGGTCAATACAGTTGATGATGTTAGCAACATCCTTATAGCCTTTAAGACTAATTTTTCTAGTTTGGAAGAATCTTAATCTCAAGTTACAGAAGAGAAGTATATGAATAAGAGGCTAAATGAATTGGTTAGAAACTTTTCACTTGACCTAAGCTCCCTAAATATTGGTCAAGCATCTTTGAAGGAGTTTGCAACAAAGGGTAGAAAGATTATTGCTGACTGTATGGATCAAGATAAGCTAATAGATGATCATTTCAAAAAGATCGAAGAGGTAGAGGCAATGATAGAAAATGTAAATAAATTAGTGAAAGATCCCTCCACCGATGTCAACATGTGTAATAATGTGTACTGAGGATAGATGAATAAGATTGAAAAAGATGAGAAAGATATGTCTATGATAAGGGAAAGGTAGACACTGCTCATGAATGCTCTTGCACCCTTTCTAGATATTCTAAATTAGAACATCAAGGAGATTGATGCCACCATGGTGACATATGATCAAGGTCCTAGCATAGACTAGGAGAAGATGGAGAAGCTACAATATGCACTATGCACCCATCTATAGATTGTTAATGCACTGATTGCATTTTGGAAGCAAGAGATCCAAAACTTACATATAGCATATCTGAAATGTTCTAACAATGTAAGTACTTGTAGAGATAAAAATTTTGAATCACCTATGTCATTAATGTCAAAGGGGGCATAATGTATAGAATATGGAATCTTGGATTGTTATATGTAAAGAAGATGTATAGTAAAAAGTATAAGGGAGATATATGTTAGAGTATGATAAAGGATTTTTTGTATAAGGGTACAGTTAGTAACTTTTCCATATTCCTTTGTTGCCATCAATGACAAAGGGGGAGATTGTTGAGAATTTGAATATACTTTTGTATATGACTAAATATAGTGTTATCATTATGGTAACAAATTCATGTAGTGTTTTGGAGTCAGCGCACAATATCAGAAGATCAAAATTTGGCTAAGTATAAAAGATTGGACAATTAGCAGAGTACTAGAAGGTCAGAGCATCAACAGACATGCATATGACCTAGTTAACGTATGTGCCCTTGAAGTTAAGCTTGTATGTATATATTTAGGCTAAGTCTAAGAGAACATGATTAGATGAGACCATATGACAAAGATAAAGATAGTTGAAGAGGTACAGACAGTGAATGCTAGAACATAACAAAGTATGTAGCCGACTATTGGTAATTTGATTAACAATGATAATATTGTTTTTTAAAGGCTATGAACCTATTGGATTTAGGTTATATATATGTAATTATGTTTTTATGTAAACACGCTTGAGCCAATTCAATTGGAAGCATTGTATGTAATCGGTTATAGGCCAACCTAGTTAATTGTTTTCATAAGCACATATAAATATGAGATGCACCCTTTGTAATAACAATGGCAGTTGATATAGAGTTGAGAGAAGTAGAGAAAAAATTTTCAAAGAGTTTTTAAGATGTATTAGATATTTTCAAGAGGTCAAAGCATTAATGCATCAAAGGAACTGATCTAACAAATAGTGTCAAAGAACCAGTTCATCCAGAAGATATAGTGTGTATCTAAGATCAGAGGGGTGCAGCCTTCACCACTTGAGTAGTGAGCTCTAGGACAATGTGTCCCCACCCCTAATAGGGTTATTGTAAAATAATCCTAAGAGGGTCTGACCCTTGATAAGGTCACTGTACTAAAAGCAATATAAAGACAACTCCTAACAAGGTTAAGGATCTTCTAACAAGGATCACAATACACTAGTATAAAATATTAGTGGGTGTCAATTCCCATCGGGGTTTTTACCTATTTGGGTTTCCCCATAACCATATTGGTGTTATGTGTTGAGTTCATTTATCTTATTTATGTTAATGTTCATTTCAGTACTGAAGCATTTAACTTAAGTTTCAAGAGTAAAGTAAAAAGATAAAATATAATGAACACTGATTCACCCCCCCACCCCACTCAATGTTCCCATTCCTAACACCTTCATCCAAGGTTTCAAACCATGAGGGTCCCATTTGATTGGTTTGTTAAGATAGAACATAACATGTTTTAAAGGGTGGTTGATGCTGAGAGAATAAACTTTGCAAAGTGACCATTTTTGGAAATTAATAACTTCATGTCAGATTGTTTTTTTGAGATGAGGATAATTTTGTTGCACTCTATGAAGATGAATCATCTACCAGTGTTAGTGTCTCACCCCCAAATCATCATTTGATATTTTTAGTTCATCTCCTTTAGAGGTTGTTTTCAGTGTTTGTGGTTTGTGTCTATTGAATGAATCTAAACAGGTGTTTCCAAGTTTTAAAATCTTATTCCTTGTTCATCTTTATGGAAATCTTTCTGATAGGGTGATTCTATGTAGCACAAAGTTCATGTTAACTAAATTTCAGCATCCAGTGATAGGTTTTGAACAGTGTTTTAAAGGTGCAATTGGAGGCATGTTATTAATTTTTGGTGACTTTGTTGAAGTTGTTTAAAATCAATGTTTTCAAGTATCTAGTGTTGTCCAAATTATTTCTAGTTGCTGGAGTTGGCCATCCAGATCATTTTCAAGGCTAGTTGATTGAAATCAAAAAATAATTAGGCTGGACCCACTTGGGGCCCATCCCGCCTCATTATTTTAAAGATAATTTTTTCGATGCGCTAGGTAGGCCATCTATATTTTTAACTGCTAGCACACACCATTCAATGGATTGTTAGCTATGAGTATATAATAAATGAGGGCTGGAAGGTATTAAGTGGAAGCTACTCTTCTTTCCAAATGTTATCCACATCCTTCACCAGATTAGGTGCACTATGTTTCTTAAGTGCTGGGCACACATTTTGATTAAAGGGGCTCACACTATGATGAAGCGTGCTCCCCTTAATGCCACAAACACATAACAGAAATAGAGAAACAACAACAATAATATGCAAGAACAGAAAATTGGCTTCTTATTATCTCCACAAATGTGGAATTACAAACTTTCAGAATTACAATATGCAAAGCCACATGGGCATTCCCTTACAATATTATTTAGGACAAAGCCTCGAATCAATACCCAAATCTACTACCCAGAACTATTCTGAATTGCCTAAGACAATAATACAGCCTTCCTTATATAGGCAATTTCCACCGCCTGGGAAGGTTCCAGAATTTTAGCCAATAAGGCCGACCAACTTAGAATTATTTTATTTTACATTTTATTACATCATAGTCGGCTCAAGATAACCTTTGAAACCTGAACAGAAATTTTGAAGAAAATTATTTTCTGCCATTTCAGGTTGCCCAACTTCCGAAGACCATAAGTCATCACCAGTTGACCCGCTCGGCTATTATAACCCCATTTCAAAAATGCCACGAAGCATTCTACAGGCTTGGCCGGCGCAAGTGCCCATCACCCAAATTTTCGACCTCATCCAGGGCCTCTAAAGCCTTTAAAATTGAGTTCAAAGTTTCTGTACCCTGCTGCCAATACCGAAAATCTTCAATATCTTCCAATATACACTTGATCTAGCAATGAAACTTTACTGGCATACTTATATGACCAAAATGAACCTCCAAGAAAGAAATAAGATCATTCTGAGCACATATATGAAAATTACCAAAAATAGTAACTTTCCATAAATAGCAGCTCTACACAAAATAGCCCTTATTGAATACAAAAAAAAAAATATTTTTGGGTGATGCAAGATTACTCTTACACCCAGGATGCTCCTGCATCAGACACCCTGGGTAATTTGAGAAGTGACCCTGTCACGACTCAGGTGTGCAGAGGAAAACCAAGATGACTAACCTCCTCCTTTGTCAGCCATGATGAATCTTCAATAGGTCATCCTTTCCATTTGACCAAATATTCTTCATATGTCATGTTCCTTGTGCTTCGGCCAACACGACTGTCCAGTATATCTTCGATCTCCTTAGTGTCTAAACTAGTTGCTGGAATACTCCACTGTGCTGCTGTGATCTCATCTTCAACACCTCCTTCATGATACTCTGTCAGATCTGAAATGTTAAACACTGGCGAAATATTTAGCTCAGTAGGTAATTCTACCTCATATGCATTTCCTGAATCATGTTTCTTCAATATCCTACATGGTCCAAACTTCTTCATTTTCAGCTTGTTATATGTACCAACTAGAAACCGCTCCTTCCGCAAATGAACCATGACTTCATCACCAACCTGAAATTCCTTATACCTCCTTTTCTCATCTGCCTTAGCCTTATACTGTGCATTCATTTTGGTAATATGCTTCCTCACCTCCTCATGGATGTTCTTCAAGTGTTCTGCAAAATCCTCAGCTTCAGCACTACTTATTTCTCGTTTATCTATCTTCCTCAATTCAGATGCATTTCTTGGACTACTTCCATATATAATTTGGAATGGTGATTTACCAGTGCTTCTATTGACAGAATTATTGTATGCAAATTCTGCCTGTGATAAAATTAAATCCCATCCTGTTGGCTTATCTCCAACCAAACATCTCAGCAAATTTCCCAAGCTCCTATTCACCACCTCTGTCTGTCCATCAGTCTGTGGATGATGTGATGAACTAAACTTCAAATCTATCTTCAACTTCTTCCACAATGTATGCCAGAAATATCCAACAAACTTAGTGTCCCGATCTGAAACTATGGTCTTTGGCAAACCATGAAGTCTCACTACTTCTCTGAAAAACAATTCTACTACATGAACAACATCATTAGTCTTCTTGCAGGGAATAAAATGTGCCATCTTTGAAAATATATCAACTACCACAAAAATTGAATCGTGTCCCTGCTGTGTCCTTGGTAAACCAAGAACAAAGTCCATGCTGATATCCTCCCAAGGCTTCTCTGGTACAGATAATGGCTGATACAACCCTGTATTCTGCTTCACTCCTTTTTCCATCTGACATACTCTACAACTCTGTACAAACTTCTTCACATCTTGCTGCAACTGTGGCCAATAATAATTCTCACTAACCAAACTAAGGGTTTTGTCATGACCAAAATGTCTAGCCAATCCTCCGCTATGCTTCTCCTTGATGAGATTCTCCCTCATAGAACTTTGTGGAATGCACAACTGACTCCCTTTGAATAGCATACCGTCCTAGATGATGAAATCCAACCATTTCGTCCTGTCTAGAGTAACAGGTTTTGTACAAGCTTTCCAAACTTCACCAAAATCAGGATCCTCTGGATACAAATTCCCGAGTTCCTTGAACCCAACCACTTCAATCTACATTTCTATCAGCAATAGTTGCCTTCTACTAAGAGCATCTGTAACCCTGTTAGACTTTCCACTCCTGTGTTTCAAAACAAATGTATAACTCTGCAAAAACTCAACCCATTTCAAATGCCTTTGATTCAATTTTCCTTGACTATTCAAATATTGCAAAGCTTGATGATCAGTATACAAAACAAACTCCTTAGGAAGTAGATAATGTCTCCACTTTTTTAATGCCTGAACTATAGCATAAAATTCTTGATCATAAACAGAATATTTCCTCTTGGCATCATTTAACTTCTCACTGAAATAAGCAACAGGTTTACCTTCTTGGCTCATAACAGCTCCTATTGCAGTACCACTAGCATCACAATCTACTTGAAACACCTTATTGAAATCTGGAAGTGCTAAAACAGGTTGTTCTGTAACTTTTTGTTTCAATAATTGAAAACTCTTTTCTGCTCCTTTAGTCCACTTAAACTCTTTTCTATCCCCTCTCATTGTTTTAGTCAAGGGTCCACAAATACTGCTAAAAAATTTTATAAACTTTCTGTAAAAGCTAGCTAGACCATGAAAAGATCTTACCTCAGTATCACTCCTTGGAGTAGGCCATTCAAGGATAGCCTGTACCTTCTCTGGGTCCATTTTTAGACCTTCTGCTGAAACTACAAATCCCAAATACACTAACTCTTTCTTCACAAAACTGCACTTCTTCAAATTAATCAACAATTTCTCTTCTCTCAACTTCTCAAATACCATATGAATATGCATCATATGCTCATCCAATGTCTTACTAAAGATCAAAATATCATCTAGGTAAAAAATGACAAACTTACCCAGAAATTCTTTCAGAACCTCGTTCATGAGCCGCATGAAAGTGCTCGGTGCATTGGTTAGCCCAAAAGGAATGACTAACCACTCATATAGTCCTTCCTTTGTCTTGAAGGCAGTCTTCCATTCATCTCCTTCTCTAATCCGAATCTGGTGATATCCACTCTTCAAATCTATCTTTGAGAAATACACAGCTCCACTCAAACAGTCCATAATATCATCCATTCATGGCAATAGAAACCTATACTTGATTGTGATCTTGTTTATTAATCTAGAATCTGTACACATCCTCCACTCTCCATTCTTCTTTGGTGCTGATACTGCTGGTACAGCATAGGGACTCAGACTTTCTCGAATCAACCCCTTCTGTAACAACTCATGTACTTGTCTGTTCAACTCTTCACTTTCTACTGGTGTCATTCTGTGTGCTGCCTTGTTCGGCAAACTCGCTCCTGGGATCAAGTCCATCTGATGATTGATCTTCCTGACTGGTGGTAATCCATCAGGCACGTTATCGAATATAATATCCTGAAACTCACTCAACAAATCTTCAACTTCTACAGGAACATCTTCTACTTCCTCTTTACCAGCTTTTGGAATTAAAGCAAAACACACATGCTCATGCCTCATACCATCTAGGAATTTCCTTCCATCAACAAATGTTATTCTTGCATTATCACATACCTTTTCTTCGGTCTCCTTAAAGGCTTTAGCTTATGTCACACTCCATCCTTTGTCAGGGAATAGGTATTCGCATGATCATCATGTACAGAACATCTGCCAAACTGCCACAGTCTACCCAATAACATATGACATGCATGCATAGATATGATATCACACAATACCTCATCTTGGTATCCACCAATCTTGAACTTCACCAGGCATTGTTCATTGACCATGACCTTGTGGTCATCCTGTACCCAGGCAATCCGATATGGATGTGGGTGTTTCTATCTTTTGAGCTTCAACTTTTTCACCATCTCTTCTGACACCAAATTGTCAGTGCTCCCACTATCAATGATCACATCACACCATTTACTCTCACACTTGCATCTAGTGCGAAACAGGCTCCTCCTTTGTTCAGGTTCATTCTGACCACTCAGCAAGACTCTTCTGTTAATTAGCGTTTCTCCTCTTTCAGAATCTTCAGAATTTGATGATCTAGCATCTTCATCTACATGTGCAACTCTGGCCTAGCCTTCATTTCTCCTATCTATTATGCCTTGGCGTTGAGGACATTCAAATGCCCTATGACCTTCTTCTCCATAGTGAAAACATGTTCCACGGAAGCCACCTCTTCCAGATCCTTGTCCTCTTCCTCTTCCTCTCTGATCTCTATTATTTTGATCCTAGAAGTGATTAGAATTGTTTCCTCTCTGATTCTGGCTGCTACTGGCCTCATCCTTCTTTTTCGGATCTTCATTTCGGCCACCATATGACTGTCCACCAGATCTTCCACCAGGACCTCTTCCATTTTGTCTGCTCTCAAACTTCTTGTTCAGCTTTTCATCTACTTTTAGGGAAAACTGGTATGCCTCTTCAATACTATTAATTCGAACCAGATTTAGCTCCTCCTGAATGCTTGGCCTTAACCCATTAAGGTATCGGGCAACTTTCTCTTTATCATCTTCTGCATGGCCTATTCTGATGAGAAGGTGATAGAACTCCTCTGTATACTCCTGAACAGATCTTCCTGCTTGCTTCAAACTCTGCATTTTCTTCAGTAGGTCAAGCTCATAATCAACAGGAATGAACTGTCGCTTCAATTTATCCACCATCCGATCCCATCTCGTGATTTTCTCCTTTCCCCTTCTATTCCACTCCAACTGAATCTCTTGCCACCATATCTTCGCATGACCTTTCAGTCTGGCCTTCACAAATTTTACCCTATCAGGATCCTCAACATCTTCATACTCAAAATATTCCTCACATTCATTGATCCAGTCGATCAATTCTTCTGGGTTAAGATTTTTAGAAAATGTAGGAACCTCAATTTTAGGTCTTTTCCCAATCTTAGAAATGGCCCAAAAAAGTCTTTCTTCCTCTTGGTTTACAATTTTGACTTCTCCTTGATATTATTCTTCAATTTCATCCTCGCTTTCATCTCTGACATTAAGATTCATTCCTCTGCGAATTTCTTCTTGCAATGCTCGCACTTGTCTCTGCAGCTCTCTAACCTCAGGTGTCACAGCACCAGCTCTTCCGCCACGTTCTCTTCATGGAGGCATTTTGGCAATGCACGCTAAAACCCTAATCGTGGTCCTGGTGCAAATTGCCTCATAGTCGGCGATCTGTTTACACACTCAAGAACTCCTACTCTGATACCACTTGATGAAGGGTGCTCCCCTTAATGCCACAAACACATAACAGAAATAGAGAAACAACAACAATAATATGCAAGAATAGAAAATTGGCTTCTTATTATCTCCACAAATGTGGAATTACAAACTTTCAGAATTACAATATGCAAAGCCACATGGGCATTCCCTTACAATATTTTTTAGGACAAAGCCTCGAATCAATACCCAGATCTACTACCCAGAACTATTCTGAACTGCCTAAGACAATAATACAGCCTTCCTTATATAGGCAATTTCCACCGCCTGGGAAGGTTCCAGAATTTTAGCCAATAAGGCCGACCAACTTAGAATTATTTTATTTTACATTTTATTACATCATAGTCGGCTCAAGATAACCTTTGAAACCCAAACAGAAATTTTGAAGAAAATTATTTTCTGCCATTTCAGGTGGCCCAACTTCTGAAGACCATAAGTCATCACCAGTTGACCCGCTCGACTATTATAACCCCATTTCAGAAATGCCATGAAGCGCTCTACAGGCTTGACTGGTGCAAGCGCCCGTCACCCAAATTTTTGACCTCATCCGGGGCCTCTAAAGCCTTCAAAACTAAGTTCAAAGTTTCTGTACCCTGCTGCCAATACCGAAAATCTTCAATATCTTCCAATATACACTTGATCTGGCAATGAAACTTTACTGGCATACTTATATGACCAAAATGAACCTCCAAGAAAGAAATAAGATCATTCTGAGCACATATACAAAAATTACCAAAAATAGTAACTTTCCATAAATAGCAGCTCTGCACAAAATAGCCCTTATTGAATACAAAAATAGAAATATTTTTGGGTGATGCAAGATTGCTCTTACACCCAGGATGCTCCTGCATCACACTATCAGATGGAATACTGCACCCATCCTCATAAATGGGATGCACCAATTGAAGGACTGAGTGTACCCACTTCCTTTGGTGTTATGCATGTGTATTTTAATAGAGTGTGTGTCTCTTTGTTGTTGCACATACCTTTGCAAATAGTGTCCGCAACATTTAACAAGGAATGTTGGGAAAAACAATGTAATAGGGTGCCATGTGCACCAAATAAACAAAATTCCTCATGCACCTTTTTGAAGCACACCATATAAATCTTGTATTCACCCCTTTGGAGGGGCATGTGGAATTCAAATGAAATGCTTCCAAGTCTCCTTGCAGTGTACCAAGTAATACACATAGGAAATATTAAGGATTGCGCGCATGCCAGACATGGAGTGTGCCAAAATAGTTGCAGAATGCACTAAGAATGGAGATGGTGTTGTTTCATGCCCAAAATAGGAAACAAATGAAGTATTTACAAAGCCCAAACAAAAAGAAAGCACTAGGTGCATGGGCATAGAGGATTTGGTGGGCGTGAGCCAGGGGGAAGAAGTTTTCATTGGATTTTTGTTCAGTGTGGTTTATCCCACATTTGATATGCATAATGTATTAGAGATTTTTAAAAGGAAGGATACTCTGATGAGAAGTAAAGTAGAGAAGAAGGGAGGGCTTTGTGGAGGGTCATTTAGTTGTGTAGGCTTGTGTAGTGCATGTCAGTCGGGCATGCATTAAGGAGTATTATTTTGAAAGATAAGATATTATAAAATCAGTGAGATTAATCCCACATTGCCACCATGTGAATGCCTTCAAAGTTATTCAAATACCATAACACACAATTGTATTGTGTCCAAGTATGGACACTGGGATGAAGGCCAACCCATGCATGCATGTAGATCAAGGTGCTGATAGGGGAATGATATGGTGATTGGTTGGTGATGATGAGGAAAAAATTTTTATAGTAGTTCACACATGCAGGTAATGTAATTTTGACATGTCATAATTGTGCAGGTCTGATGCATTGAGATGCATGCTAGGTCTAACGATGGGCGTGATCCTGTAACCATGAAGATGTCCAGATGTTAGCCATCATGGGAATGCAACTTGTTGACAAGTGTCAAACAATGATGTGGTGAGATCAATGTAGTTCATTTCCCTAGTGGTTTGTGGAATGAATGAGATTGTGAAACTTGGTGGAGAGTAGTGATAAAGTAGTGAGATAGGTTGTTAGCAAGTTGTCTTGAGATGTGTGTCAGATCGATAGTTGGTGCCATTTCACAAGGGGAAAGATTTGTGATGGATAACCACCAAGGGGTTGCGACATGCCAACACGTGTCGATCGATGACCTGGCAAATGGATGCCCAATTGACACCCAGTTAGAAAGATGAGAAAACTAGAGGGTGACAAGTGTCACATGTGATGTATAAGAAATCCAACAAGGTGATGATGTGGTTAGTTGACCCAATCAGGTAGTGCCACATGGCACATTGGGGCCCACTTTGGATATTTAAAATTTTTTAGAAAATATTTAAATGAATTATAAAGTTGGACTATACAGAGAAATTCAAATATTTAAGATGACTGTCTACTCATGGAAATGTTGCCTGGGGACTTCATTTTTGCCCATAGGTATATTATATGTTTTCAGAAATGGCAGATGATAAGGATTGTAATGGTGATGGTTAAATTTAGATTTGACTAATTTGGTGAGAGAACTAATGATTTTTTCAATTTGAGATTATAGTTTGGTGAAATGGTTATTTAGAAAAATATCAGATTTATACATCCGACAGGGGGGAAGGATCAGATTTCTTACAACTTGGTTTTCCTTGCAGATATCTTCTGGGGTATATTGGAGAGATCATATTTGTTTATTATTTCCAAGTGCATTAACTATTGATTTTATTTTCTTAGAGGGGAAGTAATTATTTTTCCCAAGAATATTTTGTAGAGGTACAATCAGATCAGATTTCATTCTCCTACAGACCTTGGGATTGTTGGTTAGGTTTAGCATTTTTGACCTAAGTGATCTATTGCTTATTGCATCCTTGTCGCTATAAAAGTATTTTTATGATCATTTAGAAGGTGATGGCTAGAAAAATCTTGAGACACAGGAAGTTGAAAAGCTAAGTGTGTATCCTTGGTCCAGAGTGTAGTATGTGAGCTACTAAGTTGTATCAGTATAAAGGAAAAACCTTAAAAGTCTTTTGCATATTGTTTAAGTGTTGTATTCTAAAATAGATTGTAATATGGGAATTTTAATCTTCACACTTAATGTATTTTTCTAGTTTTTAGATCTCTCCTTTTATTGTGCTTCTTGAGTCTTGGGTTTTCTAATTCACTGCATAGGGTTTACTTGTGTATATGTTTTATTTCTCAGCCTTGATCTAGGATCAAGTTAAAAGTCTATGACTAAAACATAGATTCATTTGGTTCAGGTGAAGGATGTTTTGGAAGAAGTGCATGATTCTGGTTTACTATGTTTATGGCTTGGAATATTTGTTCTTGTATTCTGTATCTACTTTAGATATATCTGCCCAATGGAAAAGGCACTGATCAGAAATTAGTATCTCCTTTAGTGATGCAAGTTTGGCATAGTTGTTTATATTATGCAATAAATCAAATGAAAATTCTTTCTATCCTTTTATTTTTATGGTTGTGTGGTATCAGTTTCACCATAGAAATGGAGAGTCAATGAATGATTGGTTATCATTTAGTACTTTCTTGCTATTATCTTCTTTATTGAATGTAGTCTTGGTATTGTTAAGAGTGTTTTAATTACTAGATTAGGTGCACCCACCTTGGTTCTACAGAGCCAGAAGTGTAGAGGGTAGTCTTGTCCCTATAGTTGGTCCAATTACCTATAGATTTCCCCATATTTGGAACTAAACCCTCCTAAAAATTAGTCTTAGGTATATTGGTGTCTCTTTGAGTGTAAAATTCATTTCGGGAATCAAAAAATTCAACCAAGTTCCAAATAAAACCTTTGAACCCATGTGTGGCATAATTCAACCAATCTTCATTCCAATGCAACCAAGTGTGACTTAGGAAATCACATAATCTCTTTTACCCATTAGGCAATCAAGTCAACCAATTCCAATGTCACAAAAATATTTACCTTCAAGAATATTGTATGTTAATGATCACCCTTCAAGAACAAGTTAAAATATGTCATCTTTTGAATATAAATCAAGCATGAATAATGACCAAAATTTCGTGGGATATGTTCCATCAATAAATTCTTCACAACTTGAAAACATTAATGTTGTCTAACCAACAAGATCAACCAAGAAGAAAAAGTTCAAATTTAAGGTAATACAAAGAATTTGTTTCAAAAATTGGATTGTAGGGTAAAAGAACAAACCCATGTCACACTTTTATAAAGGAAAAAGCTAACAAAATCAAAACTATTCAACTTCAATAGCATAAAAGAGGCTCTTTTGTCTGGAATTTGAAAATGAAGTAAAATAATGAAATCTGTATAAATGTTTGAAGTTTGTGATTATTATATTTAATATTTATTTTGAATAAGAATTGATATATTTTAAAAACTTTTAAAGATGATTTTTCAATCATTGAAAAATGCTAAAAATATGGGGTCTAGTTCCCACCAAAAAACTATATGTAAATAATTTTTTTTCCTCTAATTTAAAAATATGTTATACATGGCATATATAGCTAGTACATGAAAAAATAAAAATTGGTTTTTGACCTATATTGTGTATTTTATAACAATTGTAATTCTAACTCACTTGAAATTGATAGTTTTCATCTCCCACCATATTTTTCATAACAAATCTATCCCAATAAAATAAAATTATACATTCTCAAAGAGAACTCTCTCCTCTCTAAGTGAACCATATGTTTTTCAAAATTTTCTAATATGATTTACTATTTTTTCTTTTTCTAAATCAACATCTTGCTGACTATTAAAATACATATTTGTAGTATTTTTTATTACAATATACTATGTCCAATAAAAATACTATAAAATCTATATGAGCATATTATTGACTTTGAGCTCAACAAAGAGGTATTTTTATATTTTAAAAAGATATAATTAAAAAAATTAGTGATGCAGTAGTGGTCAACGAAAGCCTCCAAACAATGTGTAATGGAAAGAATCCAATCCCTCAACACCCAAGGTTAAGGGAGTCAAGTGATAGATACCTATCATAGGTATGATCAAGGACATAGAGAAGGTTATCACAACCACTTGATGCAACAGTGGTCAGCAGAAGCCTCCAAACAATGTGTAATGGCAAGAATCCAATCCCTCAACACCCAAGGTGAAGGGAGTCAAGTGCTAGATACCTATCATAGGTATGATAAAAGGACTTAGAGAAGGTTATCACAACCCTACCATGCAATGCAACCTAATCACTAGGTTTTCCAAAGTCCCAAGTACCAACAACCAAGAGTTTACTAAGAGGTCTCCTTAGGGAAATAAGTGGTCAAACCCCATGAAATGGATACTAAGACCAAGGGTGGATTATAAAAATTTCTCTAGCCTATTTATTTATTATTTGGATAGTTCCAATGGTTCTTTCACCATTGAGAAACTCATAAGGTTATGTTGTTGCACAAACCTAGGATTTGGCTTGTAGCCTTTTGAAACTAGTATCTTGAACCTAGTTCAAAATCCTTCCAAACAAGGTGTAGATCAGATTAAGGATCTTGATACCCTTTTGGGGCTTATGGAACATATCCAAGCACCAGGACTTGAAACCAAAAGGAGGTTATTGTTTTATCCAATTTTATGATAGGGCTAATAGGCCTAATTAGGGCTAGTTTGCACTACAAGTGCCTCTTCCTCCAAGCCAATGAAAATATCAATGATGGGATCATTTTGGGGTATGTATAAAGGTTTCAAATCCTAATTTTTGGGTCTTGGTTAATCCCCAATCAGATTTTATCATGAGTGTCCTAAGTCACAGTTAGGTGCACATATGGGCCTGTACACCTAGGGCTTTGTGGCAAACACACCCCCCTATAGTAATCCAACTCTAACCTGAATTTTATGAAATTATATAAAAAAAGGATGAATTCCACCAAGGGGCATCAAATCCCCATGGTGGAATTGGGTTAAAAGAGCAAGCCCTATCTGAAACCTACTGGAGAAACCCTCAATCTAGGCAAGCACACCAAATCTTTGATAACTTCTAATCTAGGATGAATTAGATCCTTAAAAAAATTGCATCTAATAGTAGATTGAACACAAAAACTTCTTGACTCAATAACTCATGCATACAGAACTAGTGTACTTGTTCGTACCAAGGCAATGTTGTTGAGGATTAGAGGGAAAATGGTTGATTTTTATTGATTGGTTGCCAAATTACATGTGTATATCCTATCACCTACCTATAAGGGCTTATATAGGATATTACCAATGGTTACATGAGTGGTTTGAACCAAATAGCCATTTGGGAGGGTTAATTACAAGTTTTTGACAACTTTTAGAAGTTGCCCAAAAGTTGCTTGACAACTTTTAGAGCAACTTTGACGATTTTACACTTTTTGCAAATCTAATTACCAAGATTGGTCCTTACCTTAAGCCAATGATCCAAAATGGATCAAAGACCTTAAAACATAAAAAAAAAACTAATATCCTAAGATTTTATTCCCATTGACCACTTTTGACCATAGCTAGCCAAGGGCTTATAATTATGCCAATCCTGGAAGTAGGCCTTACAACTTGGTCTAGGTGCCTGATTAGAAACTCTAAGATACTAGATGTGTTTAGGACTCTTAGTAGTGTTGTTTGATGATTGTAGAGTAGGTTCTCCTACAACATACTCCCCTTTAATTTTAAAACTCAAGTCCCTAGTTGAGGATAGCTTCTCCACCGAAGTGCCATGTTTCTTGATTTGATCTTCAGTTAGCCATGTAGCATCAATGTTAGGTAGGCCCTTATGTTTGACTAAGTGCTGCATGTACTTCTTAGATTTGGTTTGTTTTAGTAGCTTGGAGTCCAAAATTGCTTCAATCTCCTCTAGTTTTCTTTGAGGAAGATTGGTAACATAGTCTTCATCCTCAATGCTTGTGTCCTTACCCTACTCATTTAATGAACCTGCTGCAGCTTTGTATGGTGTGAGGTCTGCAATGTTGAAGATTGGAGAGATCTAAAAAGTTGGAGGAAGGGATATCTCATAGGCATTGTCACCTATTTTGTTAAGTATGCTACAAGGGCCTACGTTCTTCATTTGAAGTTTGGAGTATCTACCCTTAGGTAGTCTCTCGTTCCTTAAAAATGCCCAAACCCTATCTCCTCCTTGGAAATGGACCTCTCTCCTTCTCTTGTCAGGATTTTCTTTGTAATTCAAACTAGACTCTTGCAAAGTTTCTTTCACTTGTTGTACCTTTGTGATGAGCTTTGCCAGTTCTTGGCCTTGGGCACTAATTTTGAAATCATATGGGAGTTCTATTATATCCAATGGTCCCTTGGGGTGTAATCCATACACTGCTTGGAAAGGAGTTTTACCAATTGACTTGTTTATAGAGTCATTGAAGGAAACCTCTGCTTGGGGTAGTATGGTATCCCAACTTTGTGAGTATTGCTTGGTTAGACATCTTAAAATATTTCCTAGGGACCTATTTACTACCTCAATCTTCCCATCTATTTGAGGGTGATAAGTAGAGCTATAGGTGAGGTTTGTACCCAACTTGTTGAAGAGTGTCCTCCAAAAGTTCCCTTGGAACTTCACATCCCTATTTGATACAATTTTCTGAGGTAAGCCATGAATTCTAACTACTTCTTTGAAGAAGAGATTGGCTATATGAGATGCATCATTTGTACTCTTGCATGGCACAAAGTGGGCCATTTTGTTGAACCTATCCACTATGACAAACACACTATCAAATCCTTGCTTGGTTTTAGGTAGTCCCATGACAAAATCCATTGAAATGGATTCCCAAGGCCTTGAAGGGATTGGTAAGGGTTGGTAGAGCCCTTGATTTGTTGTCATCCCTTTAGCTTGTTGGAAAATAGTACAAGACTCAATAAAATTCTTAATCATTGTTCAATTTGGGCCAAAAATAACTCTTCTTTACCATGTCTGTTGTCTTGTCAATGCCAAAGTGACCTCCTAGGCCACCAAAATTCTTTTCTATAATTATGTTTGCTCTCATTGAACACTTGGGTATGCATAGTTCTGCTCCTTTGAATAGAAGGCCATTCTGAATTAGATATTTAGAAAAATTAGTATGATATCTTCCTTCCATCTATATACAAATTTGATATATCTTTGAAAAATTAGGGTCATCTAGGTACAAGTGTTTGAGGCACTCAATTCCCACACTTTGTAGTTGAACTTCTTCAACTAGACCAATCCTCCTACTAAGAGCATCAACAACTTTGTTTGCTACACCCATTTTATGCTGATTGTTGAAGGTATAGGCCTGCAATTTCTCTACCCATTTGAGATGCCTGACTAAAAGTTTTTCTTGTGAATTAAGGAAGCTTTGTGCATGGTTGTCCGTGTAGACTAAAATTTCCTTTGGGATCAAGTAGTGCCTCCATTTATTGAGGGCTTGGACCATATCATAGAGCTCTAGATCATATGTAGAATACTTTCTCTTGGCCTCATTCAATGTCTCTGAAAAGAAAGCAACTACCTTGCCTTCTTGGCTTAGGACTACTCCTATGGCCAAATTACTTGCATCTATCTCCATAGTGAAGACTTTGTTGAAATTAGGGAGGACCAAGATAGGGTATTGGGAGACTCTATTCTTCAAGTATTGGAATGCATCATTGGCTTCCTTTGTCCATGCAAACTTAGTCTTCTTTCCACCTTTGATTGTTTCAAGAATTGGTGCACACACATGACTAAAATTTTTTATGAACTTCCTATAAAATGTTGCAAGCCCATGGAAGCTTCTTACATCAACTTGATTATTTGGTGGAGGCCAATTAATGATTGCATCTACCTTCTTAGGATCCATCTTGAGGGTACCTTGTGAGATCACAAAACCTAGGAATACAAGTTCCTTTCTCATAAACATGAATTTTTCCAAGTTGATTACCAACTTGTGCTGATGGTATCTTCTTAGTACCTATTCCACATGATCAAGATGGTCTTCCTTGCTATGAATAAATATTAGTATGTCATCAAGGTAAACAACAATAAATTTTCCAATAAAATCTATGAATATCTCATTCATAAGCCTCATAAAAGTGCTAGGGGCATTGCTTAAACCAAAGGGCATTAATAACCATTCAAAAAAACCTTTAGTAGTCTTGAATGCTATTTTCCATTCATCTCCTAGCTTGATTCTAATTTGATGGTAACCAAACTTTAAGTCTATCTTGGTGAAGTAGCAAGCACCTCCTAGTTGATCTAGTAGGTCTTCAATCCTTGGCATGGGAAATCTGTACCTTATTGTGATTTTGTTTAGGTCCCTTCTATCAATTCATAACCTCCATTTTCCATCCTTTTTATGGGCCAAGACTGAGGGTACAACACAAGGATTGAGACTCTTTTGAATGAGTCATCTTTCCAATAATTCAGTGACTTGTTTTGCAATCTTTGCATGCTGCATTGGTGTCATTTTGTATGGTGCCTTATTAGGTAGGGATGAGCCTGGTATGAGGTCTATTTGATGACTAATTTCCCTAATGGGAGGGAGGCTAGAGGGAAGTTGACTATTAGTGACATCCTTATACTTTTATAGCATATTTTTTACTTCATTTGGTATGGGCTCTTTTTTATCAGACCTGATGTTGTCTTTGGGCTTTGAGATTAAGACAAATGGCTCACTATCAGATTCTTTCAATGTTTTTAACATATCCTTTTCCCCCATGATAATCACAGTGGGTTTGTGTTTTAGTCTTACTATCTGGTAGGGGCTTCATAGTGAAGGTCTTCCCATCTTTGGTGATGGAGTAGGTGTTTTTCCTACAGTGGTGTATGGCATCAACATAAAATTGCCAAGGCCTGCCTAGAAGAATATGTGAGGCATCCATCTCAAATACATCACAAAGAACCTTGTCTTTAAAATCTGAAATTGAAAACTATATCCATGCTTGTTTTTTTACTAGATTTTGTTGGCCTTTGGTTAACCATGAAACATGATAGGGGAAAGGGTGTGGCTTCTTAGGAAAGTTTAATTTCTAAACCATTTCACAAGACAAAAGATTTTTAGTTGAACCAAAATCAATAAGAAGATTGCATACCTTTCCATAACACTTGATCTTTGTCCTGAAGAGATTCTTTCTTTGTGGAGGCTCTCAGGTTTGTGGTACTTGAATGAAGACCTATCTCATCATTAGACACACTCCTTCTTTTAGTTCCAAGTCTCTAGCATTAGCATTGTCTTCTTGCTTATCTTCTTGGACAAGTTGTGCTCTCCTCTCACTTTGGTTATTGTTGTTCCTCTTCTCAAGGCATCTTCCTGCATGGTTTCCTATTTGGTTTCAATAAAAACACTTCAATGGTCCATTACCTCTTCCTAAATTTGTCCTTCCCCTAGTGAAAGGTCTTCTTCCTCTATAGTTTCCTCTTGAATTAGAGTCACTATTTTCCTTATCTCCTTGGTCAGGGGTCTTGATGCTACTGCCACTACTTTGTCCCTTGTTCCAAGAGTTTTTTTTGCCTCTAAAACTCTTCCCACTATCATTACTCTTCCCTTTGCCAAAATCTTTCTTTCTCTTCCATTTTTCCTCTACCTTAAGTGCCATTTGATAGCACCTATTGAATATGGTAGGGTAGTGTAGACTCAACTCTTCTTGAATGGATACTTTCAAGCCATTCATGTACCTTGCTAGCTTCTCTTCCTCATCTTTATCCATATTGGTCTTCATGCATAATTTCAAGAACTCCTCGGTGTATGAGCCTACATCCATGTCCTTTTGTTTCAGACTCTGCTTCCTCTTATGGAGTTGTACCCCATAGTCCTTATGCACATATGTCTCTTCGATCAATGTAATCATCTTATTCCATGAATTGATCATGTTCTTCCCATTCTTCACTCTCTCTATTTAGATGAAGTTCCACCAAGTTAGGTCTACTCCCTTCAACTTGGATCTTGCTACCTTTACCCTCTATTTTTTAGGGATATCTTCACATTTAAAGAATGTTGTCAATGCCTCTATCTAATCCAAGGCTAGATCAACATTCATCTTGCCATTGAAAAATGGAAAATCTATCTTCTCCTCCATGATTCTTCTTCCAATGGACTTCAAGGAATCTATGAAAGGTCTTTTGTCTATAGGGATATGCTGATTAGGATCATCCTCCTCTTCTTCACTCCCTTCTTCATTTTCAGACCCATCCTTGTCCTTTTCATCAAGCTTCTTCTCAAGCTCTTTAAGTCTCTTAGTTAAGGCCTTATTTGTAGCCTTTTTCTCTTTCACCATCTTTTCTAACTCACTATTTGTAACCCTTGTAGGGATCTCCTCATTCTCAGGACCAAACATAGCTCTGATACCACTTGACATAGCAGTGGTCAACGGAAGCCTCCAAACAGTGTGTAATGGAAAGAATCCAATCCCTCAACACCCAAGGTGAAGGGAGTCAAGTGCTAGATGCCTATAATGGGTATGATCAAAGGACTTAGAGAATATTATCACAACCACTTGATGCAGAAATGGTCAGCGAAAGCCTCCAAACAATACATAATGGCAAGAATCCAATCCCTCAACACCCAAGGTGAAGGGAGTGAAGTGCTAGATACCTATCATAGGTATGATCAAAGGAATTAGAGAAGGTTATCACAACCCAACCATGCAATGCAACCTAATCACTAGGTTTGCCAAAGTCCCAAGTACCAACAACCAAGAGTTTACTAAGAGGTCTCCATAGGGAAATAAGTGCTGAAACCCTATGAAATGGATACTAAGACCAAGGGTGGCTTATAAACATTGCTCTAGCTTATTTAGGTCTTATTTTGATATTTCCAATGGTTCTTTCACCATTGAGCTATTAGAAAGTAAAGATCCCCAAGATAATAGAGAGGGGGGGTGAATCAGTTATCAAATAATTTATCCATTCAATAGCTTTAAACAATATAATCAATGTACTGATCAACCATAGAAATATAATCATACACAATTGCACAATAACACAAGATATGTTGACTAGGGAACCTCTTGAAAAGAGTAAACCCCGATGGGAATGATGCCCACAAAATGATGCACTAATATGAAAGTTCATTGTTAGAGGATGGACCTGTTAGGAGTCTTATGAAATACTTTCAGTACATATAAATCCCTATTAGGAGATTTTGAATCCTTGTTAAAAGATTCTAACCTGGTTAAGAGTTTATGGAAGACAGAAGGACCCACTACCCAAACAACTTTAAGGCAAGATCTTTGAACCCACTGTCAAAAATATCTTATAATTATTCAATAGAATAATATGAAATATATTACCTCCTTCACACTGTGCCAAAACTACACTCTCTGCTACACAAGATCGCAATTCCAGATCTATGTACTCACAAGTCTTCCTTCATCACTGAATTAGCTCTTTTCTTCACTTCATGCATATATTCGCATCTCACTCTTCATAGTACTCATTAAAATAAGGAAAAAATTCCTTCTTCTATACCAAACTCAAATAATTACCAATGAGTTAGTCCTCAATTACAAAATAATAAATTCTACACGCTACACATAGAATTCACATAAAACTGTCAGCTTCCAGTTACTGTAACTTTCTCCAAACATATCCTTGAAGTTTTCACTATGAACCACATCATCATCAATGAGTCTCCAACATCCCTTTAACTACACAAAATTATATTCCATCCCAGCTAAGAGATATCCTCTGATTTTTGAACATCGCTACATAGAAACACTATCTAAACACTGCTTTCACCAAAATGCTCATAACTCTTACAAATGAATGAATTTATTTTTTTGTTGTTAACCATAGGTTAATGACACACCAAATAACATACCATAAATTGTGCAAAATCCAATCTATAATACAACATGTGCGCAAAACAAAACTGCACCTGCTTTCTTGCTAATATCCAAAATATCACTGTGTTGACATCAATGACAATCCAAGTCATGAACGCAACAACAACTACTACAGAATGACTACCAAAACACTTTTCATTCATTCCTAACAATCTCCTCCATTGAAATTGATGGAAACATAGATGAAAAACATCCAATGTTCCAAAAATCCAATACTGCAACATCACTGCAAAATATCAAATCAAATCTTGCTTCATTTTCCTATATAATCCACAATGTTTTTCATGTATATCTCTCCCCCATTGACATCAATGATAGAAATTCTATCACTAAGTCAACAAAAAATTAATGTCAAAAGACACTTTTTAGAAGAATACAATAACAAGAGTCCTCATGACTTGGCTCATAAACTCCCCCATACAAGAAGTTCCAACATCCAATCCAGAAGAAAGATAGGGCTCATATATCATTGGATAGATGCAATCATCTGCATCAATTCTGAAAAATAGGTTGGGGCATAACCCCAAGCATACCTCTCAGATACAAAAATGTATCCTTAGGTAAAGGCTTTGTAAATATATCTGCTATCTGCTCCTTTGTACTTATGTACTCCAATCTTACTTCTTTTTCTGCAACTTTCTCTCTTACAACATGATACTTGATCTCAATATGTTTAGTCTTAGAATGTAAAATAGGATTTTTTGACATACTCACTATACTAGTTTTATCACAATGTATAAAAATAGTCTCATCAAACTTTATTCCAATATCCTTCAACATCTCCTTCATCCAAATAATCTGATTACAATTATTTGTTGCTGCAACATATTCTACTTCTATTGTGCTTTGTGAAGTACAATTCTGCTTCTTACTTAGCCAAGAGACCAATTTACCTCCAAGAAAAAAGGCTCCACCACTGGTGCTTTTCTTGTCATCAATGCTGCCTCCCCAATCTGCATCAGTCTAGGCACATAAGGTAAAATCATCAAAATTATCATACCATAATCCATAATCCATTGTTCCTAACAGATATCTCAGTATCCTCTTTACTACTGCATAATGTGATTCTCTAGGTTCTACTTGAAATCTTGCTACAATCCCCACTGAATGTGCTATATCAGGTCTTGTATGTGTCAAGTACTACAATCCTCCAATCATAGATTTGTACTTTTTCTGCTCAACTGCTGGTGTTTCATCTTTGCTAGATAACTTATGTCTGGTTACCATAGGTGTTCCAACAGGTTTAGAATCTTCCATTCCAAATCTTTTCAATAAGTCATTTAAATACTTAGTCTGACTTACAAATATACCTTCCTTGCTTTGTGTTATCTATAATCCCAAAAAATATTTCATTTCTCCAATCATGCTCATCTCAAATTCAGTCTTCATTTCATCTGCAAATTTGTCACTAGCTTCATCTTCTCCTCCAAAGATAATATCATCAAAAAATATAACTATAACCAACAAACCATTCTCAATTTCTTTTGCGTATAAGTTACTATCTATTGTTCCTTTTATAAATCCCAATTTCAATAAATACTTATCCAACCTTGCATACCAGGTTCTAGGTGCTTATTTTAATCCATATAAAGATTTCTTTAACTTACATACTATATCTCCTTCTTGTGTCAAAGGAAAACCTTCAGGCTTCTCAATGTAGACTTCTTCTTCCAATTCACCATTCAAAAATGCTGACTTCATATCCATTTGATACACTCTAAATTTCTTGTAAGTTGTATATGCTAGAAATATTCTCACTGCTTCAAGTCTGGCCACAGGTGCAAAAGTTTCTTCATAGTCAATTCCTTCTTGTTGTGAATATCCTTTACATACCAATATTTCTTTGTTTCTTATCACTTCTCCTTGTTCATTCATCTTGTTTCTGAATACCCACTTTGTTCCAATCACATTCTTGTCTTCAGGTCTAGGGACCAATTCCCATGTCTTATTTTTTTCAATCTGCTCTAGTTCTTCTTTCATAGCATTGATCCAATGTTCATCTTCACAAGATTCATTAGTAGTCTTAGGTTCAATTTGAGAAATCAAACATAAATGTACTTTATTTTGAGTCAAAACTCCTCTATCTAAACTTCCAATAACTTGCTCAATAGGGTGATGTCTTGAAGTATACCTATTAGGTGTCATAGTTACTGATCTTGTTCTGACTGCAGATTCTTCTCTACTTTCTTCTCTATTTTCTTCTCTATTTTATTATTTATCTTCTTCAGTATGACTTTCATTCACTAAATCACTGTTAGTTTCAAAAAACAATTCTGCATTTTCAATGTTAGGTTGAGGTTGTGCTTCTCCATCAGATTCATAATCAAGCATTCTTTCCTGAACTTTAAACTTCTCATCAACTTTAAATTTTCACTTTCAACAATAGTCTTAGTTCTTTTGTTATAACATCTATATGCTTTTCTTTTTAAAGAATATCCAAGAAATATTCCTTCATCACTTTTAGGATCAAACTTTCCTATATCATCATCTCTCTTTATATAACATTTACTTCCAAAAATTCTAAAATACTTAACTGAGGGTGTATGTCCAAACCATAATTCATAAGGTGTCTTATTTGTATCTGCTCTGATTTGTACTCTGTTCATAGTGTATACTACTGTGTTCACTACTTCTCTCCAAAAAGTTTTAGCCAAATCATTTTCAAACAACATAGCTCTTGTTGCTTCAGTTATTGACCTGTTCCTTCTTTCTGCAATACCATTTTGTTCTAGTGTTCTAGGGGCTGAAAGTTGTCTCTTAATGCCATTCATTTCACAAAAAGTGTTAAACTCACTAGATGTAAATTCACCACCTCTATCATATCTTAGACACTTAATCTTCATTCCAGATTCATTCTCAATTTTTCTTTTCATGATCTTAAATTTATCAAATACTTCAAATTTTTCTTTCAAAAATGCAATCCACATCATTCTTGTAAAATCATCAACAAGAATCATAAAATACCTTTCACCATAGAATCCTCTAGTCCTAGTAGGACCAATCAAGTTTGTATGAACAATCTCCAACTTCTCTGCCGATGTGAACTTCTTGTTGGGAAATGAACTCCTTTTCTACTTTGCCATCATACATTCTTTGCAAATCATGTTAGTAGGTTTCATAATTCTAGGTAAATCTCTTACCACAAGTGTAGTGCTCACCTTGACAATACTATCAAAGTTTATATGAAAAAACCTTTTATGTCATAACCAACTATCATCAATCCTAGTTATCAAACATGTCATCTTAGTAGGATTCAACTAAAATACATTACCTCTAGTTCTGGATCCTTTTCCAATCAGATTTCCATCTTTATCTTTTATCACACAAGTTTTCTTAGAAAACCAATCTTGCTAACCCTTATCAGCCAATTGTCCAACACTTAGTAGATTATGTCTTAGTCCATCAACAAAGTAAACATCATTAGTGTTAGTCTTTCCATCAAGAGTAATAGATCCTATACCCTTAATCAAACAAGGTGCATTGTTACCAACCCTAACAATTCCTCCATCATAATTATCTAACTTAACAAACTATATTTTATCTCTAGTCATATGATGTGAACAACCACTATCTATAATCCAATCAGATTTCTTTTCAACTTGTGAAACTAATTCTTTTTATTCCCTTTTATTAGATTCAAAACTTTCTTCTTTAATTGCTACAAATCCTATTTCCTCAAAGTTATCATTATCACTGTCACTTAAATGTTTTTCAATTCCTACTTCAAAATCTTCATCATTTGCATAATAACATTCTTTAGATCTCCTAGGTTTAATGTTTCTTCTATACTTCTTAACTCTTTTAGGACATTTAGATGCAAAATGACCATATTCTTGACAAGTCAAACATTTAAAGATTTTCATACCATCTGGTTCTCCTTTTACAAGTAATGCAATACCTTCTTCAATCTTCTTATCTTCCTCAAATTTGCTACTATTGGCATAATCTCCATTCACACTAGTACTTCTTGTAGGTCTAATGTTAAGAGCACTGAATGTTGTTTCCATTCTAGGTAGCTCTCCTGATAATCTCAAGTTCATTTATGCTGTTTCTAATCTTCCAAGAAGAGTCTCTCTTGAAAAGTTTGATATACAAGGTATCACTTGTTCAATCATCTACATTGTCTACTTGAATAATGGTGTCAAAGTTCTTAGAATTTTCCATATCACTTCATTCTCTTTCTTATCACTTCCACAAGACTTTATTCCTATCACAATCTCAGACATCCTACCAATATAACTTCTAATAGATTCATCTTCCATCATTCTGATATCTTCAAATGCACAAATCCAATTATGTAATCTAGCCTTCTTTTCATGTTCATCACCTTCAAAAGTAGAATGTAAAGCTTTCCAAACTGCATGAGATGTTTTCAAACATCTTACCTAACTATATTCATTCTCTGGTAGTGCTGATAAAAGTGCTTCTCTTGCAAGTATGTTACACATGAATAGATCTAGTTCATCTTTAGTTCCTGCCTCTAGATTGTCTTCCTCAATGATAGTCTTCTCATTCTTTGTAATCAACCAATAACTTGGTCCTAAACACAATAAATGTGTCTTCATCTTTTCTTTCCATCTGTCAAAATTTACTCCATCAAACTTAGGGCTTTCTTTTCTAAAATTTTCCATGGATCTCCTTAAGTTGTTAAACTTTTCTTTCAAGGACCTCCTGGTCTGATACCAATTGTTAGAAAGTAAAGATCCCCAAGATAATTGAGAGTGGGGGGGGTGAATCAGTTATCAGATAATTTATCCATTCAATGGCTTTAAACAATATAATCAATGTACTGATCAACCATAGAAAGATAATCATACACAATTTCACAATAACACAAGATATGTTGACTAGGGAACCTCTTGAAAAGAGTAAACCCTAGTGGGAATGATGCACTAATATGAAAGTTCATTGTTAGAGGATGGACCCTGTTAGGAGTCTTATGAAATACATTTAGTACATATAAATCCCTGGTAGGAGATTTTGAATCCCTATTAAAAGATTCTAACCCGGTTAAGAGTTTATGGAAGACAGAAGGACCCACTGCCCAAACAACTTCAAGGCAAGATCTCTAAACCCACTGTCCAAAAGATCTTAGAATTATTCAATAGAATAATATGAAATATATTACCTCCTTCACACTATGCCAAAACTGCGCTCTCTACTACACAAGATCACAATTATAGATCTCTGTACTCAGAAGTCTCCCTTCATCACTGAATTAGCTCTTTTCTTCACTTCATGCATATATTCACATCTCACTCTTCATAGTACTCATTAAAATAAGGAAAAAATTCCTTCTTATATACCCAACTCAAATAATTACAAATGAGTCGGTCCTCAATTACAAAATAATAAATTCTACATGCTACACATAGAATTCACATAAAACTGTTAACTTCCAGTTACTGTAACTTTCTACAAACATATCCTCAAAGTTTGCGCTATGAACCAAATTATCATTAATGAGTCTCCAACATCCCTTTAAGTGCACAAAATCAGATTCCATCCCAGCTAAGAGATATCCTCCAATTTCTGAACATCGCTACACAGAAACACTGTCTAAACACTGCTTTCACCAAAATGCTCATAACTCTTACAAATGAATGAATTTCTTTTTGTGCTGTTAACCATAGGTTAATAACACACCAAAGAACATACCATAAAATACAAAAATCCAATCTACAATACAACATGTGCGCAAAACAAAATTGTACCTGCTTTCCTGCTAATATCCAGAATATCACTGTGTTGACATCAATGACAATCCAAGTCATGAATGCAACAAAAATTTCTATATAATGACTACCAAAACACTTTTCATTCATTCCTAACATGAGCAACTCATAAGCTTATGCTGCTACACAAACCTAGGATTTGGCTTGTAGCCTTTTGAAACTAGTATCTTGAACCTAGTTCACAATCTTTCCAAACAAGGTGTAGATTAGATTGAGGAACCTAATACCCTTTTTGGGCTTATGGAACATATCCAAGTACTAGGACTTGAAACCAAAAGGAGGTTACTATTTTAGCCAATTTTATGACAGGGCTAATACACCTAATTAGGGCTAGTTTGCACTACAAGTGCCTCTTCCTCCAAGCCAATGCCAAGATCAATGATGGGATCCTTTGGGGGTATGTATAAAGGTTTAAAATCCTAATTTATTTGATCTTTGTGAATCCCCAATCAGATTTTATCATCACTGACCTAAGTCACAGTTAGGTGCACATACGGGCATGTACACCTAGGGCTTTGTAGCAAACACACCCCCTATAGTACTCCACCTCTAACCTAAATTTTATGAAAGAATATAAACAAAGGATGAATTCCACCAAGGGGCATAAAATTCCCATGGTGGAATTAGGTCAAAAGAGCGAGCCCTAGCTAAAACCTATTGGACAAACCCTCAATCCGAGCAAGCACACCAAATCTTTGATAACTTCTAATCTAGGATGAATTAGATCCTAAAAAAAATTGCATCTGATAGTATATTGAACACACAAAATTATTGACTCAAAAACTCATGCATACAAGACTATACACATCCATACCAGGGCACTATTCTTGAGGATTAGAGGGAAAATGGTTGATTTGTATTGATTGGTTGCCAAATTACATGTGTATATCCTATCACCCACCTATAAGGGCTTATATAGGATACTCCCAATGGTTACATGAGTTTTTTGAACCAACTATCCATTTGGGAGGGTTAATTACAAGTTTTTGACAACTTTTAGAAGTTGCCCAAAAGTTGCTTGACAACTTTTAGAGCAACTTTGCCAATTTTGCACTTTTTGCAAATCTAATGACCAACATTGGTCCTTACACTAAGCCAATGATCCAACATGGATCAAATACCTTAAAACATAAAAAAAAACTAAGATCCTAAGATTTGAGGCCCATTGACCACTTTTGACCATAGCTAGCCAGGGGCTTATAATTATGCCAATCCTAGAAGTAGGCCTTACAACTTGGTCTAGGTGCCTGATTAGAAACTCTAAGATACTAGATGTGTTTAGGACCCTTAGTAGTTTTGTTTGATGATTCTATAGTAGGTGCTCCTACACCAATTATGGGTTATTGAAACATCACTTTTCTGAAATAATTTTATTTCTTTGGTAATTGGACTCAAATTGGTATAAAATGTGCATTTAATATGCTTTTCCAATTAGAAAAGTTGAAGAACTTATCTAAATTATCTAGAATGAATATATCTAGACCATATGTTTGACCAAAAATATTTTTTAAGTAGAAATACTCAAATTTAGTTGTGCTAATAAGTTAGCCTAAAATGGGATACAACTTTATGATTTTACCTTGTATATACGAAAGAAATAATGCATCTATATCTAGAAATTCACAATTCAAAAATAATAACATGGATGAAACACTCATTCCTTCTCAATATATTGACCTTCAATAATCATCTATGTCTCCTTCCATCCCTTTATCCCCTAAACCTTCACAAGATAAATTTCCTCTCTCATCCTTAGGTTGCATTTCCAATGATGAAACCCTCCAAGTGATATCCATAGAAAAATTTAAATCTATTCCCATTCATGAAGCTAATCATTTTCATGATTTCAAAAAATTAGAATAAATTTCATCATGTCTTCCATTTTCAAGCACTCCTTTTTAAGAGAATCCAATTCAAATTCTATCTCCTCCATGTAAAAACATTGATCCCTTTCCAATGTCCCCCATGCAAATTCCATCTCCTTCATGTCAAAACATTGACCACTTTCTAGAGTCTCCCATTAATATCCAAAGTCATACCCCATGTCAAGAGGATGATTCAAAGCATGATACAATGACTCCTCAAATAAATAAACATCAAGATCCGAAAACAACAAATCCCATCCAATTGTTGACCAAGAACCCATTATCCATATCTCTCCTATACCAGATGATCTCCTTCTATATCAAGAAAAAAATTTCCTTCCAAGTCCCATTTCCCTTCCATTCCCTAAGCAATACCATGTCCTCTCATCCATTTTTTCTAATGATTCCATCCAAAGTAAAGAGTATAATACTTTTATAATGGAATCCAAAGATCCAATTCCAAGTCAAGATCAAAGTATCTCCTCACATCCAAGTACTCCACAAGATCCCATCATCCCTTTGGATCCTCCTCAAGATCCCTCCATCCCTTCATCTCCATGTCCTAGTCTTCCAAATCCTCCATAATATCATATCATGCTAGATGATCCTATCAATATTCCTATTCCATCGGAGGATCCCATTGTTCCTTATGATCCTCCTCATGATTTGAAAATATTTGTGCAAGTTGTTCATACATGTAAAATGAATTTCTCCATTACAATATATTCCAATCTACTTTACAATCCTATTGTTCATTTCATATCAGATCCACCTCAAAATAAACTCATTTCTTGTAGCAAGTCTCTTATTGCTCAAAAGCATTATCAAGTCAAAGTGTTAAGCATCCATGAGCAAGGGTATATTAAAACCCTTTTGTAAGATGAAAAATATGGATGAATAGGGTTTGGAATAATGCATATGAAAGAGACCCTAAACCCATATTATATATATATATATATATATATATATATATATATATATATATATATATATATATATATATATATATATATATATATATATATATATATATATATATATATATATATATATATATCTATATCTATATCTATATATATATAGATATATATCTATTTATATATATAGATATATAAGATTAGATATATCTATATATATATCTATATATATATATATATTATATATATATATATATATATTATATATATATATATATATATATATATATATATATATATATATAATATAATATATATTATATGATACATATTGTATATTATATATATCTATTA